>JAABKJ010007545.1:84705001-85099451 GCA_011634705.1 Andricus grossulariae | reverse complement strand
GAGAGGACAATCAGCAGCTTAAGGTGCTTCAAACGAGTCGATTTTTAGAATGATACAAAATGCGGCTACAAGGATGAATTGTTTGATGTAATATTTTTACGACATAATCTAAAGGATTATATATGTGCACGACTAGGGCCCTTTTTTTGAAAAATGATCTTGTTTTTTTTTTGGTTATTAAAAATATGCTGAATTTTCCGCGCCTGGAAACGGGCAACGCACCACTGGGAGTGTACGCATGGTGAACCGAAAGCAGCTCACCGTTTCAAAGTCCGTTTCAATTAAAACGAAAAAATTAGACTATTTTTTTTTGAAAACGGATCTTGGCATGTACTTCTAAAAGTATTCAGATTATGCGGTAAGAAGATTACATCAAATAATTCATTCTTGTCGCCGTATTTTTAATTATTCTCAAAACGTACTTGTTTGAAGCACCTTAAGCTCAGTGTAGGAGTCTCACAGTGCTAAAGTACTTCACAGCGGTATTTTCACTTGGCTAATAAATAAATTGTTTTTTATACAATTTGCCATCTTAAAATTGACTAGCGTCTCGTAGATGGGTGATAATAAAAACTTTAAATATTGTATTTTGCAGTGTGATTAAGTGACTTTTAGGATTCTCGAGCCGCGATTATCTCCAGCCGACAGATTCGGTGGTTCGAGGTATTTCGAGTAAAGTCTTGGTTCGAACGAGTTTCAGCTTAACTCGGTTGTTGTGAATAAGTAAGCGAAGTGTTGCAAAGTTAGACGTGCTGGGGTTGGGGCTTGAATTAAATTGTTATACGGATGAGCTGCTACGAGGAATACTGGAATAGGCAACTCTGCCGACGGGTGTGAATGTTTAATTACGGACTCGACTTAATACTAATAATAAGATTATTAGACGAGAAGTTTCATATTTAAGGATTTACTCTCGTATAATTTCGAACAAACTTTTACACTCTTATTCAGTTAATTAACTATGGGGCCATTGAAAAACTACATCACACTTTCAGAAAGGGGCGGGGGATAGTAAGATTTGTGAGTTTCACATGGAAATTAATTTTCGTTAAAAATTCATCTCTTTGGTTCAGAACTCATCTTTTTGGTTGAAAATTCAACTGACTGGAGAAATATGTATTTGTCTGTTTCAGTTAAAAATTAAAATTTTAGTTGAAGATTCATAATATCAGTTAAAAAATCATCCCTTTGGGTAAAAATTAATGTTTTTGGTTGAAAATTCAAGTCTTTGATTAAAAATTTATTTACTATGATGAGAATTTGTCTTTTTTGGTCATAAATTCATCTTTTTAGTTGAAAATTCATCTCTTTGATTAAAAATTAATCTTTTTAGTTAGAAATCCCAGTGGCTGAAAAGAAAATTATTTAGTCCGTTTCATTAAAAATTAAAATTTTCGTTGAAGATTCATAATTTTAGTTAAAAATTCATCTCTTTGGTTGAAAATTGTTCTTTTTATTTGAAAATCCAACTGGCTGAAAAAAAATTAATCAGTATGTTTCATTGAAAATTAGAATTTTTGTTGAAGATTCATAATTTTAGTTCAAAATTCATCTCTTTGGTTGAAAATTAATCTTTTCAGTTGAAAATTCAACTGGCTGGAAAGAAATTAATTAGTCTGTTTCATTGAAAATTAAAATTTTTGTTAAAGATTCATAATTTTAGTTAAAAATTCATCTTTTTGGTTGAAAAATCAACTGTCTGGTGAAAAATTAATTAGTTTCTTTGATTGAAAATCAAAATTATTGTTGAAGATTCATAATTTCACTTAAAAATTAATCTTTTTTATTGAAAATTCAACTGGCTGGTAAAAAATTAATTAGTCTGTTTCAGTTGAAAATTAATCTTTTTCGTTAAAAATTCAACTATTTGATTACAAATTTATTTGATACGTTGAGAATTTGCATCCTTTTGTATAAAAATTCCATTATTTGATTCAAACTATAAAATCTCTCCTTGTTTAAAATATAAATTATCAGATTTTTTGTTAAGAATCGATCTTTTTTGGTTAAAAGTTGAAATACTTTGGCAATTCATAAGAAACAATAACATTTCGCCTTACATAATATATACATAATATTATATGTATAAAAGGGTTTTCAATACAAAAAATATTTATTAATTGTGTAAACAATTTGTTTGAGAATGCGAGATACCTATATACACCAATTCTTCGCTTAAAATTAATCATGTTTAATTAAAAAATCTACTATTCTATTTTTGGTTCAAAATTCATCCTAGGAGGTAAGAAAGGAAATTTAAAAAATCGACACTTTTTTCGCTGTATGCATTAACATAAAAATTCTATTTAATCTTATACGAAAATTGAACTGTTTTGTTGAATATCCATCTCTGGTGGAAAATGGAACTACTTTCTTAAAAATTGATATTTCTCAGTTTGAAATAAATTTTTCAAACTGCAAATTCAATTATTTTATTTTCGGTTGAAAATTCACATAATTGTTTAAACAATCTATTATTGTTAATAATATTATTGTTGAATAATGCTAGAAACTGCGGTTTTTTCTAAAATTTTCAATATTGCGTTCTTGTTTCACTAGGAGTAAGTTAATAATAAATTTAATATAGCAAAATTAATTGTTTAAACAAATTAATATTATGGTGGGAAGTTGCGGTTTTTTCTGAAATTTCAAACGATCTGTTTATTTTTTACTTTGAATGACTCAATAATTATTTAAGTTGAGCAAAAATGATTGCTTAAACAAATTATTATTGTTAATAACTATCTTCATCTATATTAATGCCAGTTAGTTACGGATTTTTCTGAAATTTTCAACTTTTTGCCTACGTTTCATTTAGTGAGGTAATAATTTATGCAAGTTAATTAATATAACTGTTTAAATTATTCATTATTTTTTATAACTATTTTCTGTTCGATAAGTGCAAGAATGTTGCAGTTTCTTCTGAAATGTCAAGCTTTTCTTTGCCTTTTTAGTCATGAAAAAACCATAAATAAACATTAGTCAAAAACATATTTCAAACTAGTTTTAAAATATGTGTAATTCCAAATTTGTCTTTTACGCTTTGCAATAAACTTCTTATTGTAATTTACAATAAAACTTTTACAAGTAATTTACACACCTAGTTTTCTCACCTACTGTTAATTATTTTATTCTTTGTTTTTGTCTCTTGTGTAAAATATCTTTTTTGTTTCAATTAATTTTTTAAAGATTGGGAGAAATGAAACAAGTTCAAAGTGGATAAAAAATTGAAAAGTTCATTAAAAAACTGCAATTATCTAGAATTATTATAGGATAAGATAGTTATAAATAATAATAATTTGTTCAAGCAATCGAGTTTTTTAGATTTGATTAATTATCACTTCATTAAGTGAAAAGTGGACAAAAAGTTTAACAGTTTAGAAGAAACCGCAACTTTTTAGCACTTATCTAAGAGAAGATAGTAAGAAACAATTATAAATTGTTTAAACAACTATGTTTATTGACTTGCATTGTTTATTATATTATTCAGTAAAACGTGGGTAAAAAGTTAAATATTTCAGAAGAAACAGCACATATATTTCATCAATAAAAAAGAAGATAATTATAAACAATAATAAATTGTTTAAATAATTATTTTCACTAAATTGAATTAATTATTAAATGACCCTATGTGAAAAGTAGACAAATAGTTGTAAATTAAAAAAAACGGCAAAGTTCTAGCATTATTCAAATTGAATATTATTCGTAATAATAATAAATAGTTTAGGCAAATAATTTTGTTAACTTTATTTATTATTCAACTTACTCCGAGTGAAAAGTGAACAAAAAGTTGAAAATTTCAGGGAAAACGGCAATTTCCTAGTATTATTCTAAGAGAATATTATTAACAATGAAAATAAATTATTTAGGCAACAATGTTTGTTAACATTAATGAATTGCTACCTCCATCTAATTAGAACTGAGACGAAAAGTGGAACATTTTTAAAAGAACACGAGAAAATTTCAAAAAACAATAAGAAATTGTTTAAACAGTTTATTTAAAAATATAATTATCAGTATTGCGTCGTATTTCATGTATTAGAAACAATTTGCATTTAAAAATACGCAAAGAAATCATAATTAGCGCGAAAAACTCGCAAAACCTATTTTTCAACTTATGGGGTTTCTTTGGGACCCTAAAAACTGAATAAAATTTACAAAAACGTATTTTTTTCTAATGGGAAATACGTGTCAACCTTCATAGGGCTCGCGCCACCTCTTGAATATATTTAAAAAGTATGGAATTATTTTTGTGTGGATTCGAAAATATTTCCGGGCGTTAGTCATGAAAATTAAAAAAAAAAACATTTTTGATACCACACGAATAAACGTGTCATAAAAAAGTATGTATAACGAAGACGCGACATTTTTTTCTGGTTGAAAATTAATTTTTTGCTCCCTCACATATCAATTAATCATAAAATTTTAATGAACCTTTGTCAGAAAATGGGGACGACTGAAAAATCTCAGAAAATAAAATTCCCGACACTAGGAAATTCCCGAATAATAAAATTGTCGAAAAATAAAAAACTCGA
This sequence comes from Andricus grossulariae, assembly GCA_011634705.1. Classification (NCBI taxonomy): domain Eukaryota; kingdom Metazoa; phylum Arthropoda; class Insecta; order Hymenoptera; family Cynipidae; genus Andricus; species Andricus grossulariae. The sequence continues at coordinate 85,094,916 of JAABKJ010007545.1, read as the reverse complement.
ATTGGAAAGTTTAAGAATAATGAAATTCCTGAATTGGAAAATTCCCGCATAATAAAATTTCCGATGAATAAAATTCCCGTATTATCAAATTATTTTCAATGTTTAAAAATTAAGAACTAAGTATTTAAATTATGAATAACAGTTATTTAAGGTTATATATTTCTTGTTGACTATATTAAAAATAATTGTTTCAAATAATACTTCATTATTGTCTTTCTCTACAATATTTTTTTTTCTCATTTTAATTGTTTAAATTCGGAAATTTTCCAATTAGGATATTTTATAATTCGGGAATTTTCTGTCCGGAATTTTCCAATTCGGTAGTATTATAAACTGTCCGGAAAATTTTTTATTCGGGAATTTTCCAATTCGGCAATATTATAAAATGTTCGGGAATTTTATTATTCGGTAATGTTCTAATTCGCGGATTTTATTATTCGGGAATTCTCCATTTCGGGATTTTTATTTTTGGGCAATTTTATCTTTCGGGAATTTTATTATTTGGGAATTTTCCGAATCGGGAATTTTATTTTTCGGGATTTTTCAGTCGTCCCAGAAAATATAGTATCCTTGCTGAAATGTTATACTGTAAATCATTATCCACTGTATGATTTATTTATTATTTATTATCATTAATCATTTATTACTTATTATTATTTATTATTCATTATTAATTATTCATTATTCATTATTTATTATGCATTATTCATTATTTATTATTACTTATTTTTATATAGATATGATGTTAAAAAGCCACTTACTTACCTATGATTGCACTGTTGGCAGGCGAAGCATTCGAGATGATAAACATTGGCTCTGGCCCTCATGACCATTTCGAAGGCAGGAATTATTTTGCTGCAGGCAGCACAGTGTCCTGTATTCCCGAAAAGTCTGTGGAATCAGAAAATATGTCATTTGTTAGATAAACATGTCATTTATGAGAAGAATTTATCGAATCGCGTGTCTATGAGTTTTTTGTGAGTGGATGGCGGGCATTTACTGAGGAATTTATTGAAGTGGACACTTGTGCCTTGTGGCGGGAACCAATAAACTTTCGACAGCAGTAATGTTGTCCTCAAATATTGGGCCATTAATAAAGCCCATAGTTTCGATGGCTCCCGCTTTCACAATGGCACCTGCGCGTTCCCTCGGGACCTCGTAATCTCAACACGCTTTATTTGCCCGAAACGTTTGGTTGTTTGTTTGTTTGCACAAAGCGGGAATTTATTCAATAAGGGAAACTCATCTGTAAAATTCAATTTGCCGATTCGCTTACTCATCCACCAACAACGTGTCATTTCAAAAGTATTGATAATTAGCCACAAAGTAATTTAATTAAGTAATTTAATTTTCATATTGTCAATATTATGGAACTAGACGCTAAAATTGTAGATTTTCGTACATGGAAATTACAGAATTTTTAATTGGAAACCTCGAAACATGCATAATTTTTCATTTTTAAATTAAAAGATTAAACACTCGATTTGCCGATTCGCTTACTCATCCACCAATAACGTGTCGCTTCAAAAGTATGGATAATTAGCCACAAATTAAGTTATTTTTATATTGTCAATATGATTGCAATAGACGCTAAAATTGCATATTTTTGTACAGCAAAATTACAGAATTTTCAATTGCGAAAATCGAAACTTGCATAATTTTTCATTTTTAATTTCCAAAATAAAAATTCGATTTGCCGATTCGCTTGCTCATCCACCAATAACGTGTCACTTCAAAAGTATTGATAATTAGCCACAAATTTAGTTATTTTCATTTTGTCAATATTATGGAACTAGACGCTAAAATGGTCGATTTTTGTACATCAAAATTACAGAAATTTCAATTGCAAAACTGGAAATTTGCTTAATTTTTCATTTTTATTTTCCAAAATTGAAAATTCTTTTTAAAAATTTCCTGTTCCAAAACAATATAATAAATCTTTTGCAAAATTCCCCGTTCCAAGTTAAGATTGTCATTCGTTTGGAAATAATATATATGTTTTTTGTAATAACTTTTCAGTAATTTATTCATAATTAATAGCTGAAACCATAGAAATAAAAAAAGTATATTTACACCTTTTGTTCGAAAACTTCAAAAATATACAGTTTGTTTAAAATTTTTTGAAATCTTTACAAATTATAAATTATTTTTGAATCTTTTCAAAACTTCTAAATACCTCTTAAACTTAATCAAACTTTTTGTAAAACTTGGTAATTTTGCAAAATTGCTAAATTTTGCTTTAAAATATCTTATATTTTTTTCTTAAAAAATTTAGAAAACATTTTTCAATTTTTTCTTGAAACGAATTCTTCAAAATAGAAAATTATATGAAATTTTCCCATTAATCTTAAGAAAACGTTTTTATTCTCTTGAAACATTTCAAAATTTTTAAAAAGATTACAAATTTTGTTTCAAAATCTTCAAAAATTAACATTTTGTTACATTTTTGTTTAAAGACAAATTTTCAACTAAAAAGTTCATTCTTCAAACAAACAAATTATTTTTCAACCAATTTCATTTTTAATCAAAACAGATGAAATTTTTACAAAAAAGCACGAATTGTCTACAATAGTTTAATTTCTAACTTGATAATACGAATTTACAAATAAACTTAATCTTCAACTGAAAAATATGAATTTTCAACAAAAAATGGAAGAGTGAAATTTTCAGTTCAAAAAATTGATTGAAAGAAAACGAATTCCCAATTATATAGTTAAATATTGAACCAAAAAAATTACTTTTTGACAAAATACAGTTGAATTAAACCAAAAAACATAAATTTTCAGTTGAATCCCAAACCAAATTCTTGAAACCTTTCAAAATTCTTAAGAACCTTCGAAATTTTCGGAAACTTATATTTGGTTTTACATTTTTTTTAAATATTGTCAAATTTATAATTATTTTTCAATCTTTTTAAAACCCGTACATATCTTTTAAAATGATTCGAATTTTTCCTGAATATTTTTTTTAAATTGCGCATACATTTCTAAACCTTCTAAATATCTTTTAAAATGATTGGAATTTTTCCTAAATTTTAAAAGAAATTCCGCACAATTTTATTTTTATGGAACTAGACTCTAAAATATTTATTGTCGATTTTTTTTGCTCAAAAAATATAATAAATAAAAAAATATTAGATTTTTTCTACAATAAATAGCTACACGTGCTTATTATATGCTGCTTATTTTGATTGCCTAATTGTAACATTTAAATATATGCTTAAACTTGACCTACTGCAAATATAACAAATACGGATCATAAATTAAAATAATTATCAGGATGGCCACATTGGCTTTAATACCATTTGAGTTTTAATTTCGTTTCTGATTTTAATCGGATTTCAGTGAATTGTAACTATTATTTAAATGTGAAACTTTATCCAAAATGATGTTTACAATTAAAAATTTGCGAACTTGGTTTAATTTGAATGTACATTGTTTATACTCATAAAATTTTTAACATATTGTATAAGTAGTTTTATCTTTGATTCTTTTTTTCAATGGTTTGATTTTGAAAATTTATAATAAAAAATTTTTAAGTTTTAAATGGTATTAAATAAAAATTTTGGAATTTCAATGATTTTGAAGATCAAAAGTCAAATTTGCATTCGTTATTCTTCCAAGCTGAACAAATTTCGAATATAAAGCAACGAAATTATAGAATTATTTATTAGTAAAACTTGAAACTCGCATATTTTTCAATTTCAAATTCTTTAAATAAAATGCTTCAATTTTGAAGATGCATAAATAACAATTCTTAAGTTTCAAAAATCAAATTTAACTTCAATTCTAAAACTTCCTAATTACAAATATTTTGAATATAAGACAACGAAATTACATTACTTTTAATTGTAAATTGTCCCAATTAAAAACTCCTGAATTCTAAAAATGTAAAGTTTGATAATTTTTAAAAGTTCAATTTATAAATAAAATGTTTTAAATTTTGATTATTTTGAAGGTCAAAAGTAAAGTTTTTAATTCGAATGGTTTCAAATTGTAGAAATTTTGACTGTTAATCATAAAAATTACAGAATTTTGAATTGCAAAACTCAAAGCTTGCATGAATTTGAATTTTTGAATTCCAAAATTAAAAACTCTTGAATTCTAAGAATTTTAAATTTAACGTTTTATCATTTTGAAAATTTGAATGTATAAATAAGAATTTTTAAATTTGGATGATTTTGAGAAACAAAATTCAAGTTTTCAATTTGCAATGTTACAAATTGCAGACATTTATAATGTTAATCATTAAAATTATAGAATTTTTCATTCAAAACTGAAAAATTTCGAATATAATACAACGAAATTGCAGAACTTTGAATTGTAAATTGTCAGAATTAATTCTCTTAAATTCTAAAAATTTTCAATGTAAAGTTTTATCCTGTTTAGAAGTTGAATGTATAAATAAAAGTTTCCAAATTTTGATCATTTTGAAGATCAAAAGTCAAGTTTTTACTTCGAAATGTTCCAAATTGAAAAATAATTTATAATTTCAATCATCAAAATTGCAGAAGTTTTAATTGCAAAAGTTAAAAGTTACATCATTTATAATTGTAAGTTTCTAAAATTGAAAACTTTTTAATTCTTAATAATAACTGTTTAAACTTCTACAATTTTCAAGAGTTGAAATTAAAGATTACAGAAAGTTCAATTGTAAAACTCAAAACTTGCATATTTTTCAATATAAATTAAAAAAATTTAAGATATTTCAATTCTAAAGATATACAATTCAAAGTTTTTTTTATTTTTGATATTATATGTCTGAAATACACAGTAATGTTAATTTTAATGCTTTTTTTTGATTGTTCAATTTAGAATTTTTCAAATTGAAAACTTCTCAATTTTAAAGATGTATTATTAGAAACTCTTGAATTTTTATGTTTCAAAATTTAAACTTTGTACAATTTTTAAGAGTTAAGATTGGAATCTTTTAGATTATAAAGATTCAGAAAAGAATATTCCTAAATTTTGATGATTTTAAAGGGTAAAAAAAGATCTTTCAATTCGAAATCTTCCAAATTAAAGGAATTTCAAATTGAATTAATAAAATGTACAAAATTTTCAATGTTAGAATTTGAAAATCAAATAATTTACAAATAAAAATTGTTCAAATTAATAACTCTTTGATTTTAATGACAAGAAATTCAAAATTCTACAATTTTGAAGAGTCAAATCAGAAAAATTTTTAATTTAGAATAGTCAGAAATAAAATTGTTGAAATTTTGAATATTTTGTATATCAAAAGTCGAGCTTTCTGTTCTAAATTTTCCAAATTAAAGAAATTTAAAATTTCAATTTATAGAATTTGCAATGATCAAACTTAAAACTTGCATACTCTTGAATTTTGAATTTGAAAAATGATAAACTCTTCCATTTTGAATGTTTTCTTTGAAAAGTTCAGTGCTAAAGGTTTAAAATTGAAAATTTTTCAATTTTTAATATTTTAAATTAAAGACTCTTTAATATTAAATGACTGTAAGAGAAAATAAAGCACTTGCCAAGATAACTTATTTCATTTGAATATTAAAAATGATTCAATATTGAAGACCTAAAATAGAAATTTATTCAATTTTGCAGATTTGCAATTGAAAATTCTTCAATTTTGAATTTCTATTCAATTAAAACCACTTCAAGTTGAAATAGAATTTTATATGATTATTATCATTAATTACCTGAGATAGTCTCGTTTGCAGAGTAAAAGATTTGCTTTCGTATAAAGTGTGGATCCTACTTCCCCAAGCCTACAGTCACAACATTCCGTGTTTTGTTACACAAGTATACTAAACTTTGATTCATTTTTATCATTTATTCGAATAGAAGGTCTCTCAGTGTTCAGAAAAAGGAAGAAATTATTATTTAAAAAAAAGATAAGTCTTCGTATTCAGTTTGTTTAATTAAGTTTATTTGACCAGTTTTTAATTTTGGCTGTGAAAACTCATTCGAGAAGAGTACATTTGTTTTCCTCGCAAAGAACAAATTGAAATTCAAATAGAATTTTATCATGCTGAGAGACGATATTCTTTCATTTAAATAAACTATTTTTCTGAACGAAAATATTTTTCTATTATTTTTCTTAATTAAAACCGTAGGATGCTCTCTACATAGAGTTTGTCAATTTATTTTTGTTTGAATTGAAAAAGATTCGCGGGCGGAAGGACTGTTTAAAATGTTGTTAATAACTATCGTTGATTTCTGTAGTGAAAAGCCGGACATTAAATTTCAATATCGGTAATGAAATCGCTCTCGAGCTGTTATGAACGTATGTTCGTTTCGTTATGAACAAGAGTCGTCTAGTTTCGTATAGAGAGTGATTCAATATAATATCTTCGGGGAAAATACGGGTTGTCTAAACTCAATTTTATGATTACACGAGATCAGAATAAATAATTAAAATAGGCTAAAATCAGCCTGTAATAATCGTTCGGAGAAAAAATCGAATTATTAAAAAATTTAGTTCAGTTGCCAATATGGAATTCCCCCTTTTCCACTTATTTAAAGAATTCCTCTTCTTCTCCTGTTTTTAAGAAACTTCCCCTTTACCCTTTTTTATTATTCTTTTTTTAATTGAAACTAAATTAACAGAAGCCGATGAGAAAATTCAACAGTTTTTTGCTAATAGTTGATTCTTTTTTGCTAAAAGGTCTACTATTATATTTTTGTTTTGGAATTCATCTCGTTTGTTAAAAATGCGACTGTATTGTTAAGGAGTCATATTTTTATCAAAAATTAAATTAACTGAATGAGTGTTTAACTCTTTTGTTCAAAATTCTTTTTTCTTTTTGAAGATTCATTATTTTAGTTGAAGATTTAAGTGAAAATTAAACTATTTAATGTATAGGTGTAAACTTATATTTTTTAGTTAAAAATCTACTTATTTGCGTAAAAAAGTTATCGCTTTCAGATAAAAATTGATCCTCTTTAGTTAAAATTTATGTATTTTGTTGAAAATTCGTCTTTTTATATTTTTAAATCATTTTTTTGGTTAAAAATAAAAATATTTGGTTAAATGGTTAACTCTTTTGTTGAAAATTCTTCTTTCTTTTTGAAGATTCATGATTTTAGTTGAAGACTTAACTGAAAATTAAACTATTTAATATTTGGGTATAATGTTATATTTTTTATTTAAAAATGTATTTATTTGTGTGAAAATTTATCTTCTTTAGATCAAAATTGCTCCTCTTTATTTGAAAATGTATATATTTTGTTGAAAATTCGTCTTTCTTTTTTTAAAAATCATCTTTTTGGTTAAAAATAAACCTATTCGGTTAAATGTTTAACTCTTTTGTTGAAAATTCATTGATTTTTTAAGATTCATCACTTTTGTTGAACATTCATTTCTTTGGTTGAAAATTTAATTATTTTGTTGAAAATTCGCTCTTTTTTTGTTTGAGAGTTAATTTTTTCACCTTAAATTGTAAATTTTCCGTTTTGGATTAAAGATTTATATTTTTCAGTTGAATATTTAAGGTTTCGTTTGAAAATGCATATATTATGTTTAAAATTCAAACAATGTAATCGTTGAAGATTAATTTTGTAAGATACGTAATTTTAGTTGAAAATTTAACAATTCCATTTTTGGTCGAAAACTTATCTTTTGTATATAAAAATTCATCTATTTGTTTAGAAGTTTATCTTTTTTAGTTGAGAATTCAACTAATTGGTTGAAAATTTATGTATTTTTATGAAAATTTGTCTTTTTTAGTAGGAAATTAATCTTCTTGGTTTAAAAATCATCTCTTTGTTGGAAAATTTAACTATTTTGTGCAAATTTAATTTTTTCTTTGTTTGAGATTTCTTTTTTAAATTACAATATAACTGTTCCATTTTTTGTTGAATGCCGATATTTTTATTTAGAAATTCAATTATGCGCTTTAAAAATTCATGTATTATGTTGAAAATTACACTATTTTGCTAGACAATTCCAGTATTTGGTTGAAAATTAAACTATTTGAAAATGTAACTATTTTGTAGGAAATTAACTTTTTTCTTAAAAAATAATATTTTCGGGTTAAAAATTCAACTGTTTTGTATGTAATTCATCTTTTTGACTTCAAAATTCAGCAATTTGGTTGAAAACTCATTTTTTTAATGATTATCCACTTTGTTATAAAATTGAACTATTTCGTAAAAAATGGTTTTTGTTTTTGTGAAAAATTAATTTTTTCATCTCAAAATTTAACTTTTCCATTTTTGGTTGAAAATGTATCCTTTATAAGTTTTAAATTTAACTATTTCGTAGAAAATTCATGTATTTGTGGAAATTCGTCTTTTTGGGTTACAAAATTAATCTTGTTTGTTGAAAATTAATCGTTTTAATTGAGAATTTAACTATTTTGTACAAAATTTGTCTTTTTTGGTTTATTTAAACTGGTTGAAAATTATTTTTTTGTTTGTTAAAAATTATTCTTTTAAGTGAAAATTTAGCGATTACAATTTTTGATTGAAACTGATCTTCTTTAGTTGAAAAATCAATTATTTTGATAAAAATTTATCTTTCTTGATTGTAAATCAACGTTCTTCTTAAAAATTCATCTTTTAGGGTTTAAGAGTCAACTTTTTTCTAAAACATTGGACTTTTTTGTTTGAAGACTTAAATTTTTTTTTTTTCATCGTTTTGGGTAGAAAATTCATCTTTTTTGTTGAAAATTCATCTTTTTGGTTTAGAATTGAACTATTTTGTGAAAATTTTGCTTTTTGTTGTTGAAAATTTAAATATTTAGTTAAAAATGTATACATTTTGTTGAAAATTCGTCTCTTTGTAGAAATTTAAACGTCTTGGTATAAAATAATGCATTTTGAAAAAAAGCAAAATACATATTATCATTCAGAATTGAAAAATCTATTATCCATCCAAGAATCAAGTTCCAATCAAACCATTTTTTTAAATTTCCTAGTCTTAAAATTGGAAATATTCCAAATGCCATTCACTTTTTAAAATTTATTTCTATTAATTTCGACAGATGCAAAATAAAACTAATAAAATAATTAGATCACCTTCAAATGTGCTAAAGAAATTAAAAGCTAATTTACCAAATTATATTTTTAAAGTTTTGAAAGTCTTTTTCTTGTATAACACAGAATGGATAAAATAATATTTTATCGGTTGGAAAAAAATGAAAAGAATAAGTGCTCTTCGATATGAAGGGCGAGATTCAAGGAATTCTTCGCCATAAGACAAACATTCATTGAAGTACTGAAATGTACACAAACTCGATGAATTAATAATGCAACGTTTGGGCGGATCCCGAGTTCTCTCAATGTTTGATCAGTCGTCTTAGATTTGTGTAATATCTTTTGATTTCATTTCTTTTTTGCTCAAGTATTTCATATTTTTTATTTTATGAAAGTTATATGAGTGTAGAAGTTTTTTTTGCAAAAAATTAAATTAGATATTTGTTTTTATATTTTAATCAAACAAAAAATGGTGCTTAGGGTGCCTCATGAAATCTTTTTTTTTAGATTTTCTAAAATCTTAAATCTAAATTTTTGTCTTTTTGTGAGAAAATGATACCCTGCTTTTTTTGAGATAAAAAAATTAGAGATCGTTATGGAAGTTCTTGTACCGAAAAATTAATTTTGTTAAGTTTTTAAATTTTCATTTCTACAATTTTAACCATAACCTCTTGTGCAGTGCAGGAAATTTTTTATCAGGGTGCCATGTGACATTCAAATTTCTTTCGAAATTTTCGAAATGTTTAAGCTGGGTATTCACACTTTTAAACTTGTTATATGACAATACAGTTAAGATTAAAAGGTCAAATTAAGACCTAAAGATTTTTTTATACTATTAAACTTTTATAAATATCACTTACATTACTGGCATTAATTTGTACTATTTGAAAAAAAATTAAGAAATTCTTGTCCCAAAATTAAAAAACATTTTCTTCAAAAAATTAATAAATTGTTGTTAGAGGAAAGTCTGTATTACCTTATATTGTATATTTACTAGCATCGTACCTATTTATTATTTCGGTTTATTTGTTTATTTATTGCTTAAGCTTTTATAAATATAATTTTTCTCAGATTCTTCAGAAAATTCAAAAAGATTTTGGAAGATTTCAGATATGTCAAATCAAAATTTCAACAGGAAAGTTATTTTTCTAACAAATAGTTGAATTTTTAACCAAAAAAGATGAAGTCTCAACGAAAAATATGATAGTTGATATTTCTACGAAGAATATTTTTATTTAATTTCAAAAACAGTTCAATTCAACTAGAAAAGACGAATTTTAAACAAAATTGTTGAATTTTTATTCAAACAAGATTTTTCAGCCAAGAAAAAAAATGTCAACCAAATTTGAGCGAAAATAAATCGTTTTTCTTCTAAACTTACTAAACTTATATTGCAAATAATGTTTTCTGAAAAAATTTTGCTATACATTAATATTTGTATATTTTATAAACAAATTATATAAACAAATTCACATTTTGGCGTTTCCAAGCTAAAAGACATAGTTTTTTCTTCTGTCCTTGCTGAAATTATATTTCCAATGATGTTTTGTGAAAAATTTGGCTACGCATTAAAATTTGTTTATTTTACAAAAAGATTATATAAACAATTTTTAAATTTTAAACAAGGCGATTTCAAGTGAAAAGAAATCGTTTTTTCTTCTGATCTTGTTGAAATTATATGTCCAATGATGTTCTATAGAAAAATGTTTCCAAGCATCGCAAATCGTTTACTTTATAAACAAATTATATAAACAGATGTACATTGCAAATATATAGGCACAAAGAAATCGTTTTTTCTTTTATTATTTTTTTAAACTATATTGAAAATGAATTATCCAGATGAAATTTTGTTATGCCTAACTATTTGTTTATTTTATAAACAAACTAGGTAAACAAATACACATTCTAGGTGTTTATAGGTAGAAAAAATTATTCTTTCATCTAGTCTTGCTAAAATTATATTGTGAATTATGTTCTTTGACAAAATATTATGATAAAGTGGAATTCGTAACATTTATAAACAAATTATGTAAAAAATTGTAGGCATATGGCGGACATCTTGATGCTTTAAACATATGTCTATATATAAATTGAATGATTTCTCTCTGCTTGCAAGTTATTCAAATTTTTACACGCTTACATTATTTGTTACAAATTTAATAGATTTCATTTTATCAATAATGAATGAAAAACAAAGGACTTATGAAAATACAAGAATATCGCTATTGTTCTGTTATCTCAACATAAATACGATGAAAACCGCTTTCGTTTTTTCCACAAATGCCTAAAATTTACATTTTTTCCCAGCAAGGTCGAAAGAAAAAATTCTTTTTTTTTTCGCACAAAACGCCTAAAATGTGGATTTGTTTATGTAATTTGTTTATAAAATGAACAAATATTTATAGGTGGTAATTTTTTAAAGAAAACATCATTGGTAATACAGTCGAACCTGGATTTGGCGCCAGTTTTGGGGCTGACCTTGACCTTAAATCCAGAGACTCGGAACTATTTTGTCTCTCTCCTGTTTTATCGCTCTCCTTTTCTCACTCTGCTTTGTCACGTCTGCGTGCACACCGCATATCCCCCTAAAAACGCCTCTCAAGTATCCCCACGGTGCGGCGTCAATTCTCGGAAGGGCAAAATCCAGAGCAGCTGAATCCAGGTTTCACTGTATAATTAAAACAAGATCAAAAGAAAAAAATGATTGGTTTCTGCCTATAAATGTCTGCAATTTAAAGTTGATTACATAATTTGTTTATAGAATTAATTAATAACATTACATCTTAAATTTTCATGGTCACGTATCATCCTAACGATAAAAGCAAGCAATTTCATAGCAAAAATATACTTTGAAGACCAATATCCCTTAATGTCGATTATTTGTGAATACAATTTTGTTTATAACAATTAACTTCACAAGTTAACAATTTCTTATCTTTCTTATACCTCTGTGCATTTAATCCAAGTGACGGAAGTGTAAGGAAAATTTTTTTAAGGAAAGAAAAAATGAAATTAAATAAACAAACAAATAAAAATCTACTTTCACCATTATGTGTAAAATTTAGTCCTAAATTTTTGTAAAGAAAGAAATCTAAAATCGGTGAATAATTGCGTTTTAAATGTCATTTTGAACCTTGTTTTTTAGACTTCACCCCACCGTGCATCGCTATGATTCCAATTTTTTAAGTTCCAAAATTTCGAGCCTTACCATTCGAAATTGTTCTTCTTCTTTTGTTCGAAAGAAACAATAATGTAATTTTCAATGCCTGGCTCTGAAATCTTCTCGCTTTTAAGGCTTGAACCAATTCATTGGAGACATGGATTCATGGCTCACTGTTTTCTTTGACCAGGAAGGTGTTGTGCACCATGAATATGCTCAAAAAGGTCAGCCAGTAAACAAAGAGTAAAACCAAAAAGTACTGAAGTGATTACATTACACAGTAAGCAGGAAACGGCCTGATTTGTAGAAAAGTGGCGACTGAGTCCTTCACCACGACAATGAACATGTCTAATCATCGCAGCTTATTCAGAAATGTCTGGTGAAACACGGCCTTACACAACTTCGGCAGCCCCCATACAGCCCTGACCTGACTCCCTGTGGTTTCTGGTTGTTTCCCAAATTAAACTGTCCTCTAAACGGAAAACGATTTCTAGGCGTGGAGGAAATAAAACAATACAACGAAGCAGCTGTTAACTATTCCGAAAGGTGATTTTAAGGAGTGCTCTCGAAAGTGGGAGGATCGCTGAAAGTGGTTTGTGGCTTCCAAAAGGGAGCACTTTAAAGAGGATATCATCTCTATTGACCAGAGTTAATTCTTACTCCTGGTACACCACAAGGTCGGATACTTTCCGGACTTAGTATAGATTTTCAAGGACGAAAATACACGGTCTCGTCTTGTGATAATCGGTCAATGTTATGTTGATATCGTTGTCGAGTGCGCCCCAAGTGTTGTTAAGACGATTTTAATAAGTGGAGGATAATATATTAGAGACTAAAGTCTATGGTCACACGACCTTTTACGAGTTTCCGCTTAGTTTCGAACACTGAACGCCAAAGTAATTACGCCAAACTGCCATGGAACTATTTCTCCAGTGAAAATTACACAGTGGAAGTCCACACCTTGTAGTCGCCGTATTTAACAAGAGTTACTTTCAGGGTCGCGACACCATCGATTAATTATATCCGAGAAACTCTATACTGCGATCCTTGCCAATTTTCTCTCTGCTCTAGTTACTTTTGACTTTATTGAGAATGGTAATTTAGATTTACATATTTTACTATCGTAGTGTATGCAGATCCGGCATATTTTGCCGGATTTGAATTGTCTGCTCCGGCTTATTTTGCCGTATTTGAATTTTCTGTTCCGACATATTTTTCCGGATCTTAATTTTCTCTTCCGGCAAGGCAACCCTGTGACTGGTTACAGAAATAATGTTGTTTAAACCCCTACCCCTTTTCAACGTCTCGTGGGGGGGCGGAAGGCACCCCTGTGACTGGTCACAAAAGTTACCGATCTATTACCATGAATTTCTAAAATTTCCTTAAATTATCATATTTTTCCATCCATTAGCATAATTTAAAAAATATATGAAAAGTTTGATGAATTACCAAAATTTCTAAACTGTATGGAAATTTGTCATTATTGTGGAAATTTACGAAATTGTTGGAAAAATTATTAAATTTGTTGAAATTTATGAAGTTTGTGAAAATTTACGAAAGTTGTGGAAATTTATGATAATTTACAGAAAACTATGACGTTATTAAAAATATGCTGGAAGAGAAAATTAAAATTCGGCAAAATCTGCCTGAACAGAAAATCGAGAATGAATACGAATATATACAGATGACACATAATCTCCACCTGTCATCAAGATCTCCCTTTAATTTTCTATTCTCCGACCTATTTTTGTAAACATCAATTTTTTAACTCGTTGCAATTAATCTAGAATTTTTTGGAATTAATAATAAATCGTTTGTAATTCATAATACATTTTTTGGAATTCAATTTAGCATACGATAAAATATGCCGGAAGAGAAAATTAAAATCCGGCAAAATATGGCGGACGAAAAAAATAAAATGCGGCATATTTTGCCGGAACAGAATACTCGACTTTTAATTATTCCCTTAGGAAGAGGATGCACTTTTCGCACGATTTATCAAGAAAGCAAAAATTAATAGATGAAATATTTTGGAAAATGTATATCTTCATGAGAAATTAAAATTTTTATATCGAGAAGCGAAAACTATTGTTCTATTATTATTTTGTATCTCAAGGAGTTTTCATCAACTTCAAAGATTAATTACAGTAATATTAATATTAATTACAGTAATATCAGTAATATCAGGGAATTCTAGAAAATCAGGGAATGTCAGGGAATTTGAATCTGGCCAGGAAAAGTCAGGGAATTTAGAACTGGGCAGGGAACCTGAATAAAATTAGATTTTGGAAGTAAAATTCGTTCTTAACAAGGAAGTGTTATAAACGTATAATTGCATATATTTTTTATTTTACATAATTTTTTGGTTGAGAATTCATCCTGTGGTTAAACTTTTTATTATTTTGTTAAAAATTCAACAATTCCGTTACAGTAATTCTTTTTCTTTGAAAATTCAACTACTATTCGAAAATTCATCTTTTAGGGTTGAATATTTAACTCTTATCGTAGACATTTCATCTTTTTTGCATTAAAATGCAACTGTTGGTTGAAAATTAATCTGTTTCGGTGGAAGATTCAACTATTTTTTAAAAAAGATTTAACTATTTTATCGAAAATTCTTTTTTGTTTGGTTGATAATTTATCATTTTATTTGAAAAGCCTTTTATTGTAGATTTAAATATTTTTTTGAAAATTCTTTTTTTTTGTGGTGATTTATCATTTTAGTTGAAAACCCTTTTTTTCAATTGAAAGTTAGTTTTCTTAACAGAAAATTGAACTATTACATGTTTTGAGGTAGAATAATAATAATATTCTTGGTGAAAAATTCATCTTTTTGGTTGAAAATTCATTTTTTTGTTTGAAAATAAAACTATTTCGTTGAGTCCTTTTTTTGTTGAATATTAATTTTTCAACTGAAAATATAAATATTCCATGTCTGGTTGAAACTTTATCATTTTAGCTGGAAATTCATATATTTTGTTGAAAATTCGTCTTTTTTGGTAGAAAATTAATCTTCTTAATTAATAATTCATCTTTTTGGTCAAAAAGTCAACTATTTGCTTAAAAATTCATTTTTTCTTGAAGATTCATAACTTAAGTTGGCAATTAATTTTTTGGGTTTCAAATACATTTCTTTGGTCAAAATTTGAACTATTTTATTAAAAATTATGTTTTTCGTTGAAAATGAACTTTCCAATCTGAAAAATGAACTGTTTCCATAATTTGTTCAACAATTTTTTTTAGTTAAAAATTTCACTATTTTGGTTGAAAATTCATCTTTTTTGGTATAAATTTAATCTTCTTGGTTGAAAACTCATCTCTTTGCTTGAAAATTTAACTATTTCTTTGAAAATTCATTTTTTAAACTGAAAATTGAACTATTCTATTTTAATTTGAAAAATTTTGTTGTCGAAAATTCCATTATTTGGTTGAAAATTCGTCTTTTTTGTAGAAATTTAATCTTTTCGGTTAGAAATTCATCTGTTTGTTGAAAATTGAACTGTTTTGATGAAAATTTATTTCATTTTGATGAAAATTAATTTTTTTCAACTAAAACTTCAACTATTCTATTTTAAGTTGAAAATTGATCTTTTTTAGTTGAAAATTCATGTATTCTGTGGAAAATTCATCTTTTTGGTTGAAAAATCAACTATTAACTATTTTTTTAATAGAATGTTTTCTTGTGTAAGATCTTCCACTCTGTGTATGTGTTTTTGCTATAAAATCTTACGATAAATTTAGAAACAAACCTTTTTTCCATTATCATTATTGATATCCTATAGGTATAAGGTTTTTTTATACCTTAAAAAAACATTTGTAACGCTATAGCGGAAATTTCAATAATTCCTTCAATTATTATTGATGAAAAATGTGGAGGCGATCTAATTCTTTCAGAACTAACCATTTTTAAACAAGCGTTCCAACTTTAAACAAAACGAAAAGCCTAAAAAATCGAACAATTCTAATATTGAAGCGTTCTAAATGTAATAATTGAGTAACTTTCTATTATAGGCATTTTTTACATGAAAATTAACAAAGGATTCATTCAATTTTAATGCAAGTTTTCTCTAAGTTGCAGCAGAAATATAGCAATTGTTTAATATTTTTAAAAGAAGTTCAAGCTTTCATATGATATTGACGAAATCATTATACTTGTCACTTTTGTACCTTATTTTTGACGCTGAAATTCAATTTAGTTTCACTCTACGCTACATGTCCTACTTTTTTGTTGGCAAAGAAAAAAAACTAAAAGTTTGGCAATAATTCTATTTACGAGCTGTCGTGACAGCTTTTCGCAATTTTCATTGGTGTTCGGTGAGACCATAAAATCATTAAGTGGGACGACACGCGAGCATCATTCTCTCTGAAATATCCTTCTCTCATTTGGCCGCGTTTTACGAACCTTTTTACTACCATTCTCTGAAAACGTGCTACCACGATGGAGATTCGTGTCTGCAATAATCAGCTTTCAAAAACGTTTGATTGCAATTTCTTTTATGATTTTAAAATAAATTTGTCGTATTTCTCACTCGTAAAATAACGCCGGATGCTTAAAAATTCTCATTCACCTTGTGTGGGTAGATAAGCGCCCTCTCCGAGTTCATAGCATTATACGCGTCGATTTTCAAAGCCTGACATTCGTAGTTTGGTACAAATTGTAATGAAATTTTGACTTTTGCATAATAAAGTATTATTTTGTGATGAAATCACTTTTCATTATTAAATAAGAGATAATAATAGCACACTGAGAGCCTAGCTTGATAAAATAATTTTTTGTTCAGTCAGCACTACCTGGAGGTGCGGAACCAACGCAAACAATCTCGAGAGAACCGCAAGTGGAGAAACACAAATGAAGCTTGCATTTGCAACTCACTTATGCTGTTCGTCAGTTATGTTTGACAACTTTCTTTGTGTCGCTTTCAATTGTGCAACTCATGCTGCATAGCCAAGTTGATATGTTTGCTAAGGAAGAAGCAAAAGTTAACAATAACGATGACGTAACGATTTTAGATTTTCTTACCTTTAGGAAAGGAAACTACTTTTAATGCAGAGTCGAGTAGTTTTCTTTGGCTTATATGGTTGGATACTTCTTGTCATATCTAATATTCTTATCCAGACTTAAAAATGTACTGCAATTCACCAACTAACAGTAAAATAAATGATGAATAAATTTGTATATTAAAGTTTAATATGAAGTACTATATTAAATATATGAAGAATTTTGGATAATTAGCAAAAACCGATTAACCGGCTAGTACGTTAGTACTGTCAATACGTCGCGTTGATCAATCGGTTTCAAATAAATCAGGTGCATCACAACATTAATTTAAAAAATATAATTCCTGATTTAAAAAAAAACCCATTCTAGCAATTTGAAAAAATATTCTCATGTCTCAGACCCAAACCAATTTTTTTTTTGCTGCTGGCACTTGGGAAACTTATTAAAATTCCCTTACGGTAAAACGTTTGCCATTGACCTAGTACCAGAAATTTGGCAAAATATTTTGGTTTCCAAGACTGAACAAGTTTTTCGGATCCAAGGGTACTGGATTTCAGTGCCACTGCTACTCAGAAAATTTACGATTAATCTCATTATCATTGAAATGACACACGGTTTACTTTAAAGGAATTTAAATAAAACTTCCAAGCCACATTGTCCCTTGTTGCATTGACTCGAATAAAAAATTCGTTAGCAAAAATATCAAATTCAGACAATTTCCCCTTTGAGAGTGATTATTCGTGTGTGTTAGAATCTTATTCCTTTTGATATTTACCTTATTGAAAAAGCATATGGGCAACTTTGAAATTTTTTGTAGAATTTTGCTCGAGAAGAATATAACATATTCTACAATGGACCACTAAAGACTTGATTTTGCAGTTATTGCTACATTTATTATCAACCATAGGCTGTTTGGATAGATCTTCGGAGGAATACTTGCCAATAGGTTCTTTGCACTCTAAAGTTCTTTCTGAATTTTTGGACAAAATAATATAACATCCTCTGCATTGGGCTTGTATGAATTGTTTTGTAGGTTTTGTACAAATTTATAATCATGTTAGGTAGAAATACGAGGGTTCTCAGTGTTTATTTTTTCGAACTTCTGATTATGAGAAATATATGACGCGATCCGAGAAAAGGGACCTACTAGGCAAAAATGAAATTTTACAGGGCAAGCGATTGAAGAAATCCCGAACTCGTGGTGGCGAAGTGGCGAAGTCTCAGAGGGGCATTCTGACCCCCACTCCTTACAGTACGAGTGAGTTTCCCCACTCTCTTCTTCTCCCGTTCGTGCGCCGGCATGGGAGTCCCAGTTCTCCCGTCTATTTTCCTGCAATCCAGAATTTTGGTTAAATTTTTTTTTAACTTGGAAAAAACAATGTTTCTTCACTATAAGTGTATTTGGGTTTTATTATTTACTTTCTAAAAACTATTCGCTTAAATTATAAAATCCACAAATAAAAGTTTAATGATTTTATTATTGAATTAAAAGGCTTTTTCAAAATAAAAAATAATATTGAAATACACTTGCAGTAAGAAAGACGACCGTTTGAAAAAGGGACGACTGAATAATACCGAAAAATAAAATTCGTGAATAATAAAATTCTCGAATAACAAAGTTTCCGAATAATAAAATTCCCGAATTGAAAATTCTCGAATATTAAAATTGCCGACAGTTTCTAATATTACCGAATTTGAAAATTCTCGAAAAATAAAATTCCCGTCACTGTCAAATTCTCGAATTAGAAAATTTTCTAAAAACTTACTTTTATAAATATTATTCATTTATTTAAAATACAATAATCAAAATATTTTTATAAAAAGTATTTTTAATGTTTAAAGATTCTAAAATTATTGTTCAATTCCCGAATAATAAAATTCCTGAATAATAAAATTGCCCAATTGGAAAATTCCGAAGAGTTTCTAATATTACCGAATTTTAAACTTCCCGTAAAATAAAATTCACGACACCGTAAAATTACCTGATAATAAAATTTCGGAATAATAAAGTTTCCGAATATTAAAATTTCCGAATAATAAAAATTCCGAATAATAAAATTCCCGAATAATAAAATTCCCGAATTGGAAAATTCTGAAGAGTTTCTAATATTACCGAATTTTAAACTTCCCGTAAAATAAAATCCACGACACTGTAAAATTCCCTAATAATAAAATTTGCGAATAATAAAGTTTCCGAATAATAAAATTTCCGAATAATAAAATTCCCGAATAATAAAAATCCGGAATAGGAAAATTCCCGAATGATAAAATTCCCGGACAGTTCTCAATATTACTGAATTGAAAAATTTCCGAATAAAAAAATTCTCGACAGCTCATAATATTACCGAATTAACAATTTCCGAACAGTAAAATTCCCGACAGAAAATTTCCGAATTTTAAAATATCCCAAATAGAAAAATCCCGAATTTAAACGATTGAAAAAATTTCATTTATGAATATTATTTATGTATTTAAAATACATTAATCAAATATTTTCATGAAAACTATTTTTAATGTTCAAAGATTCTAAAATTATTTTTTAATTCCCGAATAATAAAATTCCCGAATTGGAAAATTCACGAAAGTTTCTAATATTACCGAATTTTAAAATTCCCGTAAAATTAAATTCACCACACTGTAAAATTCCCGAATTGGAAAATTCCCTGATAATAAAATCTCGGAATAATAAAGTTTCCGAATAATAAAATTTCCGAACAATAAAATTCCCGACAGCTTATAATATTACTGTATTTTAAAATTCCCGAATAATAAAATTCCCGGCAGAAAATTGGCCAACCATAAAATATTCGAACTACAAAATTCCCGAGTTTAAGCAATTAAAAAAATTTTCTTTCAGAATATCAATTAATTATTCAAAATACAGTATTTAAATATTTCTTATGTTTAAAGATTCTAAAATTATTGATCATATTTAAAATAACAATAATTGAACAAATATTTATGTCTGGAAAACAATTTTCTTTGATTATTATTATTTTTAATTCAAACAATAATTTTCAAAACTTTGAAGATTAAAAAAAAATTTGATAAAAGTTTTTGATCATTGTTTTTTTTTAATAAACAGATAATATTTTTGAACACCATTTTTTTAATTTTCCAAATTCAGGAATTCTATGATTCGGGAATTTTCTGGTTCGCATATTTTATAATTCGTCAATTTTTTGTCAGGAATTTTATTATTCGACAATTTTCAATTTCGGTAATATTATAAATTGGCGGGAAATTTATTATTCGGCAATTTTCGAATTTGGTAATATTATGAACTTTTCGGGAATTTTATTATTTGAAAATTGTACAATTCGGGAAATTAATCGTTCGGGAATTTTACAGTGTCGGGAATGTTATTTTTCGGCACTTTCAGTCGTCCCATTGGAAAATCCCGGAATAAAAAAATTCACGAATTGGAAAATTCCTGAACAGTAATAATATTACCGGATTGGAAAATTCCCAAATGATAAGATTCCCGACAGTTTATATTATTACCGAATATGAAAATTCCCTTATAATAAAATTGCTGAATTATAAAATATTTAAACTAGAAAATTCCCGAATTTGAACAATTAACATTTTTAAGGTAAATATGATTTATTTATTGAAAATACAATAACCAAATATTTTTAATGTTTAAAGTTTCTAAAATTATTGTTTGAATGAAAAAGAACAATAATTGGAAACAATTTTCTTTCAGAAATTATTTGTCGGGATTTTTCAGTCGTCCTAATTTTTTTTCAAATATTGTTTTAATTTCAAACAATAACTTTAGAAACTTTAAACTTTAAAAGTAACTTTTTTTCATAAAAATATTTGATTATTGTATTTTTAATCAATAATATTTATTAATAAAAATTAATTGCTTACATTTGGGAATTTTCTATTTCGGATATTTTATAATTCGGCAATTTTCTGTCGGGAATTTCATTTTTCGGGAATATTCAAAATCGGTATTATTATAAACTATTGAGCATTTTTTTATTTGAGAATTTTCCAATTCGAAAATTTTATCATTCGGGCATTTCAAATTCGGGAATTTTATTATTCAGAAATTTTATAATTCGGGAATTTCATTATTCGGTAATATTATGAACTGTCGGGGCTTTTCAAATTCTGTAATATTATAAACTATTTGGGCATTTTATTATTAGGAAATTTTATAATTTGGGAACCTTATTATTCGGGAGTTTTCCAATTCGGTTACTTTATACTTTACAGTGTCGGGAATTTTATTTTTCATAGCATGAGTAGAGCCTAGAGCTCCACGCAATGGATGCGGCTAGTAGTGGGGGAAGTGGTGGGAGAAGAAAAAGAATAGAGGCGTCAAGCTGCCGCCCTGCACGCGTTCAAAGACTGTTTTTCAATCATTTATATCTTGTGAAATAATGCAGATTGAAAATTTCTGTTTGCACCCCTAGAAAGATCAGTTATAGAACTTATAGAATCCATCATAATCCGAAAATCGATTTTGTGCCTAGTAGGACCCTTTTCTCGGATCGCGTCACATATACTATAAGTCTGACTGCGATTAAGATATTCTGTGTTCGTTGCTCGTTGCAATATATAATTATAAATTTATATTTTAAATTTCATGTGAGTTCGCAAATGAAATTAAAATTCTAACTACGATTAAGATATTCTGTGTTCGTTGCTTGTTGCAATATATAATTATAAATCTATATTTTAAGTTTATTGCCTGTTTGCGAATGAAATTGAAAGTTTGACTATGGCTAAGCTATTCTGTCGTTGCTCGTTGCAATATTTGATTATAAATTAATATTTTAAGTTTATTTTCCGTTGGTATTAAAAACAAAGATCTGTTAATGTGCTGGAGATACATTATAAAAAAGGTGTTTATCCATTGTACAAACAATGTAAAAACGTTACAATTATAATTATTTCAACAATTAATTAGACTGAAAAACGTAATTCATCGCGGTAGATAAACCTACTTTAAGGAAAACTAGAAGTCTGACTACGATTAAGATAAAAAATGTAGAGTTTTTAATCGAAATTCTATTTCCGTTAGTCGTTCATTGTTTTAAAAAGTTTTTTGAAACAAATACAGTATTTATGGAGGGGAAAAAAACTGTAAAATATGTTTGGGAAAGTTTGTACCAAGACAAGACTTTTTTCCTCTTCTGGTTATTTGTACAATTACCGTTTTCAAATTATAGCGTTATAAATAATTAAATTTGCACGAAAATTGGCATATTTGTAGACCACCCATCTCACGGTTGTGAGAAGTGGCCATGAGTGGGATTTACCGCGGTCCTACTGGGAGCTGATGTCATTTTTTAGATGGCAGTTGCTCCCAGTGGGACCCTCTGGTGGTTGTTAACCTTCAGTTTTTAATTATATATATATATATATATCAGCACTTATTTAACTAAAAAAGTTCGAGAAGAGGAAAATTGATTTTCAAAACGCGTAAACAGACAGGAAGAATATATTTTCGATCGAAATAAAGCTTGTTTATATACAAATTGAAAAAATAACTATTTTAAACAACGATTTGTGCATTATTCCGTACATTTTTGTCAAAAAGGTAGTTTTTTAAATTTTTTCTTGAACAAAAGTTTTATTTCGATCGTAAAATTTGTTTTCCTTGTCCGTAGTAAGTGTCTTAAAAATCCATTCGCATTTTTCCGTAATTTTTTAGCCAAAATGTGCTGAGATATCTCTGCAAATATGTCAATTTTAGTGCGAATTTCTTTATAACGCTATAATAATTTGAGAACGGTTAATCGTACAACAAATGTGTAACCGAAAAAACCTCTTGTCTTGGTCAAAACTTACCAAAACATATTAAATTTTTTTTTTCTATAAATACTGTATTTTGTCAGGAAGCAATTGTTTAAACAATTAACGACCAACTGTTCGACAATGTAAAGTAACTTAATTCTACAGCTCGCAGCTAGATTATTATTGGAATAGAACTGCAGGGCCTATGACAAAGCCACCTACCGCGTCCTCGGGTTGCGGATAGAGGGTCCCTGTACCAAGAGTTTCTGCAGAATATGGTTACAATAATTAATGAGCAGTCGCGGACAATTGTCCAGGGATAGTCCTGGAGGAATAACCCCTAAGCGGAGGCGTAGCAAGCGTGCCGAAAGCTGAATGGCACCTGGGTGAGGTGTCTTAAACGGTGACTCTGGGATACCGGGCGACCTCTCAGAGTACTATCAATTCTAACCGTCAATCTAAAGTGAAATCTTTCCTTACAAAAAGGGTAAATTGCTTATTTTGTGACATGGAAGACAACATTTAAGATTGTCCGAAGTTCCTTGAACTCACGCCTCATCAAAGGGCTGAAAAGGTAAAAGGCTTTCATCTTTGTTTGAATTGTTTGAGACCTGGTCATTTTTCGAAAGAGAGCAGAGGTGTAAGGTGTAAAAACTGTCAAGGTAAGCACAACAGTCTTTTGCATTTTGAAAGGGGTGAGTCTAGTAACAAGCCCATCAACCCCCCTCGAGAAGCTAGAACTGTTGCTCTGGTCAACATAAAAAATGACGGAATTTTGTCTACTGCTTCGGTGTTGGTGGCTAATGACAGTGGGCAATTTCTTCCAGCTCGTCTAGTATGGGATAATGGTTCTCAAATTGGTCTAATTTCGGAAAAACTGTGTAATTTACTCAATCTCCCGAAGATTCCAATCGATGTTACTCTGAGTGTCGTGAACAATCTTTCTTCTTGTGTCAGTTATAGGTGCAACGTTTGAATTGCTTCCAGGCGAAGCAATTTCGTGTTTCAAGCTTCATGTCTCGTGGTTCCGGAGATCACAACTCATTCTCCTAATTCGACAATAAGTGCACTTTCTTCAAATATCCCTTCTCATATATCCTTGGCCGATCCTGACTTCGACAAAGCAGGAGAAATTGATATTTTGATAGGGAACAACGTTTTCTGGAGTTTGATTTGTGTCGGTCAACACAAATTCAATGGAGAAGGGTTGATTGTGCAAAAAACTCGTTTCGGCTACATTCTGGCAGGTCCAATGCCAGACTCTCTTTTTAATCATCTTTCTAATTCCGCTCATTGCAATCTAACTCAAAATATAAGTGTGGCTGACCAGATGGTCAAGTTTTGGTAATTGGAGGAGCCTCTGCATGAAAAATCAAAATCTACAGAAGAGAATTATTCTGAGTCTCACTTCTCTAATACTTTCAAAAGAGATAGGGATGGTAGATTTCTCGTGACGATTCCTTTTGAAGGGAAATCTCAATCAATTAGGCGTATCTAAAGAGACGGCTATGCGTCGTTTCTTGAGGTTAGAAAAAAGGTTAGAAAAAAAGGCCTGAACTCAAAAAAGAGTATTCACTTTTCTTGTCCGAATACGAAAGGTTAGACCATATGTCAAAGGAATTATATGAAAACAAGGCTTCCTTTTCGTATTACTTGCCACATCATTGCTTAGTTAGAGAAGTTAGTGTTACAACCAAGGTTCGTGTTGTATTCAATGGGTCCGAACCAACAACAAGTAGGGTTTCATTCAATGATCTTCAAATGGTAGGACCCACTCTCCAAGATGACTTATTTTCAATTCTAGTTCGTTTCAGACAACACACTTACGTCGCATGTGGCGACATTGAAAAAATGTATCGTCAGGTTCTCGTAACACCTGAGCAGCGAACTCTTCAGAGGATACTATGGCGCTCGGATCCCAATAATCCCGTGGAAATTTATAATTTTAATACCGAAACATATGGCACGGTTGCTGCCTCGTATCTTTCTATTAAATGTCTCCATCAGTTGGCCAATGATTGCGAACAAAAATTTCCGAAGGTTGCTAGAATTATTCGGAAAGACTTTTATTTGGATGATTTAGTCACTGGGTTCGATTCTATGGACGAGGCTAGAGCACTTGTGAAGCAAATATTCCAGGTGTTATCTACCGGTTGTTTTCCTCTTAGAAAATGGGTTTCAAACGATCCTCGCGTAATTGAAGAGGTGAGGGATGTGAATCAATCCCCCATCACAATCAACTTTGCCAGTGAAGATGATCAAGTCAAGACTCTTGGGTTGCCATGGCAAGCCAATTCCAATTATTTAAGTTACTCTGTGAACGTTCCAAATTACACAAAAATAACAAAAAGATCTATTCTATCTGAAATTGGATCTATCTTTGATCCTCTAGATCTTTTAGGTCCTTGTATTGTCATAGCAAAAACCATCCTACAAAGGCTCTGGTTGGAGAAACTTTCGTGGGGCGAAAGCTTGCCATGCGATGTTCACTCGCAATGGCTGAATTTTAGAGGGCAGCTCCCTTCCCTGAATTTGATCAAGGTACCTAGGCATGTGATTTGTAAGCAAGCAATAGACTTGCAACTTCATGGTTTCTCAGACGCTTCCAAAAGTACATATGGAGCTTGCATTTATTTGAGGTCAGAGGACGAGGCTGGCAATATTTGTGTTAGACTAGTTTGTTCGAAAACCAGAGTCTCTCCATGGAAAACTCAGACAATACCCAGGCTTGAACTCTGTGGGGCTCTTGAATTGTCTAAATTAGTCTCCAAGGTCGAATCTGCTTTCGACGTGTCCATCAAGCGCACTTGTTTTTTGTGTGACTCCACTATTGTTTTAGCTTGGCTCCGCTCGCAGCCTAATGCTCTCGAAACATTCGTATCAAACAGAGTGAGTCGCATCCATGAATTAAAAAGGATCGAGTGTTGGCAGCATTTTCGTAGTGAGGACAATCCAGCTGATTGTGTTTCTCGCGGAATATCTCCAAATCTTCTTGCGCACTGTGAGTTGTGGTGGAAAGAACCCCAATTTTTGCTTTTGTGTAAATCGAATTGGCCTTCACCACTGTCCATGATTCACTGCGTACCAGAGCTTAAGAAACTCTGCAACTTGGCAACTCACAATTTAAATTCTGATTCTTTTGAGCATTTTGGTCTGTGGACCCACTTGTTAGAAAAGCCGTAAAAGTCAAGACTCATATTATCCAGATATACTTAATTTCTGTTTGCCATGTATCGTAAAATAAGAGTTCGCTTCGAAACGAAAGACGAGCTCTTATTTCTAAGCCAAAGTTATAAGTAATTAAACTTGTAATATTTGTTCCAATCGTAGTCTTATATTTAAATCGCCCGCGCATAACGGATGAAGTGGAGTTCATAACAGGGATTCGCTAGTCACAGAGATTTACTTAATTTATAGCCGAGGGATGGCGCTGTAATTATTTAATATTTTATCCCTACGTTACAACTTAAACACATTCAGATGTTAAACTCGTCCAAGCGCATGCGCATTGCGCATTGATATTTCGGATTTCGCGACCTACGCCGCCACACGTTGCCCGTTGCTTGTTCGACTTTTGGAGAGTTCTTGAATGTTTCCTCTCAGCGCTATATTTCTGATATTTTAGGATTTTTATGGTGCAAGTTTGTGTTGTGCAAGAACTATGTTGATTTGTTTGTGCGGCAATATAAGTATTTTTTCCTTTTCTGCCTACACTTATGAAAAGTATCAGATTTTACTGACAGTATGAGAGGTTAGGTTTCAGTTTCTCAATTATTTGTTTCATCACTTTAATAAAAGTGTTTTTTAAATAAATTCACTTCTTGATTCAATAAGAATATTTAGTTGAGGAAGAATCTAGGCCCACAGACTTTCGGTGAAACTGGCCGTCCTTTTTCATAATTTTAACCTCAAAATTACGTATGCAATTTATGATATTCTACTTTTCTATCTTCAATGCATTTTATAGTATATTTATTAGGAAAAAACTACTTTAGTTGGCTTTGGAATATTTTCTTGCAGACCAAATTTGATTCATTAAAGTTTAAACTTGTCCGTCAATTCTACCTACTATAGACTCCAGAGGTTACGTTAGTTCAGTCCGCTCAGTCATGAGATACTATAGCATCTTTCTTGTCTGCTCTGCCGTCTCAAATTCAAAAGTCATGTTTAGATTTATTAACAAAAATTATTCAGGATGATGTATGAAATACACGGTCACAAAAACAAATGACAAGGGCATTTATGATTTTTTTTCCAAAGTTTGCTAAGTGGCAGGTGACTTATCCAAAATACAGATACAACCTTTGAATTTGAGACGACAGAATCAGAAAGATTAACAGACTATATAAATTTGCAAATCTTGCATCGGCCTCTTGTTTTCTATTTTCAGTAAAAAGAACGGACGATTTCGTGAAAAGTACTTTACTCAGTTGGAGTTGCTATAAATCTATTCTCCACACGTTCGAAGGTGAGAATTTCCAGGTATGATCGAGGATATGATGAAGACGTTCTGATTTATTTTTGTTTCATTTCGCTATTTTTGAATTTTAGCTAATTATTTTGATCAACAAGCTTTTTTTTTATTGGATGGCGAAGAAATTCGTCGTTTAATACCAGCAAGTGGACAGAGATAACAATTTTTGAAGAATTTTCACCAGTTGCAATTGGTATAAAAAATTTTTATATTTTGTACTTCGACTATAATATTCAGTGTTTTAAATATTAACTTAATTTTTTTATGCACTATAAAAAACGCAATAAGGAGTTGTGTTTTTGTGATGAACAATAAATTATATTACGGACGATGGACATTAAAAGACATACGTAATTAATTAATTGTTATTCTAGAGTAAAAACTCAGTCACGAATTTATACACTTAATTCGTCGCTGGAACAGAAGAATTTCAAAAAGATAAATCATCAGCTGAATTTATTGAGGATGCTTCGGTTAAGTTTAAACTTTCGCGACATGAATTGTAGGAAGAACCTCTTAAAAAACAAAAGTTGTTGTCGGAGAGTGGATTTTGTATTGATGACGAAAGAGATGTCAATAAGGAAAACTACGATCCAAATATTTTTAAAGACAGGTGCAAGGAAACAAGACCATTTGTGATAGAAAATCCTGCACAACAAAAGAATTCCAGCAATGAATATCCATTTCAAAGTTTGTTGTTTCCAAAAGTAAGTTTTAATTAATATTCTTTTTATTTTCGCTTCGAATATTTCATTTGACTTCCATTTTATTTTTAACTTTCAATAATTTCTAGGGTGTAGAAGAACACCTAAAATCGACTGTTGATGGGAGGAAAGCGCTTAAAATTGGGGCTAGACTGAATAAAACTTCGAGATCGCTTTTAGTGCGGTGTGTCGTTGACTACCTGTTTCAAAATTTTGCCTCGCAGAAAAACACGTACGTTAAATGATATATTTATTAGGAAATATATAGTTTACAATTAAATTCAAGTCTCTTTACTGAAAAAGTTAATTTTTTAGGATCGCAAAAGAAATTTTATTTCAAGCGGCGAAAGAAATTGTTTTAACTTATCCCAATGAATCGTGAAAAATTATGAGGCAGATACTGTAACACAAAAAGGTTTTTAGATGATCAAGCTGAAAAGAAAGATAAAGTGAAAGACGAATGTATTGAGCAGAGTACGTATTCAAAATATATAGACAATTTTTACTTGCAAAGCTTACCAATATTAAATTTTTGTGAAAAATAAATATTCTTTCAGTACACACTACAGACCAAACAGCACAGCAGGCTGGATCAGAACCTCGCGCAGCCTTACAATATGTGAAGAGCAATGTGGATGCAACGAAAACCCTTGAAGAAAATCGGAATATATGTCGTTCAGAACGAGGGAAATTCCTAAACGATCACACAATTTTCGAATATCTAACCGAATTCCCTGTTTTGCGTACACAGTTTGGATTTGAACTATTGTTAGAAGATTTTAACTTCGTTTACATCTCAGAAAAGGATGCCTTCTATGCTGCATGGAAGTATTCATCACATGATATAGTTCTCAGTGGGGTTTCAAGAGGCGATCTCTCTGGAGGTCTAATAAATAATCCGAATGGTAAGAAAAGCAAATAATAGTTTTTACCTTACATTCGTTTTTAACATATTATCTTCTCAAAAATTTAGGTTTTAGAACAGCTAATCAGGAGTCGTCCATAAACTATGTTACTAATTTTGGGCTATGTTTGCCCCCCGCCCCCTCGTTGACGATTGTGCTTTAGTATTTCCCCCTTCTCTCACCCTCTAAATTGAAGTAGCCGGAAAATGACTTCTGCCACAAAAGGAGAATTTTCAATGTAAAAGGATCACTTCTTAACAAAATAGTTGAATTTTCGACCAAAAAAAAGCTTTAAGAAAATAGTTGAATTTTTAGCCAAATAGTTGAATTTCCAACCAAAAATATGAATTACCCACAAAACAGTTGAATTTTCAACTCGAAAATATGATTTTTTGACAAAAAATTTAATTTTGTACCAAATAGTTAAATTGTTTTATTAATAGCCTAATTTTTAATCAAGTAGTTACATTTTTAATCGAAAGATGTCAATGCTTCAGAAGGCAGTTAACTTTTAAGTCGGTAATGATTAATTTTCACTAAGAAAGTTAATTTTCAATCAGGAAAGATCAATTTTTAACAGAAAAAAAAAGAATTTTTAAATAGTTGAATTCAACCGATAAAGGACGAATTTTTAACAAAATAGTTGAGTTCTCAAGCCAAAAGATGAGTTTTCTTCCCAAACAGACGAATTTTCATTAAAAAGCATGAATTTTCTACAAAATAGTTGAATTTTCAACTTATAAAGGATAAATTTCAAACCAAAAATTGAATAGGTCACTTTTTAGAAAGAAAAAGATTTTCAGCCACAAAAAAAATAATTTATAATAAAATATTTTAATTTTCAACCAAAGGTAATCCTCGAAAAAAAAGGAATTTTGAACAAAGTAGTTGAATTTCCAAACAAAAAAAATCAATTTTTACCCAAATATTTAAATCTCCAACCAAAAACATGAATTACCCACAAAACAGTTTAATTTTCAACGTAAAAATGACAAAAATTTAATTTTCCACCACATAGTTCAATTGTTTAATGAATAATTTAATTTTTAATCAAGTATTTACATTTTTCATCCAAAAATACTGATGTTTTAGAAGGCAGTTAACTTTTAAGCCGGTAAGGATTAATGATCACTGAGAAAGTTTATTTTCAGTCAAGAAAGATCAATTTTCAACAAAAAATTATTTTTAAATAGTTGAATTCAACCGATAAGGACTAACTTTTGACAGAATAGTTAAGTCCTCAGGCAAAAGGATGATTTTTCTACCCAAAAAGACGAATTTCCATTAAAAAGCATGCATTTTCTACCAAATATTTGAATTTTGAACTTAAAAAGGATAAATTTTAAAACAAAAAATGAATATTTCAATTTTCAGAAAAAATAGATTTTTAACCACATAAAACTAATTTACAACAAAGTAGTCAAATTTTCAACCAAAAGAAGGAATCCTAAAAAGAAAATTAATTTTTAACAAAGTAGTTGAATTATGAAACAAACAAGATGAATTTTTACCCAATTAGTTAATTTTCTAACCCAAAACTTCCACTGATCCTTCTCCTCCAACCCTTGTTTCCAACAGTTGTTTTTCGCGCGACTCCTAAACCCTGAAATTGGTAATGTAATTTATGAAAGACCCATAAGGACGAAAAGTAACACTGTAAACTGTATTTTTCTTTTTGAAAGTTCGAATTGATTCAACACACATTTTTCAAAGTTTATCTTTTAATTTTCCACCATTTGCTTCAACATCTTTCACTACCACAGATTTAAATTTAATTCTAGATTTTGTCGCTTTGAGGTATCTTCCTCTTATTTTCAACCCAGTCACAGTTCGAAACAATAAAAGCAACAAAAATTATCGCTCATCCACACAAGAAATGAAAGACAGTTTCTTAATCATAGTTCACGTGAGTTATGATTCCAATCTTGTTTCGCAATTTTTCTTTCGCTAATTTCATTTACAGCAGCATGTCAAACAAGTAAACGATTTGTGTGTAGTTGTAAAACAAATTTTAATTTAGAAAATGTTATAAACTGAATTATCTTTATATGGGATGAGAGTGATCTGGATTTGAAAGTAAAAGAGAGAGAGAAGACCGTAATAGAACGAGGCGATACCCTTCAACCGTTCATTCTAGCTGTTGGCGATATCTATGCTCCAAAGTCTCTTTATGTTTATGTAAATGGGATGCGATACTGTATGGAAAGTCCTGTCAAAGCAGTCGACGTTTGCTTCGAGATTTTTCATGCAGTCAATGCTAGCTATCCGAAAACTTGCCACTTAATATGGACTTTTATTCAGCGATACATTTACAAAATTATCACCGATTATGACGATTTGAATAGTTGCCCGGAAGAAGTAGCAGTTGATCTCTGCACATTTGTGCCTGAATTAAAGTAAGTTAAACAAATTTGTAATTGAACTATTATTTAATTTCTGATACTCACAGATTGATCTGCTAGATTTTGCATTTCTTTTATTTTTCTTTAATAGGGAGTACTATGGGATGCAAAACCTGTGAAGAAGAAATAGTTATATCAAATCTGCTCGAGCGTTCTTACATGAAATCCAAATTCGTAAGCCTAACTGCAAAGGAAGTCGAGAGAAATTATATTCTATACTTAAATTATCTCATTATTCTTATTCCTTTAACTTTTGCGTTGAAATAGTGTTGTCGATGCATATTTGAAAACATATCACAATACTTGTGATACTAATTTTAAACAGACGAACCTTGTGATTTAAATTATTATTTATTCACGTAAGTTTATAGTTGCGCCATTTAAATTCTGAGTAAAATTTTAAACTGTAAATGAAAAATGTCTTGCCACTTGTGCAAATATTTTTGTGAATTGTCTTTGAAAAATTTAGTTTGCCATTGGCGAACCTTTCACAGCCTCGACGGAACTAGTGCCTATGAGTGCACCTTGAAAAAATGTGAAAGGAAATTTCCATCACTTAAATCTTTCAAGCGTCATTTTAGCTTAAATCACAAAAATTACTGTTCTTCAACAAATAAGACAATACCACTTAGTACTTTCATCAATGAGGCACATTATAAAAGTAACAGTCAATCGTTGAATAAAAAATTGCTTGCATTATACATAACAGGCGTGAACTGAATGGTTCTGCTGCACCAAGTACCTCTGAAAATACTTTTTCAAGTGTAAATACTTCTCCTTGCATGATATTCGACAGTAATGATCATCCTTTGAACGATTCTTCCTTGCCGAGTACGTCTAATGCTTCTTCTGAGCACCAGAGTTTTTCTGAAATAGTAGATTCTCAAATGCAGCGAATGATTACAAATTTCTATAGTAAACCATCAATTCCTAGAAACATCGTGCCATCTATTATTGATGAAGTGGGTAACTTTAAGAAGGGCCCACTAAAAATTCTCCAGAATAGAATAGAAGAAATTTTGATTGAAAGTAATATTTCTATAGATCGACAAAATGAAATTAAATCTATGTTTCATGTGATCACTTCCACATATGATGGCGTTCGATCTAAACGTTTAAGATTTAAAAAACTAAGAGAACTTGGTGTTTTAATTGATCCTATTTCGAAAAAGGTTTGCGAAGAATTTGAAACAAGGAGCGGAAGGGAAGAACCAAAAAATCGATTTGAACAATTTATTCCATTGCGAAAAGTATTTAAAGCCTTTTTAGAAACCTGTAATACTTTTGACTGTATTCTGGATTACATGAACTCTTTAAGTACTACAACTACTATTGTGTCTAATATTATGCAAGAAAAAGTATGGAAGAATGATTTAATAAAATTGAACGGAAAAGTATGTATGCCCTTATATATGTTTTTCGATGCTTATGAAACCGGAAATACTCTCAGTTCTCACAGCGGTATCCATAACATTGTAGCTGCTTACGTTTCTTTCCAATGTATACCACTTGCATTTCGAAGTAATTTAAAACATTTGTTTGTAGCGATGTTATTTCATTACGACGATCTTAAGAAGTACGGTAATAGAGGCGTTTTTGCAAAATTAATAGAAGAATTCAATTATTTAGCAGAAGAAGGAATCGTAGTTGAAACTAAAAGCAAGACTTTACGGATACATTTAATTCTTGCAGTGATCGAGGGCGATAATCAAGGTTTAAATGTAATTTTAGGTTACAGTGAAAGCTTTTCTGCCACAGTATACTGTCGATTCTGCAAGATGTCCAAATATGAGACAGCGTATGCTACAAAACCTAATAATGCCGCTTTGCACTTTTTTTGCACTTTGCACTTACGCCAAAGACGTTGAAAGCAACGATTTTGAAGCAAGTGGTATTAAGGAAGATTGTGTTTTTAATGACGTCCGCTATTTTGACTGCACATAAAATTTTATTGCTGATACAATGCATGATCTTCCTGAGGGAGTTATGCCACTTGAGGCTGGTTTGATATTCCATCAACTTATACTTATTGACAAACTTGTAGACTTTCATGTTTTCACCTCTATGTTACGAAATTTCAATTACTAGTTTGAGTCTAACAAACCCCCGTTAATCAGTATGGACCAGCTAAACAATAAATCTATAAAAATTTCAGCAGCTGAAATGGCCAACTTTTTTATTTATGCACCAATTATGTTTGGTCGCTTTGTGACAGAAAGCAATAAGTTTTGGAAATTATTAATTGATCTACGAGAAATTTTTTTTTTGTTATCATGTAAATATTTTGATACTGATTGGCTTGACTACCTAAAGAACTTGATTTCTGAACACCATGAAGGATACGTAGAACTTTTTGGTCCATTAAAGCCTCAGCATTACTTTATGTTGCACTATCGTCTCATAATATTACTGATGGGGCCACTTACAAATCTTCAAGCACTCAGAGGCGAATCTAAGAATAGAGAAGGAAAGTTAGCTGCCAATCAATTATCAACACGAGTTAACATTTGTCGTACAATTGCAATGAAGCAACAGTTAATGTTTTCGAATAGATTATTATCAAAAGAAGAATTCGATTTCGAGTTTTTTAACGGTCGCTTAGAAGACTTAAGCCTCGGAATTATAAATGATTTAGTCAATAAGACTGCTTATTCAATAGACGATTATCTTGCTGCAGAATCTGTTAGCGTTCTCAATACTACGTACAAATGTGATTATACAATCGTGATTGATATCGGCGACGAGTTTCCAATTTTCGGCAAAATCAAAGATATATTAGTTTGTAAGAAAGCTAAAAATGTTCTATTTTGCTGTAAAGTTTAGAGAACTCTCCTTCTTTTTCCTTCAGAGATAGTTGAAAATATTTCGGATTTTATTAAAATACTTTTTCTAACCGAAAAAGGCTACACGACGCGACGGAACAAGGTTATTGAGTTTAAGATTATATTGAACCGAATACATCTGAAAAAATGATTGAAAATTTGAAACAAAATTTGAGTTAAAGTAAACAAAAATAAATATAATCTTAGATGCTGATTGAAGATGAATCGCTTGGCTTACTTACCTCGTTTTTATTATTTATTTTGAATTACAAATAATAAACATAACCTCAACTAGGCTAAATGTATCATCTAGTCGACCTTTCATACCCTGTATCTGTTTTTCGTTTATGTACGAACATTCAAGTCTCATTTCAAAATTAAGAAGAAGCTATCAATTAATTCCTTAAGTGATCAGAAATAAGAAAACTCCTCAAGTATAATATAAGCCGTTATTTGACATAAGCATAAATTTCCATTTATTATTTCGGATATTTCAGTTGAACAGTTCGGATGTTATAGAGTAACATCTCACTTTTTAATATCTACGGATACTAACTTCAAACATCTAGATTGCTGTCCTATAGTTGAACATAAAATATGTTAACCCTGAACATCTAGATGTTACGTTTAAACATCCATTTTTCTCCGTGCACTCAATCGAATATATAACCGGTATTATTACCTATTGTACTATGCCTTTTTACTTTTTAAATTCCGGTGAAACAGAGGTCTATACACGGGTTATCCTCGTTGCTTACCACCAGACGACTCAACTTCACTGTATATGGGCCAGTGAAAATTTGTCTTTTGCTAAGGTGGGCTTAAAATCACTGTATGAATTTAATTACAACCCGGTCGTACGTCGCTGCTGGTCACCCATCCGAGTGCTATACACGCTCGAAATGGCTTGACATCTGAACTCTTTTCGAGTCGAGATCATTTACTATGTATTTCTATGAAAATTCGTACGCGCCGACATTTTAGAGGTTTTTTTGATGTTGCATACAAATTTTTAGAGTCGTACAATTATTTATTCTGCATCGTGAGAGGGTACCCATGCGAGGATGTGTACAAATATAAGTTATTGAAGTAAAAATTGATTTTATGGTATTTTATTGAACTTCATTTACAAATAAAATAATTACATGTAATGTACTTGGACGCGCGCAGAGCGCGCGTATGAGGTTCTACTTTTGTTGAAAATTAATCTTTTTTGGTAGAAAATTAATCTTCTTGATATAAAAGTCTACTCATTTGTTGAAAGTTAAAATACTTCTTTAAAAATTAATTTTATTAGTGGAAGATTCACCTATTTGTTAAAGATTCGCCTTTTTTGGTTGAATTCAACTGTTTTTTTTTTTTTATTGAAAAATATAACACATTTTTTGTTAAAAATTCGTATTTTTGGGTAAATTCGACAGTTTTTATTTAAGAGAAAAATATTTTTTCTGTTGAAACATAAACTATTATATTCATTATGTTGAAAATTCGACTATTTCGTTCCAAATTTAGTTATTGCGTTAAAAATTTATCTTTTTTGGTTGAAAATTAAACAGTTTTTTGGAACAAACGTCTTTTTTCATAGAAGATTCGTCCGTTCGGATTAAAAATTTAACTCCCTTCTAAAGAATTTGTCTTCTTGTCTTTCAATATTAACTATTTGGTTCAAAATGTAACAGTTCTGATTAAAGTTTAATCTTACTTGTTTAGAAATTCGACCAAATGGTTGAAAATTCATCTTTGTGGGTTGAAAATTCATCTTTTTGGTCGAAAAATCAACTATTTTATTGAAAATTGTTTCTTTTTTCTTTGAAAATTAATTTTTTAACCTGAAAATTTAACTATTCCATCTTTGATTGAAAATGGATCGTTTTTAGTTGAAAATTATACTATTAAATTTTTTATTGAGAATTCACCTTTTTTGGTTGAAAATTCAACTACTTGTTTGAAAATTGAAATACACTGTTAAAAATTATTTTATTGGTTGAAGATTTAACCATTATGCTGAAAATTCGTTTTTTTTAATATTTGTTGAACTCAAAATTTAAATATTCCATTAATGATTAAAATTTTATCGTTTTTAGTTTAAAAATCAACTATTTGGTTGAAAATTAGTCTTTTTTTTCTATAAAATTAATCTTCTTTATTGAAAACTCTACTCATTTGTTAAAATTTAAACTAATTCGTTAATAATTAATTTTGTTAGTCGATGATTTATCTATTAAGTTGCAAATTTAACTATTTTATTGAAAATTCTTTTTTTTCGTTAGATATCAATTTTTTTACAGAAAATTTTATTATTCCATTCTTGGTTGTAAATTGATCGTTTTTAGTTATATATTCAACTATTTAGTTAGAAATAAACGGGTTTGTATAAAATTCATATTTTGGGGATGAAAATTCCACTGTTTTGTAGAATGTTCGTATTTTTGGTCTAAAAATTAAACTGTTTTTCTGAAAATTTTTCTTTTTGGCTTTAAAATTCTATTATTTCGGTGAAAAATTTTTGCTTGAAAATGTAAAAATTTGGTTGAAATTGAATTCTCTATTAAATGAAAAATCTTTCCTGATTGAAAATCCAACTCTTTTGTAGAAAATACGTTTTTTTGGTTTTAAAATTCATCTTTTTTCAAAAATGCAACTATTTGGTTAAAAATTAATCTATTTTGGTTGAGGATTCAACTATTTTTTTTTAAATTCGTCTTTTATGGTTGAAATCAACTGTTTTTTATTTTAAAGTAAAATGTTTTTTGTTTGAAATAATATCAATTGTTACATTTTTTGTTTAGAATTAATCTTTTTTTATTGAAAGTTGAACTACTTGGCTGACAGTTAAACTTCTTTGTTCAAAATTAATTTTTTGTTTGTTTGTTGAAGATTCACCATTTTGGTTGAAAATTCCACTATTTTACTGAAAATTTAATTACTTTGTTAAAGATTCAACTTTTATGGTCGAAAATTTAACTGTTTTGTTGAAAATTCGTCTTTTTAAACAGTAAATTCGATCATTTGGTTGAAAATTCATCTTTGTAGGTTGAACATTCAACTACTTGGTTAAAAATGCAATATTTTATAGGAAATGCGTCCCTTTTGCTTTGAAGTTCAACTTTTTGGTTGTAAAAGAAACTGTTTCATTCATAACTAATTTTGCTGTTGTTGAAAATTGATATATTTGGTTGAAAATTAATTTTTGTAGGTTAAAAATTAAAATCTGTGTTTAAAGATTCAACTCTTTTGTTGAAAATACAACTATTTGGTTAGAAAATCAACTATTTTGTAGAAAATTTGTCTTTTTTTTAAATTGAACTAAGCCAATATCAAAGCAAATATCTAATATTCAGATTAGAAACAAAAAATCATGTTTTTTAAAATCGAAGAAGAAATCAGAAAGAAAAACCTAGAATTGATGAATTCATCAATATAATAATTTAGAGGACCCAGGAACTCAGAATTTAGTTTTCCCTCCAAAACGAAGACCGACATTCAGTGACGACCGTTTCGCCACAAGCCTAAGAGCATGTGGGTGTTAATATATAAGAGGTCAGGGTCAACATCTAAAATGAAAACTACGTGATTCAGAAAGTTATCGCACTTCGATAATACAAGCCAATTCACTATCAACTTTGAAAAAAAATTATTTTCCGAATATTGGCGAATCAACATCATTTTATATAAAAACATACTTGTTAGAAAATCGACTATATCCTTCAGTTTTAGTTTTCTGTGACAAGGTTTGGCACAATGACGACACTTTGACATTCGCGCTCAATTACCCGAGATTTCAATTTCCTTATTCTCTGTCGTAACGGACGACCTCACGTACTTCTAAATATTGTCAAAGTTCGATACTGGCCGAGGGATTAGAATTCAAAAGAATTAAGATAATAGAAAAGAGTTACAAGAATTCAAACAAATTAAAAGGCATTTAAAAGAATTTACAGTAATTCAAGAGAATTGAAAGAAATTGAGGGAGACTTGAAAAATTTCAAGAGAATTCAAGAGAATTCATGGGAATTGCAAAAAACTATTCAAAAAATCAAGGAGAAATAAAATCCTCAAGGGAATTCAAAAGTTTTTTATTGGAATGCATTAGCATTAAAAAGAATTAAAAATAATTTAAATTCAAAGAAATGCGTTTAATTTGGCGATGTCAAATATTATGTTCAGCAGGTGTTCCTTTAGTCTTTAATTCAAGATTTTACTCGTTTACAGCTGAGTGTATTCCATTCATTTTTAAAAAATAAAGGGAATTCAAAATAATTCAAAACAATTTTCAGGAATCCAAGCGAATTAAGAAGAATTTAAGGAGTTCTAAAGCATTAAATAGTAATTATAAAACGAAAAAGGAAATATTAAAAAGAGAATTAAAAAGAATTATAAGAGTTAAGAAACCATGAAAAGACAAGTATGAAAATCGATAATGTTAAATATTATAATGTGTAGCAAGCGTTCTTTTACCCCTTAATTTAAGATTTCACTCAATTACAGCTGAATCCATCCAATGTATTAAATTATATGTATGAAATGTATGAAATTCAAGGGATTTAAAAGGAAATTCAAAAGGATTATGAAAATTAGAAACAAAACAATTAAATAAAAAGAGTTGAAAAAAATTAGTCAAAGGTGGCATTCACGCATTACATAATGTTATCTTCGATCTTTTTACCCCCCCCCCCATGTAACGAACAGTAACATTTCCTTCGACCCCCCCCCGCAATGTAACATATTTCGTATTACGTTTAAAAACATAATAGAAGTCTTCTAAGTGAAAATTAGGTTTTTCAAGATAAAGTGTTGTTTTGATTAAGTCATTCAAACCTCCTCATCCCATACTTTCCCTCTCCTACTCCACCAACATTCCACTACTTCTCTTCCCCAACCCTCACTTCCCACCATCATTTCTAACTATTTCTAATCATTTCCCCTACTTCCTTTCACATCCTCTACTTCGCCTCTCTATTTCCCCTCATTTCCCTCCCTTCCCCTACTTCCCCACCCTCATATCTGGTACTTCCCCACACCTACTTTCCCCTAATTTCTTCTACTTCTCAACCCCTCGTTTCCCCTTCACTACCCTCATTTCCCCTCATTACCTCTCTAGCCACTCCTCATTTCCCTATTTCCCCTACTAGCCTCCCCTCATTTCCCCTCATTTCACATACTTTCCCTCCCCTTAATTTTCCTCTCTTCCTCTACTTCTCCCTCATTTCCCCTAATTTCCCCTCACTGTCCATATTTCTCCCCTACCTACCTTTCCATTTCCCCTAATTTCTCTCCCCTCATATCCCCTACTTACCTTCCCCTCATTTCACCCGGGCTACGAAACGCTAAAAATTGAAAAGTACTTAAGGAAACTTCAAAAACTGCCAGGAATTCAAAAGAATTGAAATTAAAAGAAGTGCATAAAGTTTGGTGATGTCAAATATTATATTATGCAGGAGGCGTTCTTTTAGCGTCTGATTTGAGATTTTACTTGATTACAGCAGACTTTATTCATTTTTTTTTAATTCAAGGGAATTAAAAAGAATTTAAATTTTTCTCAAAGAACTGAAAGGAATTTGAAAAAATTCACAAACAGATTTATACCTGAATTTGGTATAATGCTTGTCCTCTCGCCTAATAGTTTTCTAAACAATCGAAATCAAAGGGGTTAACCACTCGCAATTTTTATATACACCAAAATTAAAGGTAAATTAAAACAAAATTTGAAGGAATTTAAAAGAATTCAACGTAAATTCAAAGGACTTCAAAGGAATTTAAAGAATCTGAAACAATATAATTATTTCTTCCTCAAGCCTCACAGGGGAAGCTTTGTAACCAAATAACCAAATAAAGTTATTATATGTACAGATTTATAAATTATTTAACGAGTGTGAAAGAAAACCTTTCGTAATTATGGGAATATAACAATATTGTAAGTACTAAATTTATTCGTTATGATAAACCGAATCGCTTGATGTTAATTAACAGACCTGTATGATCAAATAAACTTATGATGTACACAGATTTGTCAATTTTCTTCACGTTTATAAGAGAAAAAACCCCACCATTTTAAAAACGAAGTAATATTTTAAGTATCAAATTTATTCTTTTTGATCAAATGAATCTACTGAACTGTATAAAAACCTTCTATGTTCTATGAACAATAAACAAAAAGCACAGAACAATGAACAATGATAAGCAATAATAAGTCAAATAAATAAATAATCAAAAATCGCAGACGAAATCGCCTTTTCAATCCCCTCAGACTACTTTTACAATAAAAAATCCTCTATTTTATTCTATTTTAGTTTAATTTAAAAAATTTTTAAATCTTTTTTAGAGTTATTTTACAGTTACTTGATCGTTATTTAAACTTTATTTTAACCTTATTTTTGCTTTATTTTAGTGTTACTTTAAGGTTATTTTAGCTTTACATAAGCGTTATTCCGGCTTTACATTAGCTTAATTTTATCTTTACTTTTGCTTTATTTTAGCGTTACTTTAACTGTATTTTAGAGTTACTTTAGCTTTACTTTAGTGTTATTCTGACTTTAGCGTTATTTTGGCTTTACTGTAGCGTTATTTTAGCTTCATTTTATTTTATTTAACCTTTACTTTATTTGGGTGTACTTCCGAAAAGGACATATGTCCGATTTTCTTCGGGCTCCGTGTACTTATGTATTTTGACGCGCTGATTACAAAATTATTCTGGTTCGACTAAAGATTCAATAATTTGGTAGAAAATTAAATTATGCGGTTGAAAATTAATTTTTTTGTTAAAATCCATATTTTTGGTTTACATTTAATTATTTGCTTAAAAATTGAACTATTTTTATGAAAATTATCTTTTTGGTAGAAAATTTACATTTTTGTTAAAAAATCATATTTTCGTGTTGAAAATTAAACTGCTTTGTAGAAAATTTTTCTTTTGAAAAAAATTTGATCTTTTTTTTATTAAAAATACAACTGGTTTGAAATTTTTAATATTTGAATGAAAATGAACTTTTTAGTTAAAATTTTTATTTGTCATATCTGAAATCTTGAAAAAATTTTTTTTAATTTTTAAAGAATTTTAGAAAAATTATACAATCTTATAAACAAAGTAAAGTTAAAAAAGAAGTTGTTTGTCAAAAATTTTATTTTGTATTTAACAATTAATTTCTCCCTTGATTAGAAAAACGACTGATCGAAAATTGATCTTTATTGTTCAAAAATGCAACTGTTTGGGTCAAAATTATTCTGGTTCGACTAAAGATTCAATAATTTGGTAGAAAATTAAATTATGCGGTTGAAAATTAATTTTTTTTGTTAAAATCCATATTTTTGGTTTAAATTTAATTATTTGCTTAAAAATTAAACTATTTTTATGAAAATTATCTTTTTGGTAGAAAATGTACATTTTTCTTATAAAATCATATTTTCATGTTGAAAATTCAACTGCTTTGTAGAAAATTTTTCTTTTGAAAAAAATTTGATCTTTTTTTCATTAAAAATACAACTGGTTTGAAAGTTTAAATATTTGGCTGAAAATGAACTTTTCAGTTAAAATTTGTATTTGTCATATCTGTAATATTGAAAAAATGTTTAAAAATTTTGTATTAAAAATTAATTTCTCCCTTGATTAAAAAAACTACTAGTTACTTAATTAAAAAAAATTGAACTTAAAAAAATTATTGTCCAATGAGAAAAAAAACAACAAGAATAATTGCTTTCATTCTTTATGGTACTTGTTTACGAATTGTTTTATTTATTTTCCACCTTACGTGATTATCTCAAGATACCGGATGTTAAGAAAAAAGATAAGAAGAAGAATTTTACTCGGTCTCCTTGAACCCCATGATCTCAATTCTCTCGTCATGTTTTAAGACAGAGCATCTGTCTTCCAAGCGAGAAAAGAAAAAAAAAAAAAAAAAAAAAAGTGAGGAATCAACTTCGATTATAAATTAGGCAAAAAATTGTCTTTGAGGATTGTGGAAGCTCGAGGCAATTTTATAATGTCATGCACTTCGTATGTCGGTCATCGAGTCTGACACTTTTTATTTATAATTTGCAATTTGCAATTTACAATCGTCAAGATTGTTATTGACCTCGCATGACGGTTATTAATGAATTTTGCTGATTAGAAAGAGAATAACAGCAGAAAAATACTCGCATTTAACACTTAATTGGGGCACCGAGATTTTTATTATTTTTTTAAATTCTTGAGTTTATATATTTTTTCTATTATTTTCTTAATGTTATTTACTTAAATTCTAAAGATTATTTTTTTTCTATTATTTTTTTTAATTCTTAAGTTAATATTTTTTCTATTATTTTTTAAATTCTAAAGCTTATATTTTTTCTAAGGTACACATAGTATTATTTTTTCATTTCTAAAGTTTATATTTCTTTAATATTATTTTTTTTTAATTCTAAAGATTATATATTGTTTCTATTATTTTTTTAAATTCCAAAGTTTATATTTTTTCCTAACCTGCACAAAGTATTATTTTTTAAATTCTAAAGTTTATATTTTTCTGAGGTATACACAGTATTATTTTTTTAAATTCTTAAGTTTATATTTTTTCTATTAGTGTTCAAATTCTAAAGCTTATATTTTTTCTAAGGTACACATAGTATTGTTTTTTTCATTTCTAAAGTTTATATTTCTTTAATCTTATTTTTTTTAATTCTAAAGTTTATATTTTTCTGAGGTACACACAATATTATTTTTTTAAATTCTTGAGATTATATTTTTTCTCTAATATTTTTTTAAATTCTAAAGTTTATATATATTTTTTCTTAAGGTACGCAAAGTATTATTTTTTAAATTCTAAAGTTTATATTTTTTTCTATTATCTTTTTCATTTCTAAAGTTTATATTTTTCTCTGAGGTACAATTATTATCTTTGTTAAATTCTAAAGTTTATATTTTATCTCTTATTTTTTTAATTCTAATGTTTATATTTTTTTTTCTGACGTACACAAAGTACTATTTTTTCAAATTTTAAAGTTTTTATTTTTTTCTGAGGTACACCAAATAGTATTTTTTTAAATTCTAAAGATTATATTTTTCTCTGAGGTACACAAAATATTATTTTTTTTTTAATTCTAAAGTTTATATTTTTTTTCTGAAGTACAAAAAATATATATTTTTTTCAAATTCTAAAGTTTATATATTTTTCTATTATTTTCTTAATAATATTTTTTAACATCTAAAGTTTACATTTTTTCTAAGGTACAAGTATTATTTTTTTTAATTCTAAAGTTTATATTTTTTCTATTATTTTTTTAATTCTAAAGTTTATATTTTTTCTGACCTGCACAAAATATTATTTTTTCAATTCTAAACTTTATATATATATATTTTTTGAGGTACACAAAGTATTATTTTTTAAATTCTAAAGTTTATTATATTTCTATTATTTTTTCATTTCAAAAGTTTATATTTTTTCTATTATTTTTTAAATTCTAAAGTTTATATTTTTCTGAGGTACACAGAGTATTTTTTTTAAATTCTTAAGTTTATATTTTTTTCTATTATTTTCTTGATAATATTTTTTTAACTTCTAAAGTTTATATTTTTTCTATTATTTTTTTTTAAATTCAAAGTTTATATTTTTCTCTGAGGTACACATAGTATTATTTTTTTATTTCTAAAGTTTATATTTTTAAATATTATTTTGTTTAATTCTAAAATTTATATTGATTTTCCGACGTACACAAAGTATTATTTTTTCAAATTCTAAAGTTTAGTTTTTTTCTGAGGTACAAACAATATTATTTTTTTAAATTCTAAAGTTTATATTTTTTACTGACTTACACAAAGTACTATTTTTTTTTAAATTCTAAAGTTTAAATTTTTTTTTCCGAGGTGCAAGTATTATTTTTTTATTTCTAAAGTTTATATTGTTTTTCTGAAGTACACAAAGTATTATTTTTTCAAATTCTAAAGTTTATATTTTTTTCTGAGGTACACCAAATAGATTTTTTTAAATTCTAAAGTTTATATTTTTTTCTGAGGTACACCAAATAGATTTTTTTAAATTCTAAAGTTTATATTTTTTGTGATGTACAACCAATATATTTTTTTTTTTAATTCTAAAGTTTATATATTTTTCTGAGGTTAAGCAAAGATAGTCTAGCTAAATTGTTATTTAGAATAATAATTAATTTCGAAAGAAAACAATTTAAAAAGAATTGTGTGAATTAAGTAAAAATAGGACTAAAACAAAATGTTTTTATTCCGAGAATATGAATTAAATTTAATCCAAATAGTTTAATTTTCCACCAAGAAGATTAATTTTCTACTGAAAAGGACGAATTTTCAACAAAATACTTGAATTTTCAATGCAGTAGTTGGATTTCCAACTAAAAAAAAAAATTTCACACCAAAAATGGAACAGTTAAATTTTTAGTTAAAAAATGAATTTTTAACAAAAAAAGTGTCAACAAAATAGTTTAATTTTCAAACAAGAAGATCAGTTTTTAATTAAAACGAATGAATCTTTAATTCGAATAGTTAAATTTTCAGTAAAAAAAATTTCAAACAAAAAACAACGATTTTTCAATAAAATTGTTAAATTTGCAACTAAAATGTAGAATATTTATTTAAAAAAATG
This sequence comes from Andricus grossulariae, assembly GCA_011634705.1. NCBI lineage: Eukaryota > Metazoa > Arthropoda > Insecta > Hymenoptera > Cynipidae > Andricus > Andricus grossulariae. The sequence goes on along the minus strand of JAABKJ010007545.1, from coordinate 85,050,159 downwards.
ACTTTTTAACAAAATTCTTGAATTTTTAACCAAAAAAATTTTTTTAACCATGATAATTAATTTTCTACAAAAAAAATGGAAATTTGGAACAGGATACAGGAATTTTCAACCAAGATTAATTTTCTACCGAGAAAGACGAATTTTCAACTCAGTAGTTAATTTTTCAACTAAACAATTAAATTTTAATAAAAAAAAAAAAAAGAATTTGCAACAAAATAGTTACATTTTCAAACAAAGGGATGAATTTTCAACTAAAATGACAAATTTTCATTTAAAAAAAGGAATTATTAAACAAATTCTTGATTTTCAACCAAAAAGATTAATTTTCTACTAAAAAAGACGAATTTTCCGCTAAATATATTAGTTTTCAACGAAGTAGTTGAATTTTCAACTTGAAAAAATAAATTGTCAACCGAAAATTTGAATTTTCTTCTAAAAAAGAGCAATTTTAAACCAAAAAATTGATTAGTTAATTTTTCAGTTCAAAAATTAGTTTTCAGCCAAAACAAAAAAGGAATTTTCCAGAATTTAGTTGAATTTTCAACCGAAGAGATGAATTTTCAACTAATATGATGAATCTTTAACTAGCATATTTATGATTTAAGTTAAAAAATAAATTTTCAATAAAAAGCAACGATTTTTCAATAAAATAGTTCAATTTTCAATGAGGCAGATGAATTTACAACTAAAATTAAGAATTTTCTTGAAAACAAAATCTTGAAAAATATGAATTTTTAACCAAGCAGATTAATTTTGTACTGAAAAAGACGAAATATCCACAAAATACATAAATTTTCAACTAAATAGATGAATTTTTAGATAAAAAGTTAAATTTTTATTCAAAAATGCAATAGTTAAATTTTTAATAAAAAAAAATAATTTTTCACCCAAAAAAAAAACATTTTTTAAGAAAGTAGTTTTCAACCAAAGCAGTTTAATTTTCAACGAAATAGTTGAAGTTTCAAAATTTTTTTTTTTTCAGCAAAAAAGATGAATTTTAAAGCAAGATTTTCAATTTTCTACCGAAATAACGAAATTCCAACAAAATGCATGAATTTTCAACTAAGACAAATTTTCACCAAATATTTACTATTTCAATTTATAGCTTAAAAAAATTAATTTTACATAAAAAAGAAGGAATTTTTAACAAAATAGTTCAATCTTAAAGCAGAGAGATAAATTTTCAACTAAAATCATTCATCTTCAAAAAAATATGAAGTTTTAAGAAAAGAGTTCATCCTTCAAACAAGTAGTTAAATTTGAAAACTCTGCTCATTGGTTGAAAATTCATTCCTTATGTTGAAAATTTAACAATTTTGTGGGAAAATCGTTGTTTTTTTTGTTTGACAATTTTTTATCTGAAAATTTAACTATTCTAGTTAAAGATTCATCATTTTGGTTGAAAATTCATCTCTTTTTTTGAAAATTTAACTATTTTGTTGAAAATTCGTTTATTTTTTGATTAAAATTAAATTTTTTATTTGAAAATTCATGTATCTTGTTGAAAATTCCTATTTTTTATTAGAATAATAATCTTCTTGTTTAAAAGTGAATGTTTTGTTAAAAATTCCAGAATTGATTTAAAATGTCACTTTTTTGGATGAAAATTCTGCAAATTTGTTGAAAAATCGTTTTTTTTATTAATTTTTTTTTAACAAACTGTCCCAGTTGAAGATTAGTCATTTTAGTTGAAAATTCATCCCTTTCTTTGAAAATTTAAATATTTTTTTGAAAATTCATTTTTTGTTTGTTAAAATTTAATTTATTAGTTGAAAATTCAACTATATACACTTTTTTCGAAACTATAAATTAAACTAGTTCATTTTTGGTGAAAATTTGTCTTGGTCGAAAATTCATGCATTTTGTTGGAATTTCGTTATTTTGGTAGAAAATTAAAATTCTTGCTTGAAAATTCATTTTTTTTTGGTTGAAAAATGAAAATTTTTTGATAATTCTACTATTTCGTTAAAAATTAAACTGCTCGTATTTTGTTAAATTTCGTCTTTTTTGGTAGAAAATTCATCTTTTTCGTTAAAAATGCAACTGTTTGGGTATAAATTAATTTTCCTTTTTTTTTGAGGATTTAACAATTAAGTAGAAAATTAAACTATTCAATGAAAATTAATTTTTTAGTTGAAAATTAATATTTTTGGTTTAACCTTAACTATATATTTAAAAATTAAACTATTTTTATAAAAATTTAACCTTTTGGTAGAAATTTTTCAAGATTCACATCTTGGGTTTAAAATTTAACTTATTTGTTAAAAATTCGTTATTCTTACAATAAAAATTAATTTTTTATCTGAAAACTTAACTATTCAATTTTTGCTGAGAAATTTATCCTTTATAAGTCTTTTTGGTCAGAAAATTAATCTTATTTCTTGAAAAATCAATAGGGTATTTGCATTAATTTTTTATATATTATATTTTTTTATTATTCATTTATATTTATTTTTTTATTAATCCACCCTCTTTCCTATGCTTTTCTAAAAAAAAATTTTTTTGGGGGCGGGGGGTTAAAAATCTGTATCTTATGTTAGATATCGTGAAATAAAATTAATTTTTTTTAATTAGATTTGAAGCTACAGTTATTTACGTATGCTCTTGATTGTTTGGAAACGGACGAGGGCTTTCTATTCGACTCAAACTGAAATTACACAAGACCACTTTCACTTTGTTCCGCTCTCGTGGGACGAAACCGGCCTCCTATCAGAGATATTATCTTCTGTGCGCCAGTTCTCAAACGTGAATTATTTTCCTTTTACAAGAGGAATCACAGCCCTTCCCCTTTTTCCCCTTTCCCATTTTCACTTTGCCCTGTCCTCCTTCCCCCTTCCCCTCTCTCCCCTTCCCCTTTCCCCTTTCCCCTTTCTCATTTCCCCTTTCCCTTTCCCTCGTTCCCCTTTCCCATTTTCCTTTCCCTGTTTATCTTTTTCCCTTTTTCCCCCTTTTTTAACGAATTTCTCATTTTTCTCCCATATTCAAGAAACTTCTATTTTCCCTCCCAATAAGGAAATGCAACTATTTTTTGTTGACATTTAATTCTTTTTAGTTGAAAAGTCTGTTATTATATTTTTGGTTCAGAATTTATCTCGTTTGGTTAAAATTTCTACTATTTCTTCGAAAATTTAATTATTTTGTTGAAAATTAAACTTTTATATTAAAAAGTCATCTTATTTGTGGAAAATAAACTGGTTGTACATTCGTCTTATTGGATAGAAAATTCGTCCTTTTGGATTAAAAATTCAACTATTTGGTTGAAAATACAAGGGTTTTTGGTTGAAACTTAATTATTTTTGGTTGAAGCATAATCATTTTTGATTGAAGTTTAATCAATTTACTTTGAAAATTTGATCATTTGGTTTAAAATAAATTTTTTTGAAAACTCATATTTCTTGGTTAAAAAGTAACTGTTTTGCCCAAATTCAACTATTCTTTAAAATAGTCATCACTTTTGGTGGGAAATTAAAATGTTTTTGTGAAACATTCGTCTTTTTAAATAGAAAATGCGTCCTTTTAGATTAAAAATTATTCTTTTTGGTCAAAAAGCTTTTTTTTAGTGCATTTTTTAAAAATGAAAATGAACTTTTTTGTAGAAATTTCAACTATTTTGTTAAAAATTTATCTTTTCCCCTGGAAAATTAAACTATTTTATTGAACATTTGTCTTTTTGAATAGAAAATTTGTCCTTTTGGATTAAGAATTATTGTATTTTGGTACACACATTTTTTTTTTTTTTTTTTTCAAAATTCATCTTTCTTGGTATAAAATTAACTATTTTGTTGAAAATGCAAATGTCTTCTAAAAAATCAATATCTGATTATAAAAATTCAACTATTTGGTCAAAAAGGCAACGTTTCTTGATTGAAGTTTAATTTAATTTATTTATTTTTTTGAAAATTCAGTTCATTGAACATTAAATTTTTGTTGAGATTTAAACTATAATTGGTATAAATTTATCTTTTTTGGTTGAAAATGTCACTACTTTATTGAAAATTAATCTGTGTTCGATGAAAATTCAACTGCTTGCTTGGATGATCAACTATTTTCCTAAAAATAATTTTTTTCGTTAAAGGTTCATTTCTTTGGTTAAAAATTTAACTATTCTGTTCAAAATTCGTGTCTTCTAGTTGAGAATTAATTTTATCAACTGAAAATTTAAGTATTTCATATTTGGTAAATTTTGATTTTTTTTTTTTTTGCTCAAAATCCATATATTTTGTTGAAATTTCGTCTTTTTTGATTAAATTAAACTGTTTTTTATTGAATAATAAAATTTTCTCCAACTGAAATATCGAGAATCACTTTTTTTCTTGGAGATTAATCTTTCTGGATAAAAATTCAAATCTTTTAGTGAAAATTCGTTTTTTTTTGTTCTTGCAAAATAATCGTTTCAACTGAAAATTTAACTATTCCACTTTTGGTTCAAAATTTATCTTTTTTAGTAGAAAATTCAATTGTTCGGTTGCAAATATATGTATTTTTTATATTTTTTCATTTAAATTTAAAATCTTTTTTAGTTGAAATATCAACTATTACATTTCTTGTTGAGAATTAAAATTTTTTGGTTGAAAATTCAACTCTTTTGGTGAAAATTGGCTTTTCTTTGGTTAAAAAGTAATCTTTTTAACTGAAAATGCAACTATTTTTTCAAATTTGTTTTTTTTTAGTTAAATAATCATCTTCTTGGTTGAAAATGTATTTCTTGGGTTGAAAATTGAATTATGTTCTTGCAAATTCGTCTCCTCTGGTTGAATATAAATTTTTTTTGATTTGAAGGAAAAATCTTTTTGGGTTGATGTAAAACTATTACATTTTTCGATTAAAATTCTTTTCATTTTTTTGTTAAAAATTCAACTATGCTCGGTTGAAAGTGTAACTATTTTATTCAAAATTAGTTTTTTTTCTATTGAAGATTAATTTATTTGGTTCAAAATTACACTATTTTGATAAAAATTCATTTTTTTCTGTATTTTGTTAAAAAATTGTCGTTTTTGGTTGAGATAAACTGTTTTTTATTAAAATAAAATCTTTTATGGTTGGAATAGCAACTATTTAGGTGAATATTCGTTCTTTTTGGTTCAAAAGTAACCGTTTTTAATGGAAATTTAACAATTCCATTTTTGGTTAAAAAGTAATCTTTTTTAGTCAAAACTTCAACTAGTTGGCGAAAAAATTATGTGTTTTGTTCAAAATTTGTCCTTTTTGGTAGAATATTAATATTCTTGGTTGACAATTTATTTTTTGTTGAAAATTCAACGACACATAGTTGAAGCTGTAACTATTTTCTTGAAAAATCATTTTTCAATTTGAAGATTCATCTTTTTTATTGAAAATTGAACTATTTTGTTAAAAATTGTTTTTTTTCAGTTAAAAACTAATTTTTCAGTTTAAGATTTAACTATCTCACTTTTGGACGAAAATTAATCTTTTGTAGTTTAAAATTTAACTGCTTAGTTAAAAATCATTTTTTTGTTGTTGAAAAAACGTCTTCTTTAGTAGGAAATTAATCTTCTTAGTTGCAAATTTATTTTGTTGGTTAATAATTCAATCAAAGTTGGTTGAAAGTTAAACTACTTTGTTGGAAATTAATTTTTTTGGTTGAAAATTTTACTATTTTGTTAAAAATTAATTTTTTTAAATTGATAATTAATATTTTTAACTGAAAATTTGACTGTTTCACTTTCAGTTCAAAAATGACCACAATTAGTTGAATATTTCAACTACTTCGTTGAAAATTAATGTTTTTTTATGCAAATTTTTCTTTTTTAGTAGAAAATTAATCTTCTTGGTTGATTTTTTTTAAATGAAAATTCATCATATCAAGGAGGTACCTACAAAAATTTTATTAAAAAGAATTTATTTTCCAATTTTCGTAAAAAATGATCATTTTTCCCCTGTTTTGATAAAATTTTGGACTACGAAGTCTGTTGGAATCAGAAAAGATGAATAATTTAACTTTATTTTCGAAATTTTTCCAAAAAATTGCAAATTTTATAATTAAAGATTAATTTTAACATGAATTACAAAAATTGAAATTGCATTCCTTAATATAGGTCAGGTTTTATCTGAAAAATGTTCAAAAGAACGAAATTGAATACGATAAGATTTTTCTGATCTATTTTAAAGATTTGTGATAGAAAAAAAGTAAACCACGATAAGATCCGATATCAAACGTAAACATTATATAAGTTACACATCTTCTCGGATCCTAAAACCAGTTTACGGTTCACGGTTTTCGGTCAACTAAAAAATCCACTTTTTCCGGAAATGACCCTGAGTTAGATTTGAGAAAAGCCACTCTAATTCTCAGGGACATTGAGCAAACTCTTAAGGCCTTTGATCTCGATTCCTTATTAGGGGAACGGAATAAAACACTATTTCAAATACAAAATTAAAAAAAATTTCAATTTATTTATTTTAAACCCAAAAAATAACATATTTACTGTAAAACATGACTTTTTAAAAAAATACTTGAATTTTCAACAAAATGATTAAATTTTTAAGGAAATAATTTCATTTTCAAGAAAATAATTGATTTTTCAAACTAAGAAGATGAATTTTTATCAAAAAGTGTAAGAGTTGATATCTCAACCAAAAAAGATGAAATTTCATTTTAAAGAAAATGAATTTTGAAACCAAAATGACGAATTAAAAAATATATATATATTTGTCAGAAAGGAAAGAAAAAAAGTTCACCAAAATGGAACCTTTAAGCCAACAGAAGAATTTTCTGTACAAAAAATGACAAAGAACATTAATTTTCAACCAAACAGATGAATTTTTAAATCAAAAAGACAAATTTAAAAAAAGTTTGAATTTTCATCCAAAAAAGATTTTATTTTTACTTTCAACATGACTCTTAAAAAATAAAGTAAATTTTCTATGAAGATACATGAATTTTCAAACCAAAAAGACGAATTTTCAACAAAACAGTTTAATTTTTAACCAAACAGTATGACTTTTTATCCAAATTTTTGAACCTCCAAACAAATAATTGAATTTTTATCCAAAAAGATAAAATTTCTATCAAAACAGAAGAATTTTTAAATTAAAAAGATAAATTTAAAAAAGGTTGAATTTTCATCCAGAAAAAGATTTCAGTTGACATAAATTTTAAACAAGTAAATTTTTTACAAAATAGTTCAACTTTTAACCAAAAAGGATGACTTTCTACCAAAATTGATAAATTTTTAAACAACTGACAAAATTTATAACAAAAAAGAATTTTTCATTTTCCCTGACCATTATTAATTAAATTGAAAAATATCAAATTTATCCTGCTTGACAGTTATTTTAATTATTCATAAATGCTTATATTAATAAATAAATATTATTATTTATTATAAAACTGTAGAATAATTGTTTTTTCAAATGAAAATTTTAAAAATATGTCATTAAAAGTTTTTGAAAGAGAACTTTAAAGTAAACTTTAGCTACTTCGTTATGCAAATAGGATCATTAACTTCCCAGCAACTTACACATTAAATTACTCGGTTCATTTAATATGGGCGTTAAACCCTTTTAATGCCAGACAGTTTTAGTAACGACATTGCAAAACTCATTTTATGCAACAACACTTCTATTTTGCTACTTGCAACTATCTCAATTTTTCAATATTAACAAATAAGTATAAAGAAGAAAATTCTGAAAAGAATTTTCTACCTAAATAACTGAATTTTTAACCCAAAAAAGAAAAATTATAAAGAAAGCAAATTAATTTTTAACTAAAAAAGCTAATTTTTTTAAGCCAAAATTGAATAGTTACAGTGTCAGTTGAAAAAATAATTTTCAACTCAAAATACTAATTTTCAACCAAATAGTTGAATTTTAAATCCAAAAGATGAATTTCCTACAAAAAAAGATAAATTTTCCACAAAATGGATGAATTTTCAACTAAAAAAGATAACTATATAACTCAAAATACAATAGTTAAAATGTTAGAAAAATTGATTTTTAACAAAAATGACACGAATTTACAACAAAATAGTTGATTTTTTAAACCACATTAATTAATTTTCAACCAGACAGATGAATTTTCAATCAAGAAAATTAAATTTCTATCAAAAAAGATAAATTCTTTTAAAAAACTGGAATATTTCAATTTTCAGATAGAAAAATTAATTTAAAAAAAAACTCATCTTTAATGTAAGAAATAAATTTTTAACTAAAACTATGAATCTTTAACCAAAAAAAAAAAAATTGAATTTTCAACCAAATAGTAGAATTTTCAAACCAAAAGATGAATTTTCTACCAAGAAAGATCAATTTTCGACAAAATACATGAATTTGCAAGTAAAAAACATAAATTTTTAACCAAAAATACAATAGCTTATATTTTATAAAAATAAATTTTCAATAAAAAAAACACGAATTTTCAACAAAATAGTTAAATTTTTGAACCAAAGGAATTAATTTTTAACCAAAAATTGTAAGGTTAAATTCATGAGATTACTTTTCCATAAAAAAGACGAACTTTAAAAAAATAGTTGAGTTTTCACCCAAAATAGATCAATTTTAATTGTCAATAAAAAAAAAAATTTCAACCAAATAAAATAAATTTTTAATTAAATAGTTTAATTTTCTCACAAAGCAGAAGAATTTTCAACCAACAAGATAAAAATTCTATCGATAAAGATAAATTATCGACAAAAAATGAAAGAGTTGAATTTTCAGTTAGAAAAACTAATTTTGTGATTAAAAAAAAAATTGTTTTCAACCGAAGAAATGAATTTTCAACCAAAAAGATAAATTTCCAAAAAGGAAACTAATTTTTTAACAAAAACTATTAATTAATGACAAAATACATGAATTTTTAACCAAATATTTGAATTTTATAGGAATTTTCAATGGAATAGTTAAATTTTAATACAAGGAATATTTAACAAAATACACAGGAATTTCTAAACAAATTGCTGAATTTTTAAACAAAATTGTTGAATTTTAAACAAAAAAAAGAGGGGTTTCAACTAAAATTATGAATCATTAAAAAAAAAAAATGAATTTTTAACATAGTATTTTCGCTGCCAACTAAGTTAGTATTTTCAACCAAAAAATATGAATTTTCAACGAAAAATGTAATAGTTGATATTTCAATCCAAACAGATTTTATTTTTTATCCAAAAAAAGTTGAATTTAGCAAAAAAGACGAATTTTCAACAAAACAGTTTACTCTTCAACAAAAGAAATGAATCTTTAATCAAAAAAATTAATTTTTAAACAAATAGTTACATTTTCAACTACGTATAGTTGTTTTTAGAGAAGAAATGTATTTTCAACCAAGAAGATTAATATTCTACAAAAAAGATGAATTTTTTTACCAAATAGTTGAATTTTCAACTAAACTAAAGAGATGAATCTTCAAACAAAAAAGTTTTTTTTTGCAAAGTAGTAGTTGAATATTCAATCAAGTAGTTAAATTTTCTACAAAAAAAAAGATGAATTTTTAACGAAAAATGGAATAGTTAAATTTTCAGTAAGAAAAATTAATTTTCAAAACTAAAAAAAATAATTTTTAACAAAATAGTTAAATCTTCAACCAAAAAAGATGAATTTAAACGAAAAATGAAATAGTTACATTTTTAGTCAACAAAATAAATGTCATTTTCAATAAAAAAATAAATTTAATTTTCAAGAAAAAAATTTTTTTTAGCAAAGTAGTAGTTAAATATTCAATCAAGTAGTTAAATTCCGAACAAAAAAATATATAAATTCTCAACGAAAAATGGAATAGTTAAATTATCAGTCAGAAAAATTAATTTATAAACTAAAAAAACGAATTTTTAACAAAATAGTTCAATCTTCAACCAAAGAGATGAATCTTAAATTTTTTTAGCAAAGTAGTTCAAAATCAAGTAGTTAAATTTTTAACCAAAAAAGATGAATTCTCAACGAAAAATGGAATAGTTAAATTTTCCGTTAGAAAAATGAATTTTCAACTAAAAGGAACGAATTTTGAACAAAATAGTTCAATTTTCAACCTAAGAGATGAATCTTGAATTTTTTAGCAAAGTAGTTAAAGATTCAATCAAGTAGTTAAATTTTCAGCCAAAAAAAATTAATTCTCAACGAAAAATGGAATAGTTGAATTTTCAGTCAAAAAAGTTAATTGAATTTTCAAGAAAAAAATTAGTTTAATTTTTAATAAAAGAAAATCTATTTTCAAACAAGAAGATTAATTTTTTAACTGAAAAACACGAATTTTCAACGAAAAATGTGAATCTTCGACTAAAGAGATGAATCTTCAACCAAAAAAGTTTTTTTTATAAAAATAGTAGTTAAATATTCAATCAAGTAGATAAATTTTTCAACAAAAAAAGATGAATTCTCAACGAAAAATAGAACAGTTAAATTTTCAGTTAGAAAAATTAATTTCCAACTAGAAAAAAAAACGATTTTTTAACAAAATAGTTCAATTTTCAACCAAAAAAGATGAATTCTCAATGTAAAATGGAATAGTTAAATTTTCAGTTGGAAAAATTAATTTTCAACTGAACAAAAAATTTGTAAGAAAATAGTTCAATTTTCAACCAAAGAGATGAATCTTCGATTTTTTTAGCAAAGTTGTAGTTAAACATTCAATCACGTAGTTAAATTTTCAACCAAAAAAAAATGAATTGTCAACCAAAAATGAAACAGTTGATATTTCAATAAATAATCATTTTTCTATTAAATCGAAAACAGTTGAATTCTACCAAAGACGAATTTTCAACAAAATAGGTCAATTTTCAACCAAATAAATTAATCTTTCAACAAAAAAGATGAAATTTCAACAAAATAGTTGAATTTTCATCTGAAAAAGGTAAATTTTCAATCAAGCATGGAATAGTTAAATTTTCATTTGAAAAAATAATTTTCCACAAAATATTTCATTTTTATATATTTAATATAATTTTGAATTAAAAAAAAAAAGTTTTTACGTGAAAATTGTGAATCATCAACCAAAAGAATATAATTTTTAGCAAAGTAGTTCCACTTTCACATAAGTATAATTTAATTTTCAACAAAAAAATAAATAAATTTTAAACCAAGAAGATTAATTATCTACTAAAAAAGACGAATTTTCAACAAAAAATATGAATTTTCAACCAAACAGGTCTTCAAATAAACATTTTTTGAGCAAAGTAGCAGTTAAAGATCTAGTTAAATTTTCAAACAAAGAAGATGAATTCTCGACGAAAAATTTAATAGTTGATATTTCAATCAAAAATAATTTTTCCTTCAAATTGAAGATAGTTGAATCCTACAAAAGAAGGCGAATTTCCAATAAAATAGGTCAATTCTCAACATAAGAAATGAATCTTTAATAAAAACATAATAAATTTTTAACAAAATAATATCTCAAAAGATATTTCTTTTAAATGAAAAACATTTATATTTAAACAAAAAAGACGAATTTTCAAGAACATAGTTCTATTTTCAACCAAAGAAATTAATTTTTACCGAAGAAGATTAATATTCTAACAAAAAATAATCATTTTTAATAAAATACATGAATTTTCAACCAAATGGATAAATTTGTAACTAAAAAATATCAATTTTTAACCAAAATGGAACAATTAAATTTTATTTTTATTTTAAACCAAAAAACAGTTGAATTCCACAAAAAATACTAATTTTTAACATAATAGTGGAATCCTCAACCAATAAAGATTAATTTTTAACCAAACAGTTGTGATTTTTAACCAAAAAAAGATGCCATTTCTACCAAAATAGATGATTTTTTTCACGCAAAAAGACGTTTTTTCAATGAAAAAAAGGGAATTACTTTTTAAGAAAATTTTTGAATTTTCAACAGAATAATAAAATTAATTTCAACTTCAGCTTATCCAAAATTTCTTGAATCTGTCAGTTTTTCTTTGACATTCCCTGACTTTCTGAGATTCCTGATTATATTTTTCAAACATTTTCTAGATCCTTGTCAGCTCAGAATTAATGCACTTTCAATTTTCACAAAAGCGTGTAATATTTGCAATTCCCCTTGGCACACAAAATAGAAATCTACTAAAGTCGTAATAATTTTCTAAAAAGTAATTTAAAAAAAAAATGAATTAATTTTCATAAATTTACCTTGCTTCCATCGTCAGGTTCTCCAATTCCGGAACACGACACCAGTGCTCTTCCGGTACGAGGGTGATAAAAATTTGTGAAAAGTAGACCCAGGCGACGAAAAATGCAAAAGGAATCATGAGCACAAAAAGAATTTTTTGGTAAACTCCAAATTCCCCGACGTAGGGTAACAATTCGTCAAAATCCATCTCCCTTCCACTGGTTTTTGGCTTTTTTGGCAGCTCCACATTTTGACTAATTGTGGAAACCCTGCACGGATTTTGGGATACATTTCCACACACTTCATTTTCCACATGCTCTGTTTTCGACACAAAATTTTCTTGAGGAGGCATTTTTCACTTTTGAAAAATTTACTTGTATTTTTCAAATTTGATTCTTGCTCACACGCGACTGGCTTTTAGGCAACCACTAATTTTTCTTTATTCAATTAATTTTATTATTCAGGAGAGGAAAGTAGACTATTTATGAAAGACATTTTAGATTTGAAATCTAACAATTTTCTTTCTTCAGCAGGAAATTAACTCTCTTTAGCTTTCCTTTTTTTTTAATTTGGCATAAAAATGGTTTATTTTTTAATTTTTAAATAAATTTTGACACCAACTAATTTTGAGGTGGACCACACGAGAATCGGGACACCACACGTTGTTCGAAATCCCGTTTTCGTTTACGTTTTGGCGGGGATATCATGAATCGAGTCTGTTGTCCGAACTCGCGGGTCTTATCAGCGGAAATTGAAAGGAACCGAAAGGCGTCAGGCTAAATCCGAAAACGGAGAAAACCTGACTCTAGAGTTAATACTGAAAAGATTGGCAGCGAGAACTGCTATATAATCGACTAGAAGTCTCCCACTCTCATCGACCGGAGAACAGAATTCAATGTTCTCGAGGTAGAAATGAACGAGTGATAGATCATAATCACCATCAGAACCCAAGTGGAAAAATGATACATAGTGCAAACCTCGAGCTCTCCACTGACTGGGGTGGTCCAAAAATGCATTAGACATTTTTTTTTCTTCAAATGTTTATGAATAACACCCGGAAATTTGTTCGAATCCAAAAATAAATAAAATAAATACATTTTTTTACGAGTGTATGCAGAGCACTTGGCTCCCGAACATTGCACTTTCATGATTCATTCCAAATCGTTCCAATTTCAGGACACTTATGTCGTTCAAAACCCACACGGCATGAAATGTTGCAGTGAACATTTCAAAGAAATATTACAATGAAACCTTTTGGTAATGTTGCACACGTGTTTCAAAGACGTTTTATTCAATATGTTTATATATATAATATATAATACGAAATATTTCCTGAAGTAAATCTAAAGTATTGCAGAAATATTGCAGAAACATTACACTGAAATGTTACTTGCCTTGTTCGAAAATATTTTCAAAAAACATTGTGAAAAAATTGCATAAATATTGCACGAAATCATTTATGAAAGATTTTGAAAATGTTACAATGCAACCTTTTGATAATGTTGCACACAGGTTTCAAAGATGTTTCATTTAATATGTCCATATATATATAATATATATATTATATAATTTTATATGTATATAATACACATATATATATTCTCAAAGACCTGACGTGCTGGGAAAATTCTGACCTCGAATTCGGATTCTGCGCAGAAAATTACATCGGAAATGACCATTAGTTGGCCAACAACAATAGCAATCCATTTTTTGCAGATCTGTGTCATTAATCAACAAGTAAAAAATATTCATACAATTTTCGAAGTCAAGCATAAACTATAAAAAGATTATTTTCAAACAGCAAAATTTAGGCGTCTATTTCCACTCTTTGCGATATTCATATTTTTGGTTCAAATCCGGGCTGAGGCAGACTTTTTCTTTTCCTTAAAAAATTATGTGTCTGAAGTAATCGTTGTAACGAATCAAAATTTGTATTTATGACAAATGAACTCTATTATTAACAATGCCCTAAATTGAAGAATTAATCAACAAATTTATGAATTTCCAAAATTGTAGCGTTTTACGCAATTTTACGTTAGAAACATTAAAAATTGAAAGATCACAATTTTTTAAATTGAACACTTTTCAAATTAGAAGTTAAATTATTTGAATGTTAAGTCATTGCAAATGAATGATTTTTCAATTGTTATTTATACATCAACATTTTTTTTGAAATCTTTTTAAACATTCTCTTAAAAATATATTTTTTTACTAAAAAAATTGCTTTAAATTTTCCCAAGAACCTTAAAGAAAATATTTATTATCTTGACACCTTTCAAAATCCTCAAAAAGCTACCTAATTTTATTTCGAAATCTTCAAAAATCTACATTTAATTTCTAATTTTTTGGATTCTTCACAAATTTCCAATTATTCTTGAAAAATTTTCAAAACTTCTTAATATCTCTTAAACTTATTCCAATTTTTTCTACATTTATAACTGTTCAATTATTATTTATTTATCAAAATTTACTTTCGTTTTAAAATATTCTTAAATGCACTGTTTAAATTAATTTTTCAAAATGAAAATCATTACAAATTTCCCCATGAATATTAAGACAATATTTGTATTATCTTAAACCTTTTAAAATCCTTAAAAGCTTCAAAATTTTATTAAAAAACTTCTGAATATCTCCTCAGCTTACTCGATTTTTTTCTGAATGAATACATTTTTATTTAATATTTACACACCAAATTTCAACATTTTCACTTACAAGTAAAAATGGCTTAATTAGAACAATTAAAAATAATATTGTAACGTTCAAAGTTTAAGTTTAGCTCTCCGAAATTTAAACGATTCAAGGCTTTCTGTTTCAAACTATTCAGTTTCTAATTGTTTAGTTTTGAATATTCAATTTATAATTGTTAATTTAAAATAAACAGTCAAACATTGGTGACTTTTAAAAAATTGTTCTTTTTCTTAATTACAAATTTTCAAATTGAAGTCGTTAAAAATGATATATTTTAGACTGAAACAACAGATAGTTTATAACATTTCAATCAAAAGTTTACATTTGATTAACTACTAAGGCTTTCGAATTGAAACAGTTCAATTTTTAACGTCAACATCTGTAAATTTTTTAATTTTATCAGATTCAGAATCGCCCTGTCAAATCAATCAATTATTGTTCAGTTTCGAATACACGAACTACAGTTCAATTTTCAGAATCATTAATTAATTGATATTTACAGTTGACTACCTTAAAACATTTTTTGTCAAAAAATTTCAGTTTCAAAAGATATTAATCTTCTACTGCGTAAGTCTTCAAAACTGCATTTTAATATTCTTTGAATTAAAAATGTGCCCTTAAAAGTGAAGATGTAAAATGGAAAACTTTGATAGTAACAGATTTTAGAATTACACATTGTAAAATGAATGATTTCATAATTGAAAAAGTTAACAACTCAACTTAGCAATCAAAAACAAGTTAAAGTCAAACTTATTTTGAAAATTTCAAGAGAATAAAGAAGTTTTCTTAAAATTCCTGGTAAAATTTGAATAATGTTTTATTCGGTAAATTAATTTTGAGAGAATATTAAAAAATGATACTCTAAAATTTCGAAAAATAATGTAGAAAATTTTAAAACAAAAATTTTCAATTTTGCACGGTTACAACATTTTACAAAAAATTCGCAAAGATTTCATAAAATTTTAAACAAACTATCGATTTCATAAAATTAAAAAAAAATCGATTTTCAAAGATTTCCAAGAAAAAAATTTAGAATCTTTTTAAGAATGAAAGATTTCATGAGAATGCAAACATTTTCTAGATAAAATTGAACAAGATTTCAAAACATTCCGAAAGATTTCCAAAATTGTCAGAAAAGTATGTGGAAGATTGTAAACAATTTCAAGAAAATTAAGAAAAAATGAAGAATTTTGGAAATTTCAAACATATATTTTTTGAATTTTTGAACGATTCCAAGAGAATGAAAAAATCTTCTTATAATTCCTTTAAGGATATAAAATAATTCATAAAATTTAAACCAAAATCGATTTTTAAAGATTTTGAAGAAAAAATTTTCTAAATATTCATAAGAAATTTAAAATGTTTTCTTTTTGTTTATTTTCAAAAATTATAATCAGATAGAATATTCCAATAGGTATCCAAAATTATGTTCGAGAAGCTGAAAGATTGTTGGGAAATGTTGTTTATTTTGCAGGATTTTAAATGATTTCCTAAAATTTCGAGAAAGAAGTAGGAGATTTTTTGCACGATTACCAAATTAAAAAAAACATTGAGATTATTCAAGAAATATAAAAAAGTGTTGAAAAGGTTCAAAAATAATTAAGAAAAGATTTCAAAAAATGTAAAACGAAATGTATATCATAAAAATCTCCAAAAAAGTAGGGTTTCAAGAATTTTGAAGGGTTTCAAGAGAATAACCTAATTATTTTAAGATTCCTGGCAAAATTTAAATGAATTGTAATTTTTATAAATTAATTTTAAGATAAAATTGAAAAACATTTTTAAACACTTCAAAAGATTTCCAAAATTGTCAGAAAAGTTTCTGGAAGCTTTTAAGGCAATTTTTCAATTTGCACAATTTTGAACACAAATTTAGGAAAAATCCTACTTATTTAAGAAGATATTGAGAAGTTTTGAAAAACTTTCATAAATAATTTAAAAACTGGAACGATTTAAAGAAATTTAAACAAAATGTAGATTTTGGAAGATTTTGAAAAAAGGTTTTTAAGAATTTGGAAAGAGTTCGAGAGAATAAAAAAGTTATGTTAAGATTCCTGGAAAAATTTAAATGATATTTAATTTTGAAAAATTAATTTTAAGATAAAATTGAAAAAAAAAATTGAAAATACTTCGAAAGGTTTCGAAAATTGTCGAAAAAGAATTTGGAACATTTAAAAGCAATTTTTTCATTTTTAGCAGCATTTAAAAAAACGTTTAATTTGTTACGGTAGGGGGGAGGGGGGTCTTCATTCACGTAAGCAATTTTTGAAAATTTGAAAATGAAGGATATAACTCGCAGTAATTATACAGAAATTTAATATAAATTTAACTTCACGCGCCAAAGAAACCTTTTGAGTGATAAATGAACCTAGCCAACAACAATTTAGAAAGAATTCAGGGAATTTTATTGTTCAGGGAAAAGTCAGGGATTTAGAAAAAAAATCTTGCTAAAGTCAGGGAATTTTTATAACTTTAAATAACTGTCAAGCAGAATAAATTTGAAAATTTTTCTATTTTAATTGGAAATTGTTTCGTTCAAGTTTCAGATTCTGGTCTTTGAATATTAATGGTCAGGGAAAAATTATGGAATTTTTAAAATAAAGTTTTGCAGTAAGCCTGATATAATATTCTTGTTAGTAATTTATTTGCCTTGTATTTTTTTTTGCAGTTGATTCCTCCTGAAGTTTATATTTTTAGTTATAAATTTTATTATTTGTTTGAAAATTCAACAATTTTGTCCAAAAGTCGCCCTTTTTGGTTAAAAATACAACTGTTTTGTTGAAAATACGTCTTTCAGGGTTAAAAATTCAAACATTTTCGTAGAAAATTGACTTTTCGATTAAAATTCATATTTTGGTGCTAAAAAGTCAACTGAAATCTTTTTTGGATAAAAATTCAACTAATTTTTTGAAAATTTGTATTTTTAATTAAGAAATTGATCTATTTTAGTGTAAATTTAATCTTTCTTGGATAAACACGAAACTGTTTGGTTGACAACTCAATACTTTTGTTAAAGTCATCCATTTTCGTTAAAAATTCACCTGTTTTGTTGAAAATACAACTATTTCATAGAAAGTTTATCTATTGTTTAAAATTCATACTTTAGTGTCAAAAAGTCTACTAAAATCTTTTTTGGATGAAAATTCAACTATTTTGTTTGAAAATTAGTCTTTTTGATTTAAAAATTCATCTGTTTCAGTAGAAATTTTATCATTCTTGAATACGTAACAATGCAAGTATTTGATTGAAAATTCAACAATTTCTCATTAACAAAATATGGCTCCGACACCGTGCTTTTATTATTTTATTAAAAATTTAAAGAAACTTAAAAAACATATTCTCAAGGTATTTCCGGATGAACTATTCGTCAAGGTAGAATTAAATTCGACTACTTGAATTTGATTCGAATTTTCTATAAGATTCCATTTACCACGGTTTCTGGACATATTTGTTACATAAATGTATTAAATTATTTTATTTTATATCAACTGCAATTCAAGATCTATATTGTAACATTTTATTCAATCAAGACGGACGCATACAACAGTATTTCTATTTATATTTGTCGTGACCACCAGTAATTTTATTTTTAAATAACAGTAAAAATGCTATTTTTACAATAAATGAAAAAAAAATCTATATTTTCATCTTGATCCCGTAATATGAAAAACGTCACTTCAAAACTTTACTCTTAAAATTTTTTCCATATTTTTAAAGATATTCAACTTTAAAAATGTGGAAAACCTTTAAGAAAGAAAACCGGAAAAATCTGGAATTGACAGGGTTTTTAAATCAGTTCTTGCTCAAATTATCCTGTCAATTTTGCGTTGATCCCAGGTTTTTTCTCCTAATATAAAAATTTGATTAAATTTTCAAGATTTTCGCTATTCGTGAACAGAGACTGAAAACCCTTTTTAGGTTCACAATTCATCCACTTGGTTAAAAGTGGAGCTATTTTGTTCAAAATTCATTTTTTTGGTTGATAATTCCACATTTTAGTTGAAAACCCTTATTTCCAAATTTAACTGTTTTGTTGACATTTTTTGTCGTAAATTAATTTTTTAACTTAAAATTTACCTATTCCCTTAATGTTCTTGGTGATAAATTAAAGGATGGCAGTAGAGAACAAGATATCCAACAAAATAGAAATTTTTCAGAAGAGCGAAAAAATATTCTGTAAAATCTAAAATGCCATTTAAAGAAAAGACAGAAGTCCACATACGAGGTGATGTGTCACTGATTTAACAACAACAAAAATTTGTTTAGAAAAATTTATCCAGTTTCGAGGAAGTAGATGTGTCACTTGAAAGTTTCAAAGTCACACTGACCATAAATTGGAACATGAGCGGCTGCGAATTGCGATCAAAAATGGAATCATCAGTCTAAATAAAAAATAAAAACTTACTTCCGAGATATTTTGTTTCTGCATACGGGTAAATAAATTTTTCTCTTTAAAATATAGCCAATTCCGAGTAAATCGTTCAAGAATTTTAAGGTTAAAATTTTACTGGTTTTGAAATTTGGCTTCCGGCAAAAAATAAAAATAGAATATTCTATTTTTTACAAAAATAAAAACTCGCTTCCGAGATATGGAGGCGCTATGTAAGAAAAATAACTGTTTGATACAAAAAATTGTTCTGTTCTGAGAAAATAAAAATTTATTTGATTGTTTAAGAATTTCTTATGCAATAAACCCATCCTTCGAAAAATGCTGGTTATCTAGTCCCGTACTGCTGCCCTTTGATTCACCTTTTTATTTGAAAATTCATTTTTTAACTGAAAATTAACCTATTACGTTGAAAATTCCTTCCAACATTAAAAATTTGATTGAAAATGCATTTATTTTGTTAGAAATTAATCTGTTTGGTTGAAAATTAATTTCCATGTTTTGAAAATTAGTTTTTTTTTTTAATTGAAAATTAATTTTTTAAACTGAAAATGTAACTATTCAATTTTTTTTTCGAAAATGTAACTTTTTTGATAGACATTCAATTTCGTTGGTGGAAAATTTAATTATTTTGTTGAAAATTCATCTACTTTGCTGAAACTTTGTCTTTTTTTAGTAGGAAATTAACATTTTGGGTTAAAAATTCAACTATTTAGTACAAAATTGATTTTTTTGTTTGAAGATTAATCAATTTAGTTAAAAAATTATTATTTTTTTTTTAAATTTGAAGTATTTTGTTGAAAATTTGTTGTTTTTGTTTTTAAAAATTTACCTTTTTAAATAAAACTGTAGCTATTTCATTTTTGCTAGAAACTTGATCTTTTTTAGTTAAAAATTCACTTATTTTATTGAAAAATCGTATTTTTTTGGTTGAAAATTTCGTTATTTTGGTTGAAAATGCATATTTTTGGGTTGTAAACTCAACTATTTTGTTAAAAATTCCACTTTTTGATTTAAAAATTAGTCTGTTTTGGTAGCCGATTCAAACAATTTGTTGGAAATTCGTTTTTTTTTTAAATTATTCTTTTTTAAACTAAAAATTCAACTATTCAATTTTTGGTTGAAAATTTATCTTTTTTAGTTGCAAAATCAGCTATTTTGTTGAAAATTCGTCTGCTTTGGTAGCAATTATTCGTTTTGGTTAATAATTCAGCTATTCCAAATGAAAATTTATTTATTCATTTGGTTAGAAATTTATTTTTTTGGTGCAAAATTAATTAACTATTACATTTTTATTTGACAACTGATCTTTTCTTGTGAAAAATTCAACAATTTGATTCAAAATTGATCTTCTTTATTTAAAAAATTCAACTATTTGGTTGAGAATTCATATATTTTGTTGAAAAAACGTCTTTTCAGATAGAAAGTTAATCTTTTCGGTTGAAAATTCAAATAGTTTGATAAAAATTCATCTATCTTGCTGAAAATGCAATACTTTTAGTTGAAAAGTTAGGATATTAAATCGTTTTAAAATGAATTTAATATAGTACGCACATTAATAAAAATAAATAAAAATAAAAACAATACAAATTTGCTTGAATTATTATTCAAATTTATATGTCCTTGAAGTTCTGAACGTTCAAATGAACGAAAATTTTACTGATGGCTTTGTAAACTAGAAAAAGCGCTGAAATATTGATTCAATTTTGATTGCAAATAAAAGATTACAAAATAAACTTCGAATGCATTATTTATTTTATAGATGGAGCAATCTTCTTTGATAAAATAAAACTGGGAAAAAATGTTTCGCTCATTTGAAAGTTCTGAACTTCAGGTACATCAAATTTATGGACTTTGGAGATAAATTCAAGAAATGATTAATTATGTTTTAGTATTCTTCAATCAATCAATGGTGCTAATATATTTAAGAATATCTTCTAATATAATTTGTCAAAGCTTTCTGAATTAAACATATTAATTGAATCGCCAGGAACTGAAAAGAAACATTATTTATAAAAAAAACTCGCGAAACTGTATACACATTCCGAGACAATGCGAGCTGAATTGAATGGCGCCACTTGTTTTTACGTACCTCGCATTTTTAAACGAATTGTTCAAACCAAAATTGTTTGAAGAATTGAAAATATATATTCTTGAAAAATCGTCTAATTAGTTTTTGGAAACTACCGTTTCCAATTTTCAAACAAAGTAAATAATCTTCAAATATAGTTATTTGTTTAAAAAATGTTATCTTTAAGAAAAATTGTTTTAATGATTTCAGCGATAAAAAAATTTACTTTCAGAATTGGAAACAGCAGAGTCGTAGAGAATTTTTTTTTCTCGAAAAAATCATCAATCAATGTTTAAAATTCAACCCTTTAAAACAAATGGTAAGAAGCGACAGTAAGAAAAAGTCACTTGCATAAAAATATGATTGAAGTAAATCGTTTCTGTACTTTTTCACATTTTTTTTATTAAAACTAAGATTTTTTATTTGAAAGGACATCATCAGTAATATTATTTAGATTCTTAAAACCATAGAAAAGCTATCTTTTTCATGAATCTGATTTTTGTCATTACAACTACCTTAAGAAAATATTGTAGAATATAAAATATGTTTATTAAAAATGGATGATATATATTCTTGAACCTTTTTTACCTGAATAATATTGAATAGATACGTGAAATTTAAAATTCGATCCATTTTTTAATTTTCTTTTTAATTTTTCTCCAAAGTGGTTGGTTATATAAAAAAGCTGAACAACGCAAAAGGTGTAACTTTTCTAGATCTTCATAACTTTTGTACACAAATTTTTTCAATACAATTTTAAATTTGGATGAAAAATGAAAAAAGCTCGTTTCTTTAGCTTTATCAACGTTACGCTTGACCTTAATGTTGACGAAAAAAAAAGTTTAATAGTAAAGCGTTCTATATACCAAAATACTATAAATAAAATAAATATAAAAGTTATTGTAAGTTACGTCGATAGATAATAATGAAAATACGCAAGGTTTTCTTGTAATTTTTTTATTTGCGAAGAAAGTTCTTAATCTTTACACTCAAAACTTAGAGGATGAGTGGTGAGATCTTTTTTTTCAATCCGACGTCCAATCAGGACCCAAAAAGTTATTCCTAGTTGTCAAACGACGACTGTTTATGTATCAACGCAACCTTAAAAATATTTTCGAAGAAACTAATATTTGCGTGCATATGTAGTGTATATTACATAACAAAAAAATATTAATGGTACAAATTGTACTTTTTGAGTCTAACTGTAGTATTCTTAAGCAGAAATTTTAAAGTGGTTCATTATTTATTACCTACGTAACTCAAAAATTTGCCTCATTCATGTATGGACATCTGCTCAAACGATTTTTCGGGTACATAATACTTTTTTATTCTGGCTTACGATAATGTAACCTCATTTTTACCATGGAACTTGTTATAAGGTACCCATATAGAGATTATTAGGGATTTTGGGAAAAGTAGGGGAAAAGGGGAATAGGGGACTGACGGTGATCCCTGAAGGCATGACTGCTTTTTCTTTTTAATCAGAAGCAAGATTGATTGTTAGACTAAATATCCATCTGCAAATTGCAGCCTGTAATGCACCCAGGAAGTTCCTAGAAAATGCTTTACTATCATTACCTCCTATCCCTGGCCGATTCCGGGAGGTCTCGAAAGTCGTGCCAACATATTCCGTTTGCAGTAAGAGTACAAAATATACATTCCTCGAGGAAGTTTAGTTCTGAATGAAGATTGGCCGCACCCAACATTTTTTCTCATGGCCGGTTATTGGACAACAACTTCCAAGTGCACCAGGTCTAATAAATACATCTTCTTTAATAAATTTAATGTAAGTACTAAATGAAGATTGGACGCACCCAACCCATTTTCATACGGACTGTCAGTGTACAACAACTTCCGAGTGCACCAGGTCTAAAATGTACATCTTCTTTGCGGAAATTAAGTTCTAAATGAAAATTAGCCGCACTCAACCCATTTTTCATATGACATGTCATTGGAGAACAACTTCCGTGTGCACCAGGTCTAAAAAATACATCTTCCTCGAGGAAGTTAAGAGCTAAATGAAGATCGGCCGCATCCACCCATTTTTCTCATGAGCCGTCATTGTACAACAGCTTCCGAGTGTACCAGATCTGAAAAATACATCTTCTTTGATGAATTCAAGTACTAAATGATGATGGTCCGCACTCAACCCATTTTAATGTGATCTGTCATTGTACACCAACTTCAGAGTGCACCAGATCTAAAAAATACATCTTCTTTGATGAATTCAAGTACTAAATGAAGATGGTCCGCACTCAACCCACTTTCATATGACCTGTCGTTGTAAAACAACTTTCAAGTGCACCAAGTCGAAAAAATACATTTTCCTCGAGGAAGTTAAGATCTAAATGAAGATTGGCCGCATCCAACCAATTTTTCTCATGAGCCGTCATTGTGCAACAACTTTTGAGTGCAGCTGGTCTAAAAGATACATCTTCTTTGATGAATTTTAAAACTACATGAAGATTGGCCGCACTCAACCCATTTTTCATATGACCTGTCATTGTACAACAACTTTCAAGTGCACCAAGTCTAACAAAATACATCTTCCTCGAGGAAGTTAAGATCTAAATGAAAATTGGCCGCATCCAACATTTTTTCTCATGACCCGTTATTGGACAACAACTTCCAAGAGCACCAGGTCTAAAATGTACATCTTCTTTGTGGAAATTAGGTTCTAAATAAAAATTAGCCGCACCCAAAACATTCTTCTCATGACATGTCATTCCAAGCACATTCATCTTTTCATACCATTAAACTGCCGTCCAAACTAAAAAGATACGTAAGTGACATTTACATAAGTGACATTATTTTATGAAAAAGTGAATAAATACAACCTATAAAGATACGCGAAGCACTTTGCGTGTCCTTAAATTTGTGCAAGGCATGTAATACGTCATCAGCATACAAATAAAAATGAACCTGAAGAACTTTGTGTCTTTTTTGCCTTGTAAATGTGACCGAGTGCGGAGCGAATTTACAAAGGAAAAGAATCGTTTGCCCTTATGTATGTTTTAGACTTGTGAAATAGCTCGGACTCTGATCGGATATCCAAGGGAAATAAGTCCAAGGGAAATAAGTACGAAGGAAATAAGTTTTGTTGTTGCATTTTGATGCTGAGCTCAAGCACTTCGACAAAGGCATCCTCCGCAAAAGACTTTGTGTTCTTTTTGCCTTGTATTTTTTACTCTTCGCGAATAGTAAAAAATCGCAAGTCCACTTTCTAATGGACATTGTTTAAAAAATAATTTTTTAATTGCAAAATATGAAGAAGCACATTATTTTTACCCAAATAGTGTATCTAGATTATTCAATTTTTTTTCGATATTAGAGTTCTTTGGGTAAACAGTTTTTCTCGATTTTCTCAGTTCAAGTGAGATTGGACTTATGTATCTTTTTAGTTTGTACGGCAGTATACAGAAATCTACGTAGAATTAAACATCCCGGAGGAAAATGTATTTTTTATACCTGGTAATGTCGTGCAATGATAGCTTCTCACAGTAACCGTTGGAGTGCGATCAATGGCAATTTGGAACTCATCTTCCAGGAGGAAAATGTATTTTGTTCAACTCCTGCACTTGGAAGATATCGTGAAATGACAGGTAATCCCAGTTACGGTTGGGATGTAACCAATCCCTATTTAGTACATTCGGAAATTTATGTCTACACAGATCTTCCTAGTAACTGTGGTAGTGCGAACAATCCCTATTTGAAAGTCATCTTCCTCGAGGATGATGTATTTTGTACACCTAGTGTAAACGGAAGGTATTGGGACGACGCCTGAAACCTCCTTCAGTCGACCGGGGGTTGAGAAAATTATAGTATAGTGTTTTCTTGGAACTTCCTGGATCCACTTCAGGCTGGAATTTGCAGCCGGAAAGTTAGTGCAGTTTTCACGGAAAGTCAAGGGAATTTCCAACTGGAATTTCCGTGGAGTACTTTCCAAAGAAGGTTTCCACGTGAGTAAAAATGATAAGGATCGTATAAAATACAGGAAATTGAAGAGCAGGGACCAATGAAAGAAGTCTATAGTCTGTAAGAAATTACCTGCAAAGAGCGAACGATAGGAAGCTTCGAGAATCGCCTTGGAAGATCTGCAGGTTTTTTGGTCGACGGTGGGTAATTAGAGGGTCGATAATTACCTGGAAACTACATTCCGATAATTACGTAATTACATGAACGAAGTTGCTCGACTGATCTGCTCTTTAAGAAATTTTCTTTCTCGTAATATCGGCCTTGAATATGTCCACGCCGTCAATTATCTGACTCGTAAATATAAATTATAAAAGACGATAGACGTAGTTAAAAATTGTTAATGTAAAAATATTATAGTTGACTGGTTTTGTTGAGAAATTGATAATAAATGAAGCTAAGGAAGTGGAAATAAAAACGTCGTGATCAAAATACTTAATCTTAAGACACGATCTACTAATTTTCGCCCAAAAAAATTAAAAACTACATATTGAAATCCTCAAGAATCTACATTCTTTCAAAGAAATTCGTTTAATCTTTACGAGTTTTAAATTATTTTTGAATCTTTTCAAAACTTCTAAATATCTCCTAAACTTACTCGACTTTTTTCAAAAATGGTGAAATACTACAAAATTAAAAAATGTTGCTTTAAAATCTTTTTATCCTTTTTCGACATTTCATGAAATCATATGAAATTTTTTTGAAATCTTTTTCAATTTTCTTTCCAAATCAATTTTTCCAAATGAAACATCATTTGAAATTTTCCCATGAATCTTAAGAAAATTTCTATATTCTCTTGAACCTTTTCAAAATTCTTAAAAAGCTTTTCAATTTTGTTTGGAAATCTTCAAAAATCTACAATTTGTTTCAATTTTTTTGAAATCCGATTATATTTTAAAAGAAGCTCAGCTTTTGAACAAACAGTTCAATTTTCAACCAAAAACATGAATTCGCAACCAAAATTGTAATGGTCGATATTTCAACTCAATAATATTTTTATTTTAAATCAAAAGGAGTTGAATTCATCTAAAGATGAAGAATCTTCCACGAAGCAGTTGGATTTTAAACCAAAAAATAGAAATTTCAATCCAAAAATAGAAATTTTCAACAATAAGAAGAATCACTTTCTACCAAGTAATTGCAATTTCAACCAAAAACATTAATTTTCTACAAAAAAGACGAATTTTTAACAAAATAGAAGAATTTTCAACAAGCAAAGATAAATTTTCAAACAAAAATGGATTACTTAATTTTTCAGTTTAAAAAATTAATTTTCAATAAAAAAAAACGAGTTTTCAATAAAATAGTTGAATTTTCAACAACAAAAATAATTTTTCAACAAATTATAGTTGAATTTAATTAGAACAGAAAAATTTTCAAGAAAATAGTTCAATCATAAACAAAACAGATTAATTTTTAATCAAACAATTGCATTTTTAATCGAAAAGTTGGAATTTCAACCAAGAGAAAAATTGTCAAACATCTTTTAAACTAACTTGAATTATTCTTAAAATTTTGAAAAATCTTTCAAAATACTAAAATGCCTTTAAATCTTCCAGATTCTTCTCGACACTTTAAAAATTAATTTCTCAAAATAAAAAATTATTTATAATTTTCCCAAGAATCCGAACCAAAATTTTTGCTACCTTAAAAACTTACATTTTTTTCAATTTTTAAAAGTATTTTTAAATTTGAGATTATGTTTCCATCTTTTAAAAACTTCTAAGCCTTCAAAATATCATTTAAAGTGATTCGAATTTTTCCTGAATTAAAAAAAAATTTGCAAACCTTTTTTTAATATTCTATATTTTTTTTTAATGATTGGCATTTTTCCTGAAATTGAAAAAAAAACTGCTCAACTAGAAAAATTGCCTTGAAATCTTTCAAAAATAAAATAATTTACAATTTTCCGAGAAATTGAATAATTTTAAGAATTTGCTAATTTCCTGTAGCCGAAATTTTTGGATCTTGAAAATTTTGGTTTCAAAATTTCGGAATTTTTCTCGTTTCATTAACTTTTACTTTAGGAATAATTTAATTTCGTTCCTTAATATTTCCGGTCGTTTTTTTCGGAAACTCGAAATTTCAGAAATTCGCGATTTTTATTTTTGAGCAAAATTATGTCATCTCTTATCATCATTTTACAAAAAAAGTAACAGCATAAAACTCCCTACATTGCTTCGTAAAGTTAAGACTGAAATGTCTAATATATGATTTGAGCATCTTTGAGATAAAGAACTTGGATTTTTAATAAAAGAATTGATATTTTCAAACTTTATTGTATTATAAAAATTCGCTTTTCTAAATGAAGGAATAGTTTTACGAGGACGAAACTTATAGGATATCACCCTCGTGTTACTATGAATAAAAAAAAATCAAAAGTGTCCTTTTTAAAAAAATTAACTTTTGAGTTTTTTTTCAAAAAATGTAGGGCATATTGATAATTACATTTTTTTAAATCTCTTTAAGGGATTTGAAAGAGTGTGGATCGCACTAGAATCTGTCATAAAGACAATTAAATTATATCAATTTCTTTACAAGAGACAACATTTTAAAGAAACTTTTCGTTAATTTTTGCATAAATCACCTGAATATAGAAGTAGTCCCTGAATTCATAAACAAAATTTTTTGGTGAGGAATAAAAAAACAATTTGAATAATAAAATTACCAAACAGTTTACAATATTACTCAATTTGAAAATTCTTGAATAATAAAATTTTTGACAGTTTGTAATATTAATGAATTTGAAAAATCCTAAATAGTAAAGGTCCCGCAGAAAAGTCCCAAATTATAACATTCAAAGACTTACAAAATTAATTATTTTGAAAATAAATATATTATTTCTTTATTAAAAATAGAATAATGAAATATTCAAACTATAATAAAAAAAAGCCATGATAAAAAAATTTTTCCTTGACTGATCGGGAAATATCCCAATCAGGATTGTTATATTTCCGCAATTTTATAATTTCGGGAATTTTCTATTTCGAATATTTTCTTTTTCGGGAATTTTATAATGTCGAGAATTTTATTTTTCAGGATTTATTACTCGACCCAAAATAAATTATCTAAATTTTTTTTTAAATAAGTAGGAATATAAAAAAATTAAAGTGTTTATACTTCAAGACGATAGGAGAGGGAAAAAGGAAGGTTTTTAAAATTCTTGTTTCACTGCAATCGACAAGTCAACAAAAATCAGAGAACCCAGTCGGTAAACAGGTACCTGGTAAACTTCATAATCCCATTACTGCTCTCGCTTTGATGTACAGTAAATATACCGAAGGAAGGTCTCTCGGTACGTTTTTGCCTATTTTTAAATATGGTTTCAAAGATGCATTTATTTGTATTGCCTAAAGATTGAAAGAAACAAACACGCTGATTTCGATCATTCCAACGAGCATTGGACCCGTATCGACATATTTGCACAATTCCTGTTTGAATATTTTTCATAATAATTGATAGTTACATTTCTTTAAAAAGTAGAAATGAAATATTGTTTCAGAAACTACAGAAGCAATTTTTTTCGAAAACTAATTCGGGACTCTAAAATATTTTTATAATAGTTAAATAAAAGATATGCTTCTCTAAAAAAATATATTTGCAAAAAAATCCTGTAACGGGAATCGAACTCGATTTACGCCAATAGCTGCTAGACTATACCCGTTCAGAGCAACGTCTATAGTGACAATTCAAATTGGTAAGAAAGATACAAAATAACAAACATGGATTATATTTCGTATTAGCACTATTTTTTTGATAATATAATTTTCACAAATGCATTAAAAAAATGTTTGTTCAAAACAAATTTTTTTCTCTTATATAAACATATTTGATCGATTTAAGCAGATATTTGTTTGATTCAAAGACACTTTTGTCTAACTTTGATTTTAACTATTTTATCTGCTGTATTTTAGCTATTGTTTAACTCGAAGAAATTTTATTTGAATCAAACAAATTCTATCTTTGATATAGTGTCAAAAAACATTTTTCTGAGTGTAAAGTCAATACAGAGCTGCAGTAATCAGGTTAAATATGTCAGCGTAAGTTTGGTCTGACGAAATAAGTTCAATGGCATGAAGTAATCTAAACTGTAATAATCTCAGTTGAGAAATAATCACGTGAAGCGATTGCGTGCCTGGAAAGACCAATTCTTTTAGAAGAAGTCCGAGTTCAATGATCAACTTTATCTGACTTTATAATACAACTACAAGTGTATGCGTTTTCGTCCCTGGATTTTTATTTCCTAAAATTAAAAATATGAACAGTTTTAGATTAGGTAAAAGTTTAAAGGGCAATATTTTGCATGGAATGACAAGGAATTGAACCTGTACTATTTCTAAATAAAATCGTTTAAAATTGTATAATTTGAAACTTAAAGTATTTAAAATTGAAATTTCGTTATCAAAAGCTCTCAAAATTGAAAAATTAGTAACAGCAAATTTAAAAATTTGAGATCCACATCCTGACAACTTGACAACTGTTTTATTCCGATGGGATTCATTGATAGCAGTCTGCACGATTAGCATATCAGCATCGTCATTAGCAACAAGTGTTTCAAAACATTCGTTTGGAAGCGGTTGATGTAATTGGGAAATCAAACGAGCTTTATTTTTAAGATTATTTAGGATTTTTTCTGGAGGCACGGTTAAAACTGTATTTTCTGAAATCAAATTTTTAAGTCAAATATTTTTCAAAGGATGCTGTTGAAGTTCAACACTTTTCGTACTGGCTTCATTTAATGAATAACTGTCAACTACAACAACAATGTTGTTGCCGTAATGTTTGCGAATAAATAGTACATATGCATTGTAAATGTCTGCAAACGTGGTGTTCTTTGGCCCTACTATACGATTAATCAAATTGCCTAAAATTGCCTAATCTAAAACATATTTACATCCTTCAAGATGTTTCTCATGATTCTCAAGAGAGTCATATATGTTGTACAATGATGATTTTTTGTCTTTCTCATTAAGCCTTTCTCAATAAAAACTCTGCCTCATAAGTGGTGTGGAAATGATTCACTGATCCATTTTCGGAAAAATGTTGATATAATCTTCAATTGTTTAAATAACAACAAATTAATTTGCAATATTCATAGAGAATTGTCTGGTCAATCATTTAATACCGAAGAACCATCCCATTTCGAGGTATCTTCAAGAGAATAATACTACTACTACTACTACAAATACTATTACTAAACTACTAAAAACTTATATATCATTGAATAATTACTTATAAATTAATTTTATTGTTCAAAAATATTTAAAATCGTATTTATTAATTACTTAATACATTACACATATATACAATGTATGTATGCATATATACATGTGGTCCAAAAAACGCTTTTCGAGCTACAGCGCAAATCCCCCCCCCCCACCGAGTTTCAATTTTCGGAGAAAAAAAATCCCTAATTTTTTTTTCTTCAAAATTTGAATATCAACACGCGCCACCGGGCACTTCAAATCCCATTTGATTAACATGGGGAAATTTTGGATTTTCGAATAATTGAACTCATACTTCAGGGTTTGATCGAAACGTGTCAACTTTTTTAGGGATTGAAGAAGAGTACCTATGAAATAAAACCATATCTAATAATTTTTATTTTTATCCCACCCTTACCCCCCGCCACCCAGAGTGCCCCAAATATGACCCAAAAATAAAAAAACTACATTTTTACGTATTATTGTTACTTTTCAGCAATTTTCGTCGTCTTTTTCATATAAATAATTACTAATGGACAATTTGAATATTAACCATGACTTGTCAAATAATTTGTAATTGTTTAAATAGAATGTAATTTATTTAAACATTTATTTATTCCCAAAAAATGTAAAGAATAATCGTATTTTCTGATTGAAATGTAATAGGTTGTCATTTTTTGGAGTAGTAAATTTTTTGAAAAACATAATGTAATTATTTAATCAATTACTTATTGTTTATTTTCAAAATTTTTGAAAATTGACACAGAGATGTCCAGTTTTTTCTCAAATTGGTATCCTATGCTACTTTTTGTTGAATAATTATATAATTTACACTTTTTTTATTTGTAAACTTATTTTCACACGAATAGCCACATCGAGTTGAAAATTTGGGATAATAAATAAGAAGAACTGAGAAACGCGGCTCTGGTCCTAAATTTTTAAACTTATTAATTACGTTATATCAACGTTTCGCTCACAAAACTTACGTTTCAGCAATTTCATACACTTGTTATTCTATAAGGTTTTCCACGTCCATTTTTGTTCTTACGAACCTATTCATGGAACCAGATTCTTTTCCTATAATTGAATCCTCTTCACGCTTCCTCTTTCTGTACTGAGCGCCAGATAAGCACGGCGTTTTTCTGCATGACATCTGAAATTTATGAGGAAATTATTTCAAAGTTCGTAATTGACAGGTATTATATTTTCTATTTTCATAATTAAAGATACATTATAATTATAACTTGTTCAAGTGTGAAAAATTTTAGGAAAATTACAATTTTAATATAATTAATGTATATTATTAATTTAATTTTTAATTCGAAGAATATAATCTTTCTAACATAGAAATATTTTCACAATTTGTAGGCAAATTTTCTTTAAATCATAACAAATCTAAAATACTTCTGTCATTATTATTGAGAAAGACCTTATTCTCCTTTATTGTTAAACTAAAATGCATCAAACTAAAATAGATGAATAAATTTTGAAAATGGAAAATAATTTAAGTTTTTAAATAATATCTTACCTTAATTTTGGTTTATATGCACTTTATTTGACATCTGTATTCCAGTGATGCTAACAGACCGCGACTTTTTCAACTGCGCAAGCGTTATTGGCCGCATTACGCGCGCTTATTTTGAATGCTTCAAATTCATTTTTATTTTCAAGTCGAGAAATTATAATAATTCATGTTAATATAAATCATATATGTTATTGCAATAACTATAAGATCCATGATAATACAGTATTTTATTAATATTACTATTGAAAATGTAATGTACTTGATATCCGATTAAAATATTATAAGTTTTTCTAAAAATAGTAAATGAAATTTTTGAAATTTGAAAAAAAAATCTTATTTTGTCTAACGGTGTGTATAATGCGTATTAAAATTAAAGCTAAAAAGTTCTTTTTCAAATTTTTGTTATTTATTATACAGGGGCACCTCTTGTAGGATATATCACGGGTTTAGTTTATTAGAAGCTATCAGTTTCGCTATATTCAACTGTGGGTCAAATAGTGTCAGAAATATTTTTTTTCAATCAGACCCGTAACCCCCCCCCCCTCCCACCAATCAAAACAATCTAGAAGTCAAATAATGTAAAAGATAAAGAATAAAATCTAATATTCTTCCCTAAAGTGAAAAATAAAAAATAGATCAACAAGATATACATTTTTGGACCCGAAAACTGCATAAAATATATGTATATATGCTATTAATATGGACGGAAAAATGTGTACTTTTGTTCCTAAATTCAATTTTAGAATTAATTAATATTACACGTATAACATAAAAAATTAGGTATTTAGGATTTCTCTTTGGCTGCATTTCTGGAAATTTTGTTCTTAAAACTATTGGCCTGTAAGAACTTTTTAGCTTTAATTTTAATACACATTGTACACACCATCAAAATAAGATTTTTTTCAAATTTCAAAAATTTCATTTACTATTTTTAGAAAAACTTTGATATTTTAATCGGATATTAAGTACATTTCAGTTTCCATAGTAATAAGAATAAAATACTGTATTACCATGCATCTTATAGTTATTGCAGTAACATATATGAACCATATTAACATAAATTATTATAATTTCTCGACTTGAAAATAAAATTGAATTTGATGCATTTAAAATAAGCGCGCGTATTACGGCCAATAACGTGTCTTTCCCCTTCCAACGCAACGCTTGCGCAGTTGGAAATTCGCGGTCTATTAGCATCACTGCTGTATCCTCTTACTGCTTTCCTTCGAAAACACACATTACACAGAATTGAAGGGGTCATTCTACTATCTCACTTTTGAAAAATCGATTTTTTTTCTTCGCATTTTTCGACAGCTTATATATTCAGAAATATCATATCAAAATTGCATACAGAAATTCTGAGTCTTTCTATACTTTTGAGAGCTTGGAGCAAAAGCGCGTAGAGAGCTGAGCGCTTGAGTAGAGCATCAGAACGCGGCTGTTTATGTTTCAGTTTTGGCAATTGTTTTCGATGCATATTCGGAATTATTGCTATTTATTTTTAAATGTGTATATGTGAAGAAAATATTGCACTTCTAAGAATTAATACGGAGCAGGGATCGCTGATTAAGTGTAAGTAACTTTTTCTTACAATTTTTATGTTCCAAAAACATCAAACGCGTTTTTCTCGAAACAACGTTTTTGCCCTCTGCGTGCACGATTTCTCAAAAAGCTTTTAAACGATTACTTAAAAATTTGCTACGTTCATTCTAAACATAAATATCTACAAGGTGACGAAGCTGTTTTTCAAATTTTTAATTTGATCATAGTTAAATTAACAAAAGCAGGGCAAAAAAACACGATTTTTGGAAATTTTTGGTTTAAACTGTCGCCATTTTGTTATTTTGCAAAATAAAAAAGATCCGCTTCGTCACGCCAGAGCTATGGTCATACTAATGAAGAAAATTTCGGATTTATTTGTTTAAGATGATGCTGATTGGAGATATCGTGCACGCAGTGGACATGCCTTTTTTTAGTCACTTTTTTTATTATTAAATAATACGTAAACTAAATAATAATGTTATGTGAAAAAATTGTTTTTACATAAATTTTAGCATAAATGAACGCAGAAAATTTTATTCAATTATATAAAGTAGTTGTTAAGAAAAAAATTCTTGAAAATCACCTTTTTTTACCGAGATAGTAGAATGATCACTTAACAAAACAGCAACTAAATTGCAACTGACCTACCGTCGTTGCCCTTAGCCTGTTGCTTGAGTAGAGTATATTATAGTTCTTATCTACATTTAGGAACATGTATGTTAAGTTTGTAAGGTCCCAACGAAGCGACATCTCAAATCAAGACTCAAGCGATCGTAATACAGCTACATAGAAATAATGAATTATTAAAAAAAAAATCGAATTTTCGAATTCGATTTTTAACATATATTGTTTCTAAAATGTTTCCCGATAGAAAAACTGTTTAAAGGAAAGAAGTTCTGTAAATGACAGTGGGCTTATCCCGAAAAGAGTTTTGTAAGGAGAAATTTAAAAAACGTAACTTTCATGTAAATAAATTAAAAAGCATGGTCTTTGAAAGATCTTAGAGTAAAAATTCAAAATAATTGTTATCACGGTTCCGTTCCAGGACACCAAATATAGCAAGTGCGGTGAAAAAATGTTCTACTTTTCTAGTTCTACTTTTGATGTCCTAAATTCACAGTAATTATTTGTCCAAGAAATACTTCTCGCTGGAAGGTTATGGATACATTTTTAAAGGACCTCAAGGATTAGTGTGTGTGTGTGTATTATGTATTGACGATCATAAAATCTACATTCAAATATTCCAGAACCTAGAAATAATTTATTGCTTGAATGAAATGGGTTCCCGGCCAAAATTTAGGGACAGTCGAGGGGAAAATCCCAGAAGACAAAGACCCACTTAAAAACTTTATTGCGTTAAGAGATTAGTCGCCTGTTAACGACCAAACCCTTGTTGGTGCCCTTTATATTCAGTGCATTTTGCCCCCCCCCCTCCCCCACAAAGAGCCAAGCTTGGCCGTCTGTGCGCCCCGCACAAATTGCACCCTATTACGCGCCGGCCCTGTGTGGTGGACTGCACGAGAACGATACCGGAAGCCGCAGCGTATCTTCGCTACGCGGCAGTGGTTACGGCGGCTGCTGCGGCAGCTATATAATGGGTGCGTTAGTGTAAAAGCGATGTTTTTAATCTCTTCATCACTGGTGGACGATCAATTTCTAAGCTTTTGGATGTGCACTACCGCAAAAGCGATGTGGGATAAGCTGATTCTCATTCATGAACAAAAATCGGAAACAAAGTAGGACTTGTTCAAAAACTTCTTGGTTACCAGTTGTGTGCATGAGATAACGGCAATTAAACACTTGGACAAAGTCCAAAACATAGAGGGTCAGCTACGAGATATCGGTGAAAGCTTGGGACAGTGTCGACCCTACTCAGCAGGCATTAAACAATCTGCAAGAGAGATTAATACGAGAAGACTCGTAACTCAATGCGGATCGCGACGCAGCAAGGGCGTTAGTTGCAACAAAAACTTCTCGGAATAAGCCAAAACAAAAAAAAAGAAGCTAAAAAAGAAATCGAGAAATACAAATGTCACGAGATGGGATACTTCGCGAGGGAGTACGAAGACGAGCGTCGCAAGAAAATTGAAAATAAGAAATCTGAGGATTGTGCATTCGTGGTAGAAAGTGACGTAAAATCAAAGTCGGACCTTTCAACGACAAATTGTGTGGAAAAGTCTGCAGTGTCCATATCGCTAGGTCATGATTTAATTTGTGATATTATTGGCGAATGTACTGTATTAATCAAAAAGCTGATAAATGGTGTGTGGCAGGATGCGCGCATCGAAAACGTGCTTTACGTTCCGAAACTAAGAAAAAACTTGTTTTCGGTAGAGGTTTGCATGAATAAGGGATTCGAAGTTCGATTTCAAGACAAAAATCTATCAATACTACGCGATAATAAAGAAGTAGCATGGGAAGCAAAGCAAAGTAATTATATTTTCGAATGTTCTTTAAGGCTGTAAAACTAGGAAGTGGTGATTGAAGTCAACATCTCCACAATGAACCTGAATGTCGGACATGAACGGCAATGGCACGTGGAAAAGCGTGCGATATGCGAGCTCGTGAAAAAGGGTCTAGTGAACGGTGTTGTCGTTCTCGACGAAAGTGACTTTTTCTGTGAACCATAACAGCTGGGAAACGCTCATCGCTTGACATGCAACCAGAAATCAGTTAGCGTGATGACAGAGTCAGGAGAAGTTTTTCGCAAAGGTCTGTGTGGATCAATGTCAGAAGAATCACTTAGTGGTCTGCGTTATTTTCTAACCTTTAAAAGCGATGTACTCAACAAGACCGTTTCTCGCACATTTAATCATTTTAAATAAGCACGCCAACGGTAACCAATCCGATTTCCGACGCGACGTATGTACAATGCGAAAAGATACCAGAATTCGCAGCACTGGAGCGAGACAATCGGACCCTCACTGTCTATCTCATACGATAGAGAGAGAGATCTCGAAACCATCGTTTCGAATTCGATCGCACCTCGTTATCTATCTCACATGGTAGAAAAAGAGGTCCGATCGACTTTAATCATCGGAGTCCCACTGAAGCATTTTGTAACGTCAAACTGTCAAGTGCTGACAAGTGTTTCGCTTATGCGTGCATAGTTGCAAAATAATTATGTGCTTTTGGTTGCAGCTGTCTACGAATAGTTTAAGCAAGCAAGAGATCATGATACATATAAACCTTACAGAAGTAAGAGAATGACAGATTAAAGCTGTTGACAATTATCAGCTGGCGAACTTAATATTTCTTCACTTGTATGAAAGAATATCGATCCTGCGAAGACTATAAGTGCGAGTAAACACTTTATTTGGAGGATAGCTTTCTTTCATCGATTTCGAAGGAAGTTGATCTCTGCTCAATGACGTCATTCACACACAAACAGATTTTCACATATATTTTTGATCACTGCATTTCTCACACCAAATGAAAGTTTCAAGTCCAATCTCAGAGACTTGATAAATGGAATCTTATAATTAGATTCTTTTATAAATAAGAGTCACCCAACTTTAAGCGCTAGGCGCAACGAAACAATTGTAGTCATGTCCAACTCGAGCAACTTGATACTGACGAACTTCACAAACTTTTGCCAACCAAAAAATGCATTTAAATCCAACCGCAACGACTTAATGTGGAATTTCACTAGATTTCCGATGCATCAAATCATAAAGTCAATCAATTACTTGCATTTAATTCGAGCCTCAGCGACTTGATAATTGATTGTTGTAAACCGTTGTAGCCGTTAAAATAGTTAGATAATACCCATCACAGGCGGCTAGTACCTGACGACACCAAAAACGAGACCGGTTTCCTCTGGAGAGTGGGACCGAGTGGGACCCGTCTCCCATTCCACTGGCTCTCCGTGTCAGTTAAACTTGCTATGTTGTGATTGGCTCGAAGTCCCCACTCTGCTCGATAGGAGGGAGTCTTTCTTTTGTCTACTTTCTGCGATATTCGCAGCACATAGTGGCTTTCTAACGGATGGTATTACCCGTACAATGTAAGAACTTTGATATATTTTGAAGAGGAAGGCATGTCCATTCTTCACACTGTAGGACAAGCCTACACGCTACGAAACATTTTTTTGTTCTACATACTAACGCTACAAAAATCCGATTTCATATTTAAGGTATCAATTTGTGCGCTAAATGAGCCTTTTTTCATAAGGCGCCTGGACTATTTCGCTGAAAAGTCTGGGCTAATTGAGGAATATATTTTTTTATTTTTTCGCCTCACACATTTTATAAATAGGTGGGTTTGAACATATTTAAGTCAAATATTTAATGTTATTGCTGAATTAAAATGATCAAAAATATTTTTGATCATCAATAAAAGTTATTGCCTGGAATAATAATCACTTTTTCACTGTTTTTATATTAACAAGCTTTTATAATTTAAGTGCAAGTTATGTTTAAAATTCATGGAATTCATGAAAACTTAAACATATTTCTCTTGTACTGTTAAAATTGATTCAAATTCGCATAATAGCACTTAACATGTAGCAATTAAGTTTTTTTTCTGTGAAGATCTTTTCATCATACCTTCATCGAAAAATCGATTTTCAATGCCTGTAGAGTGAAGCGAAAGTGGCCCAATGCAGCCGAGTTTTCTTTTCCTCCCTAGGGACGAAAAGTGATCACGTAGCGGGATGAAAAGAAATAAAACGGCTCGTGATTGGCCGAAAGCAGAATGTCTATTGTGACGCGTTCGTTCCCTCTCTCTTTCCATCTCCATCATAATCGCACGAGCGCTGCAGCCAACTTCAGGTGACTACTCTAACTTCTTGTCTACTGTCAAAATATTATAGTCGAGCATTCTCAACCAAATGAATTCGGTTTGCTAACAAAGTAAAATCGATCTCGGATAAAGATATGATGAAAAATAGCGTGCACAACTCGGGTCGAAAGGCTATATGATTGCAATCATAGTCTTTCAACCTTAGTTGTGCAATATACTATTTCATACCTCTGCTTGCCGACAGTGGCAGGCAGCCTGCCTGCAGAAAGTGTACAAGAGTAAAAGAGAGGAAGAGCAATCAGAATGGTGTGTCTCTTTCACTCTTATGAACTTTCTGCTGTCAGGCTGCCTGGCACTGTCTTAAGGTCTTAAGAGTGCTTGTCATTTGAGTTTAACTATCTTCTTCAACTTTTCGTTGGCCGCTTGACCCAATCTGGCAATCCTGACAAAGAATTGGTAGTGCGCAAAAATTGACAGGTGTCTCTACAGCAACACGCTGTCCACTGCACCACGGTCCCAAGGAACCTGGTAGTGACGAGAACTCATTCAACTTGTAGACGCTCGAATTTCCTCCAGTAACGACTCTTTACTTCCCTTACAACGCCAGAAGTAGAGATCATATACAGTTATGGGATTCAATTTCTTATCAAATTCTGTAATGTTACGAAGTGCCCCGGCGACTCGTTTTTTAAACTAGAGTGTTTGTCCTGGGCCTAAAATATCGGGAATTTATCCGGCTATTTGACCTTATACCGACAAAGGGGGCCCTTTCCTTGTAGAACGTCACTCATAATAATTCTTTTACGTAAAGTAAGAAACGTACTCTTGACTGTGATTCCAATATTTCATTGACTCTACCGTCTTGAATCAAAGAAAATTGATTTGATTCAAAGAATACAGTTCAATTATTCAAATTCAAATATATGCGATGATTCTTTTACGTAAAGTAAGAAATATTTGTTTGACTCGCAAAAAATTTTTAAGAATATACATATATTTCCATGAAGGAATACGGTTTATCAGTTGGCCATGACTACTGGCTTCTCCACCTTTTTAGGACGAATAGAAAAAATCTTCCGAGCTTGATTGGCTGGCAGGGAAAAGGAAATCTGTCTGGCCTCTTATTGGTCGGAAAAGCTGGACGATTAGATAGGTTCTAAATTTTATCCATTACCAGATACAAGGATAATATTGTTAAGTAGATTATCTCTGATTAGGATGAAGTAACTACTTACGAAGTCCTCAGAAATCCTGACATCATATGACAGTAAGATTGACGATTGCATCCATTATTAACCTGGAATTTAAAATAGTAATTTTTTACAGTCTATTGTACATTTAAATATGCATATTATATTTAGAATATATTTAATTACTTGCCATCAAGAAAATTGATAACTAACAAGATTAAACGGAGGTGTTTCAGTAAGGACTGTTTTTTTCGCTTAGAAGAAAAAAGTAGTTTTTCCGAAAGATGAATTAAAGAAGATTTGTATTTGAACCATGATTCGATCTCGAATGAAAATTTGTATTTTTATGAAATCGAGACGAGATGCTAAAAAAATCAAAAGAGTGAAGTCGTTCCCGTAAAAAAGATTTTAAAAAAAGTCTGTTGCTGCTTTTCTCTATCCTGTGTTTATTCAAAATGTTCACTGGTATATGAGTAAAGTCGGCTGTAATTGGTGGAATCCATATCAGGCAGCCCGTGTTAAGGAGAAATGTGACTTTGAAATTTGTTGTAACTTCTTTTTTCTAGTTCCATATATTTGTTAACGGAATTAGACGATAATTATTTGCAGTGGCATGTACAAAAATGTCGAAAGAGACACAAAAGAGAGACAAAAAGCATCAAGAGTCTTTCTTTGGTACTTGTTGAGAGGAACAATTCTTGATTTTTTTGTATCTCATTCTGATTTTGTAAAAAATGCCAATTTTAATTTTTCATAAATCAAAAAATGGAAATATTTCTTTTGATTTCGATGCTTCAACACTTTAAAACACATTTTGCATACATTTTTTAGATACTGCGTTCCTATCATTTTACTTCAAACACTTACAACTTTGGCAAGCAAAATATATTCATTAAGTCGCTGAAATGCGTGTCATATAAAATCTTTTGAAATTAAATATTTGGTCAAGAAACGCTTCTTTGACATGAGCATGTACTAGTGGCCGGAGTAAGCAGGAGCCGAAGTTGAATAGTGTCCTCCGGCAAGCAGTTATAACTGCTGGCCGGAGGACAAGCACTAGGCGAAGTACTACTAGTCCCATCTCTAGCTATTACCGCAAAAAGTTTATGTCAGAAATAATCTGTGTTCATTCAATAAATTATAGCTTTTCTGGAGCAAAAATATGTTTTTGCATTCTACAAAGTTGTATAATTCAAAATATATAATGCAGAGGTTGATGACTTTCGGAAACAGCTTTAATAAAGTAAAGAGTCTCTATGGGTGACTCCTCTGAATTCTTCATAAAATTATCGCTACCTAACGTATATTTTTTTCGATATTGTTGTACATAGTTCAGTTTAGTAAATCTATGTTGTGTTGGCAGAGCAGCGCGTTCTAACGTTTGGTGTGCAAGTACGTTTGTGTGGCGGACGGCCGTACGCGGATTCGTCATGTTAGTCATTTGAGCCTGGTCGTCATTGCCACTTTGAGTAGTAGTCTATTTCGATGAAGAAAATATAAAACCATATTCTAACGTTTCTCCCTGTTTCGTATTAATAAATATACCTATATAATGAATTTCCTGTATACATATGGTAATTTAATAATTACCATAATTTAATATTACCATATATTATTATGTTTCTCAGCTTCTCTTTTTTCTTCGTCATTAAAACATTTTCGCAACTGGAAAAAAATCCTATGAAAGATTTTAGCTAATTAATTTTATCAAAAATCGACAAGTTTGTACTTGCATTTAAGAAAAAATATTGTTTTAGCATCTGATCACGAGCTGTTTGAAAATAATCCTGAGGAATATATAAGGCGTGATATTGAAGGCAGCGACGTTGATACTAGGAGACGGGCTGCTTGTGATCTCGTGAAAGTATTCTCAAAGTATTTTGAAGATAAAATCATGGATATTTTTGGTACCTATATCCAGGTGAGTGTCATATGGGGAGTATTTCGCATATTTAAAGTTTCTAATTCTTTCACTAATTTTAATTTGCAAAATTTTGTCGAAGAACCAGCATGAACGCGTTTATTGAATCTCACACTTCGCGCTCGATAATGTATTTACCACGCACTATGCTCTCGCTCTTTGTACTTCCCCCAAACTTGTGCATAGACCTTTTAAAATTAAAGGTCAAACCATCGACAACTGTAAGGTGATTGTGAATTCTCTTTTGTTAAAGCTCCTGCGGCTTTAACGAACACATTCTCATCACGTTTCTCGTGCTTCGTCCGGGACTGCTTATTCAGATATTGCAAAATAAAATTCAAATTTTATTGTTCATGATTAGTTTAAAATTTGTTCCTTATTTGGCATTAATCTTTATTCGCAGCTCCCCTAAAAAATGTATCATTTCAAAAAATGTATTGTAAAATAGGGTTTACCGCAGTGCTATGAGCGAACTCCTAAATGCAACGAATTGTGCGGTTACGTCACCAGTATCGCGCAGTGCCACCCACAATAAGCCTCTCTCGGTTGGAGGCCATGGTTTAGTTAAGAGAGGCAATAGGGCCGAACCAAGGCGACAACTAGGCAATAGCCCCGGACAAACGCGCGAACATTGTTTTAAATGGTCGGACCAACTCAGGAGGGACATCCTTACCTTTTGGCAAAGAAGCTCACCGGCGCTAAGAGGATTCATGCAGTTCAGGTATCCTTTTTGCTCAAAAACGGATATGAAGCTCTTAACTCAACAAGATTCCAGCTTGCCAGCGTCAGGCTCATTCCATCGCGAACCGGATGTAAAAGGCTGTTCTTGTGGTATCACTCCATCTGGTCCGTCAACACTGTTCCTCATAACATTCTACAAAGGTTGGTAGCCCTAAAAAAGTATCCAGAGCTGAAACTTTCATCTCCAACTGTGCTGTCTGCCGCGTAAGGTCATCCGCGGCTAGAGACTGCACTCCAAGGAACAATGTTGTGCGAAGTCTTTTGCGCAAATTTGCGGCTCTTGCTTACCTTCTGGAATAGAATAAGTAGGAGTGGCTGGCGTACACGTTCCAGTTGCGCCGGAATTGGTTGCTTTAACAAACCATGATCGTAGTTTCCGGAGCCTACAACTTCTCACATAATAAAATATAAAATAAAAGCTCTAAAAAAGTATCCAGACCTGAAACTTTTATCTCCAACTGTGCCGTCTGCCGCGTAAGGTCATCTGCGGCTAGAGACCGGACTCCAAGGAACAGTGTTGTACGAAGTCTCTTACGTATATTTCCCGCTCTTGCTTACCTTCTGGGATAGAAGAAGCAGGAGTGGATCACGTACATGTCCCAGTTTGCGTCGGGATTAGTTGCTTTAAGGAAACATGATCGTAGCTTCCGGAGCCTACCACTTCTCACACATAATAATAAGAATAATAATAATAAATGTGCATTGATATTGAAACAAACGTATTTTTATTATCTTGTTTTAATAATTTAAAAAAGTATGCCTCCTATCAGAAAATGATTCATAACAAAGTTTCAAATCTTTTTGGATGGACGCCTTTTGTCCATTCATTTTTTTTTCGCAGCTTGTGTCGTTTTTAAAAAAATTTTAATTTTTTTTCAATGTTATTTTTACGTTT
Source organism: Andricus grossulariae (assembly GCA_011634705.1). NCBI lineage: Eukaryota > Metazoa > Arthropoda > Insecta > Hymenoptera > Cynipidae > Andricus > Andricus grossulariae. The sequence goes on along the minus strand of JAABKJ010007545.1, from coordinate 85,007,231 downwards.
AAAACAAAAACTGCGCGTCCTATCAAAGAATTATTTGTAACAAATTTGTAGATCTTTTTTTGGGCGAAGAACTTTTGTCCATTCATTGTTTTCGTATGTCGTATCTTTTTCCAAAAAATTGTAATTGAAAAATTTTGTATGTTATTTTTCCGATTAAAACAAATACTACGCGTCCTATTAAAAAATGATTGAAAACACATTTGTAGATCTTTTTTGAGTGAACAATTTTTCTCTATTTTTTTCCGTATCTTGCATAGTTTAATTGCAAAGTGGAATCTTTTATTTTTAATAACACACGAAAGTTGTCTCGAGAAAATTAGTTCATCTTTATGAGATGAATAATTTTGCTTCTTAACATCTTTTTCATGTCTCGTATATTTTTGCTAGAAAATGGAATGTTTGATGTTTTAAAAAGCATTTTCGGTGGTTAAAACCAGAACTGACGGTTAAAAATGTCTGGTTAACGAACTTGTCATTTCTTTTCAGGCCTTAAAACAATGTTCCACAGGGCAATCCCGTCGAATAATTCCTTCGAAAGTTATCGTGTTCACAGACATGGACGATAACGACGACAGACAGATACCGAAGTAAAATCCATTTTCTTCAATCAGTAAGTCCGAAAACGTCGAGATTTGATGAAATCGGCGAAACTCAATTTACACATAAAACCAATACCCTCTCATTTTTTTAATTAATCTAATTTTAACTAATCATACTATCATAACAATTAGGGCCTGGCGTCTAAGTCGATCAGAAGTTTTAGAAATGTTAATCGGCCATGTGGCCAAACGTCTAAAGAGTTAAACGTACAAAGTCATCCACAAGAATCGATTTTCGGCAAGCCAAACGATATTCTAGCGGTTAAATCTATCACGTGCGACCACTGGCATGAAATTATAACAGAAGATCTGTCAAATTTACTTATACTAAAGAAGATTATATTTATGTGAACAAAAATGTTCATTCTTGTATGTCGGCTTTAGGAACTTGGGCGCCCTGTGCGAAATGCAAAATAGAGACCCCCTCCCCCTCTATTAAAATATATAAAATGTTGTGAATTCGATCATTTTGATTGAATAAACACGTTAAGTTATTGAAGTAATTGTCATTAACAATTGTAATAAATACATATTTTTATAAATATATTAAATAAATTCACTTTTGTGATGCGTTTTCAAAATACAACTTTTTATTTGATATAAATACATATTTACAGAATATATGCAGATTAGAGATACAGAATTAGATGACATCATTTATTATTATTATTTGAGACTTCACATTCAGCGTCAAGAAAAATTTACTTTTCGAGCTCTTATTTTCGTAAATTCGTTAAGATCAGAAAAATCTTGTAATTGTAATAGATTGTCTTCAATCACAATCGAGAAAAAGCTCAACCTGTCATCTGTCATAGTAGATCTTAAATATGTTTTAACTAATTTCAGTTTGGAAATTGTTCGTTCTGCTGTTGCAACTGAAACAGGGGTTGTTAAGAAAATTCTTAACGCTACTCATACGTTTGGGAAAATTGCACTTACATTATTCTAACCGATAAAATTTAACACATCTACAGGTGTTGTAACAGCATGCGGCAGCATATATTTTAAGTGCAATAGCTCAGTATAGAGTTATTTGCCATTAACATCAGTTTCATTGTAATGCGTTAGTTTTTCTTCTAATTGAAAGCAAAGTAGTCTTAAAGTATTCTCTTCAGGGATCCCCTTCAAATTGTATGGAGATGGCAAAATCTCATTATAATTTTATAATTGCTCAAATCGTTCTTTGGTGAATTTACGCGCATTATCTAAAATCAAGTAAAAAATTGGCTTTAAAAAATTTAACGATATTTATAAACAATGTTGGATTTGTTAATTTAAATGTGTTCCAAGCTCTGCGCTAATGTATCGCGTACGACGTTTCTTTGTTTATCACGTCAAAACCTACTGATCGGGTTAGTTGATTCATAATCAGCGTGAAAGACCCTATGTATCTATATTTGATCTCCTTAATATTATATTGTTCTTTATTCGCAAATACTGTGTTTGTGTCTATGCGCTCGTTTTCCTGAACTTTGCTAACAGGTTATGGGCCTAGGTGCGTCTCTAGAAACAGAAAAATTTGCCAAGTCACAGTTCGGGCGTATTTTGACGTGTCGGTTCGCGAAAGTTCGATAGTGCATCGAAATAAAGATAAGTGCAACCGGTGTGAGGTTTGAAGTCCTCAAAAAGGAAAATTACGACACTTGGAAAATCCAAATGCGTGCGGTTCTCATAAAGAATGACGCTTGGGGTTACGTAAGTGGTAGTAAAGTGAAGCCCGAAGTGATTCCTGTCGATGCAGCATCTCAGCGAGCTGTAAGTGCATGGAAGGAGGCCGATTGAAAGGCGCAGTCGGATATTGTCCTAGCACGAGAGCATTCTCGACTTTTCTTCGACGTCGTAGACAAATTGGCAGAACTGGAGGTAGAAATCAACAAGGATTTACTGACCGTCATGCTTCTGCGCAGTTTACCGTACAATTTCGAGAATTCTAGGTGTTCGATATCATCACGCGATGAACTGCCGTCTTTGGAAACACTTAGAATCAAAATCGCGGAACAATTCGAGGCGCGTAACGAGACAAATCGAAATCCCGTTCAACACGCGATGGCCGCGAAAAAGTGGGGAAATATAAAAGGTGACCCAACAAAGAAGGATTCTAAGATGAAGTGTTTCAAATGCGATAAATTTGGACATAGGGCGAAAAACTGCAAAGCAGCGAAAAAGCCAACGGAGCAAATCTCAAATGCCGAAAATTCCGATGAAGATTTGTCTATGTTTGCAACGTTAGATGTTCCAACAGACCAAATATTCAAAATCGGAAATGGAAGTGGAGGGGTCGAGAAAAACCGTAAAATTTCGTGACGCCTTATACGTTCCGGACTTACGTACAAACCTTGCCTCGGTGGGAAAAATTACAGATAAAGGTTACAAGGTTATTTTTACAAACACCAAGGTGGAGTTAGTTGATCGAGATGAGAAGGTGTTCCTTACTGAGAGACGTGAAAAAGAATTATATTATTTTCGAGATGCAAACGTCCCCGAGTGTAGAAAGATTTCCAAAGCAGCCGCCGCGGCTAGGAAGCCGAAGAAAAATTCCCTTGAAGATTGGCATATCAGGCTGGGACATTTGAATGTTCAATCTCTACGTCAGGCTATCAGGGCTGAATCTATTCAAGAAATCAAAGTCGATGGTCCAGACGAAGATTTCGAATGCAGTGTCTGCATCAAAGGGAAGATGCGTTGCCCTCCTTTTCCGAAGGTATCTGAAAGAGTGACAAAAGTGGGTGAACACACACACTCTGACGTTTGTGGTCCTATTCGCGTTGCTTCGCTCGGAAAGAAAAAGTATTTCGTCGCATTCACCGACGATTCATCTGGGTGGTGTGAGGTGAAATTCCTCAGTCACAAGAGTGAAGCAATGGATGATTTTGAAAATTTCAGAGCACTTGTGAGGACGCAGCTGGAAACAAAAATCAAAGTCCTACAATCAGATAATGGAAAGGAGTACGACAATAGAAGTTTCAACGCATTACTCAAGAAGCACGGAATAATGCGAAAATTGGCAGCTGCCTACAATCCACAGCAGAACGGAGTTTCCGAAAAGCATAACAGAACACTGATAGATACGGCAAGGTATCACTTCATAGAGTCAGGATTATCAGCAACTTTCTGGGCAGAGGCTGTCAATACGGCGTATTATGTTCGAAATGGAACACCTTCTAAAAAGCTTAACGGAAAGACGCTATACGAAGCTTAGTTTGGGAAGCCTCCAGATGTGCCATACTTCAGACGCTTCGGTAGTGAAGTGTTAGTAAAGGACATATCACCAGGTTTAGGAAAAATCGAGCCGCGAGCAGAAGAATTAATTTTTCTATGATACAGCACAGAATCCAAGGCGTACCGTTTTTGGCTAAAGGACAAAAGGAAGGTTAACACATCTAAGGATGTCATTTTCTTGGAGGAAACTCCGAGTTGTTCCACCGAGGATTCCAAGGATTTTCGTCAGAAAGAATTTCATCAGCAAAAATCGTCAAGTGATTCTGACGAAACAGAATACGATGAACCCGTTGTCAAAGTTGATCTCTGCAACAATCGAGACTCCGACCATCCGGTCAACGAGGATGCGCAGGAGATTCAGAGCGATGGCGGTGGCTACGATGAAGAAAACTCTTCGGAAGGCGAGGATTTCCTTGAATTCAATGTTCCAGCTGCTCTGGGCGCACCAAGACGAGGTAGGCCACGTACAGTACGCACGGGACGACCTGGTAGACCAAGGAAGGTCTACGGGACAGCAGGTAACGATGACGAGATCGAAAACGATTTCGCTTTCCTAACCGAGATTTCAGTCACTCGAGCATTGGCCAGTCAAGAGTCAAATGAATGGATGACAGCCATGGCGAATGAAGTGACGTCGATTCTCCTAAAGGATACTTGGGATCTAGTCGATAAGTCAAAGGCATCAGAAGTGATAGGCAGTCGTTTCATGCTACGCAATGAATATGGCACGAACGGCATTTTAGAAAAAAGAAAAGCCAGAATCGTCGCTAAAGGCTACTCTCAGCAATACGGCAAGAATTTTCACGAGACGTATGCGCCAGTAGCGCGTCTAGGGTCTATACGAGTAATAACCGCACTCGCAATGCAAAGAGGAATGCACATTAGACAGTATGATGTAGCGATGGCGTACCTCAACGGCGAGTTGGAGGAAGAAGTTCTTATGGAAGTGCCGGAAAGGCTGGAAGAAGTTCTCCATTACATCATCAACAAGAAGCGCAACGAGGATGAATCTGTCAACAGAGCCAAAGCGATGTTGAAGGAACTTAGACGAGGCAATAAGGTCTGCCACGTGAAGAAAGCTCTTTATGGTCTGAAGCAAGCTGACCAAGCTCGGTACAAACGATTGGACGGAGAATTGCGGGCGTTAGGAGCAAAACCGACAAAAACGGATCCCTGCATCTATTTGATGGGTGAGAAGGAAGAATTAATGCTAATTGTCATTCAAGTAGATGACATTCTGCTGATGTGCAAGGATTTAAAAAGGATCTCGGATTTTGGACATAAATTGGCTGATATTTTTGAAATAAAGGAGATCGGCCAACTCAAACGTTCTTTGGGGATGGATTTTACCAAGAGCGAAGAGGAAATCCTCATCAATCAGAAGACGTACATCAAGGACATTCTTCAGAGATTCGGGATGCAAGATTGCAACTCTCTTACAACTCCTATAGATGTCAGGGTGAAGCTTGTCAAGGGCGACAAATGGTTGGATTCATACGGTGAAAAACCTCCTTATCGCGAACTAGTTGGATGCCTACTGTACTTGTCAGTGGCAACGCGTCCAGATATAACTCACATGACAAGTGTGTTGAGTCAATTCAATGATTGCTTCAACAAAACTCATTGGAACGCAGCGAAGAGAGTTCTTCGATATTTGAAAGGCACTGACGAATAAGGGATTTTCTACGGGCACGAGGAGAGTCCTTTGATGGGTTTCGTGAATGCAGATTGGGGAGGATCCATAGATGACAGGCGTTCATTCACCGGATATGCATTTATCATAAACAAAGCAGTAATATCCTGGGATTCAAGAAAGCAACGTACTGTTGCTCTGTCAACAACAGAAGCAGAGTACATGGCCATGAGCGAGGCAGACAAGGAGGCCGTTCACCTTCAACGTTTTCTGATGGAACTCGGGATGACAGGTGTCAGGTCAACAAAATTGTTTGTTGATAACTGTAGTGCACAAAAATTGGCAACCAATCCGGTTTATCATGCACGATCAAAGGAAATCAGTTGACCTGGTGTTCGAATCCCAGCGGAGTGAAAGGAGAAGATCTTTTTTCTGAATAAAATTTAATTGTTTTTTGTTAAAAGTCTTATTATTTGGTTCAAAATTTAATTTCTTTGTTGAAAATTCAACAATTTTGTTAAAAAGTCACGTTTTTTGTTGAAATTTCGTCTTTTTGGCTTAAAAATTCAATAATTTGATTACTATTGTTTAAAAATCTAAAATATTTGTCAAGCGAAAATTTGTCTTTTTGGCAAAAAAAAATCAACAACTTTATTACCATTTTTGGCAATCAAATTGTTGATTTTTTTAGCCGAAACCAAGTATATAAAACTTTGAACAGAAGAAAATGAATCTTCTTGGCAGTTTGCATTACTTTAACACTTCTAAAATATTAGGATAAGAAACTGGAAATTGTGTTTAGAAAGTCAAGTTAATTTCCCACTACACAGATCGATTTTCGAAAAAATGGAAAAAAAAGAAGTACTTATTATTAACTTTTTGCAAAGTAAAATTTGTTTACCTCTTAAGGAAGATTCATGGAATAATTTGCATCCAACACCTTTTAACCCCCCCCCCAGATTCCGGGTTGATTAAAATCCGTTTTTGAAAAACCGGGATATACGCAATAAAACTGAAAAACCATAAACGTGACCTTGAAAGGTTATCATCCAAGCAAGTATGGGTAAACGGCGGGAGTAATTATGACTCTCTTAAGTTTCCCGACGTGCGTAGCGAGCACGCTTATGCTAGCGAAAAGCGGACAAAGATCGAATTGCCCCTCCTCACATAACAACAGTGTCGAGGTGGTCTGCTTCCCCATTCTGAACCGTTAAGGAATTAAGGTACCGGGACACGCGTGAAACCTACCCGTTTGTCTGTCAGAAAACAGGTCCCAATTCAAATGAACGATCCTCGTGTACTCTGAGTCGACCCGCTGGTCTTCTCGTACCTGTTTCAGGTAATAATGACCGGAACGAAGAGCTTCCATTCCCTTGTGACTTTCCAGGTTGTGAATGCGCCTTTACCACAAAAACTGGTTTAGGCGTCCACTGACGTCGTGCCCATCCAGAACATGCAGGTAGCATGGCGACCATGGCCATCACAAAAGTTAGATGGTCCCCCAAGGAGGAACGCATGATGGTTAGAAGATAAGCCGAGCTCTTTATAGGTGGTGAAAGGTTCATTAATATGGCCTTTAGCAGTCTTTGTTTAGAGATAGATCTCTTGGGTCTATTAAGGGTCATCGCCGGAAACCCGCCTACAAGATGCTGGTTGATCAAATGGTGACTGAAGTGAAAAAAGAGCAGCAGGCCCCAGGAGCTTACTTCTTTGAAACGCTGGAGAGACCATCGCCTAATCAACAAGCCTATAACATTGAACAGCTTTGCAGTATCTGTGAAAGGGCCCCCCGTTGTGATAAAGGCATAACGTTGACTCGACTGACACTGTATCCAAAGGAGCTGGTGCCAACGTGTCCTCCTCACAATAAGCACAGAAAACCTCACACAATTCCTACATTAACCAAAAGAAAGCAACGTAGGTGCGAATATGCCAAAACCCAAATTTTGTGGAACAAAGAACGTAAAAGGGCCATCAGCAACATCCTCGATGGGTCTTCAATCTCCACTCAGCCACCAAAACGGATAATGGAACCGTTTTGGATACGCGTCCTTACACAAGAAGCAGTCATGGCACCGATCTTTCCATAGCAAAAGAGGGAGAAGAAGGAACTTTGGTTACCCGTCAAACTAGAGGAGATTGAGCATGATGATGAGCCGGTTAATACCGACCAATCACCATTCCATGGGTTTTAGTCAGAACGTTCCATCGTGTTCCGGCAGGGGAGGTGTCAAGCAAGGCGACCAGCTATCGTCGCCAATTTTCAACATGCTGATGCACAGGCTCCTCGAGAGCCTTCCGTCAACGGTAGGTGTTAAAATAGGCGACAAGAGGATCAATGCCTCTGCCTTTAAAGATGATATTAACCTTTGTGTGCAATTTGCGCGGGGCCTAAAGTCTTCCATTGATCGGGTAGAAAGCTTTCTTGGCAATTGTGGAATGACTGTCAATATTGGCAAAAGTTTCACTCTTGGCTTCCGACCATCAGGAAAATACAAGTTAAACCTCATGAACGTGAATACACGCTAGAGTTCATGGATATACCTTGCGATTCCGTTCACGTGAGCCGGATGTAAAAAGATTCAGTCAATCAACATCATAAGGTCTGATCTAGAGAGCCTCACTAAAGGACCTCTAAAGCCACAACAACGGCTGTTCGCCCTTAGGCGCTACGTGATTCCCAAGGTTTATCACCAAACTGTGCTGGGCAACGTCATGATTGGTCAGTTAAAATCCATGGATATAGTAATAAGGAACGCTATTAGAAAGTGGCTCAACTTGCCTCATGATGTACTCAACACATACTTTCACGCGCCACTAGCAGAAGGTGCTCTAGGCATACCTTCTTCAAGGTGGATTCTTCCTGTGTTCCGAAGAAACAGACTGGTGACATTGAGAGAAGATGAAATTCAGACGCCCTGTAATAATCGCTTCTTTCAGAGACAGATTGATATCAGCGAGAAATGTCTCAAAGGTAATCAATCTGAGGTCCGTTCACTGACTGATTTCGACAAATGGTGGGCCTCTAAACTTCACAAACCTGTAGATGGAGGCGGACTTCGGCTATTAGCGAAGACGCCAGGTCAATATCGATAGATTAGTGACTGAGCAAAATTCTTTAGTGGCAGGGATTTCATTAATTCCTGGCGCTTAAGAATAAGCGCTTTACCAACAAAATCGCACACCTCTCGAGGGAGACAGATTGACAGAAGCTGCCGTGCAGGCTGCCATGCAGCGGTAACCCTCAATCACGGGCTGCTTTAGAACACACGGAATGCGGATTCGACGACATGATGCGGTATCCTGCTATGTCGCCAGACGGTTAAGGGAATAAGGGTCACTTGTACTGCTAGACCCCGTACTAATACCGTCGAGGGTCTGAGGAAACCAGACCTAATTGCAATTAAGCACCAATATGCAATTGTAGATAACGCACAAGTTGTGGTTGAGCGCGAACATGACATTCCAAGGAAAAATATTCACTTTAGTTCAGCAAAATTGAACTGGAAAGGAGTATGGGCCGCCAGAATCGCTTGCATCGTTGAAAGGATGAGGGTTTGTCCAGAAGGACTACTGTAACATCTCATCAGGATGTGTCATGGTGGTGTAGCCGCTTTTCGCCGTTTTATCAGCCTCACAGTGAGGACCCCTACGGAAAGAGAAGGTGTTGGTTAGCTCTTCATCCTGGTCCACAACTTAAGAGTGACGCCTCTCGAACCTGAGGCGCAATAATAAGGAGAGGTTTTAGTGGGCATTACCGTCTGGTCCAGTCTCACACTCCAACTCGTTGGCTTGCCAACTTCTTGAGTTGTGCGTAAAAGCATTTACACTCCTTACAAAAAAAAAGAAAAGGCTGACCGGTGAACATTTCAGGCAAGAGTTTTCTTTTTTTAACGTACACATAGGACCAAGTCCAATTATATAAGGATCAAGAGCACTTTTCCCATAATTACCCGGCTAGGCCCTTTCAAGGGATGTCAAAGAATTTTGTAAGATTGACAAAAATTTCAAGGAATTTTACAAAATTTAAGGAATTTATTGGACCTCAAAAGATTTTAGGGGATTTGACCAATTAGAAGTGATTTCTATTTCAAAGATTTCAAGGGATTTCTACAGAATTTAGCAGATTTTAATGAAATTTCAAGCGATTTTAAAGATGTAAAGGGAAATGAGGAGTAGGAGAAGTGAGGTGAAATAAGGCGAATGTGAAAGTGATGTGCAATAAGGGGAAATGAGGGGTCGGGAAGTAGAGGAAACGAGGGTTGGCAAGTAGTGGAAGTGAGGGAAAAAAGGGAGGGAGTAGGAGAAATGACATAAAATGAGGGAGGGGAGTGACAGGAAATGAAGGGAGGAGAATTAGAGGAAGTGGGAGGAAAATAGGAGAGAGGAATAAGGGGAAATGAGGGGAGGGAAGTAATGGAAGCTATAAAAGGGAAGCGAGGGGAAGTTAGAGGTGAAGAAGTAGGGGAAATGATTAGAAATGAGGATGAGTAGGGGAAGGGAAGTGCTGGCTGAGGAAGGGTGGTAGGGGAAGAAGAGCTTTAGCTGCGGAAGCGTGGAGAGAAAGGGGCAAAGGAGGGAGAAGTTGGGGAAAAGTGGGAAAGTATGGGAGGAGGAGATTTGAACGACTATTTATGAAAAACACGAAAGTAACTGAAAAAGTAACGATAATTTCTTTTTTTGCGTTAACTAGTTCCTTTTAAAAAGTAACTTATCCACCACTGCTCAAATTATCTATTTTACAACCGTATTTAATTCTACTTTGAAGATCACTGTCACCAAAAGTGGGCCTGCGTCTACTTTTAGAATAATCACTCCTGAAGATGAAGCTATCGACCTGGATATAGTAGGATGTTTAGAATTTTGTGGTTTAAAACCCCAAGGCTACAAAGGTTTTCACAAGGTACTTACTTATATAAATAACTATTTATTTAGGAATTAGACAAACTTTTTTTTATAGAAGTTTCTAGGAACACCGAATATATTTGTTCTATGCTAAACAAATCACGGTGAACCTAGGCACGGCCTAGGTAATTAAAATTATTTTAATTTTTCAAAGAGTTGGTTAGCTGTGCCGAAACCCTTGTATGGAGAGATGGGAGGCAACCTTTTGTGGCGAACGAGTTTTTACGAATACGAAAAAGAACTCTTACAAGGACGTGTGAAAAATGTTGTCAGACTTTTAAAAGTAATAAAGAATACATATAATAAATAATGAAAGCGACTTGCAATTTAAAGCAAGCCTTACTGATTTTTTAAGTTTTATTTCAAATTGTTTATATATTTTGTACAGAAATTCCGGGATACGCAGCAATTGACCTGTTTATCTAGTTATTACATAGAAACACTGGCGTTACATGTATTGGACACAGAAAGTAAATCATTCTGGGACCTACCAGTTACATTTTTGTTTATGCACGTGAGTAAAATTACATTTTTTTTAAATGAAGGGGCCGTTCCAAAACTGATTCACGCATTTGGAATACTTTTTCCACCCCCTCCTATTGTTCGTCACAAATCATCATCAGGAAGCGGATTTCTGCCGGGCCGACGGTTCTCCGCATGTGAGAGCCGAGCTGCGCTCGTCAGTTAACTTCACAGACGCTCTCTGATCTTCATACAAAGCTTAAAATTAACTGACAAAGATGATTTTTCAACCAAACATTTGAATTTTCAACAATTTTTATCAAAATATTTAATTTTTCAACAACATTGTTAAATTTTTAACTAAAATGATGTATTTTCAATCACAAAAAATTTATTTTTTACATAAAAGTTTAACTTTGAACCAAATATTTGAATTTCCAATCAAAAAAGATTATTTCTCAATGAATAATATAATAGTTGATATTTCAACCAAGAAAACTTTTTTATTTTCAATCAAAACAAGTAGAATTTGACCAAAAAGATAAATTCTAAACGACAAATGTAATGTTTGATATTTCAACCAAAAAATGCTTCAATTTTTAATCTAAAACAGCATAATTTAACCAAAAAAAAAACGAATTTTCATCAGAATAGTCGAACGATCGACCAGGACAGTTTTTAACCAACAAATATTGTATTTCTACCAAAAGAAATGAATTCTCCAACCAAAAAGGCGAGTTGACAACAAAAGAATTGAATTTTTATTCCGAAAATATGAACTTTCAACCAAAAAGTTAATTTTCAACCAAATAGTTAAATTTTCTTTAGAAAAAACAATAGAATTTTCAACCTAAAAAGACGAATTTTCATATAAACTATTTAATTTTAAACCAAAAAATATAAATTTAAAATAAGAAATGTAATTTTCAACCGTATGTGAATTATCTACAAAAAAGAATAGAATTTTCAACCCAAAAAGATTAATGTTTATCAAACCTGTGGAATTCTAAACCCTAAAATATGAATTTTTAACAAAAAAGGTAATTTTTAACAATTTTTAAATAAAGAAAAAACTAATTTTCAACAAGGTGTTTAAATTTTCAACCAAATAAATGGATTTTCAACTAATAAAATGAGTTTTGCGTAAAGTAGTTTAACTTACAACCAATTAGGTAAATTTTTAATCAAGAAAATTAATTTTATACTAAAAAAGACAAATTTACAACAAAAAAGTTGCATTTTTATCCAAATGATTGAATTTCAAACTAAAAAGTATCAATTTACTAACAAAAATGTAATAGTTAAATTTGAAGTTCAAAAGATCGATTTTCAACCCAAAAAAAAAAAGAATTTTCAACAACATACTTAAATTTTCAAATTTCAACTAATGAAATTTAATCAATTAAATTAAATTTTTTACGCAAAAAACGAATTTACAATAGAATGCCTATGTTTTTGATCAAATTGTTGAATGAGTTAAACAATGGCTTGTTTGATGTGCAATTAGTTGAATTAACAAAAACAAAACAAAAATCAATGCAAAATTTAATTTGTTGAATTTTCAACTAAAAACCATAAATTCTCAATCAAAACAATTCAATCTTCATCCAAATAGTAGAATTTTTAACCAAAAGACATGAATCTAAATCAAAAATATCAAAGCAGACTTTTCACTTAAAATTAATTAACTTTCAACGAAAAAAAGTTTAATTTTCTTATTGGGTTCTAATAATTCAGTTGGTATTTAAGAGAACAAAAAATTCTTAAAAATAGGGCAAAAAAGAGGAATTATTTAAAAAGGAGGCAAATAGGGGAATAGGGGAAAGAGTATGAATTCTGTGTTTAGATGCTTTACTCATTGTAAAATATTTTTTATTTTTTCCAGAATTAAAAAAAAATTTCTTATTCACATTTCTATTTTCCATGTGTGGTATATTCTACGCCCCCCTCCCTCTACGTCATAAGTCGTCACAAAATCTGCTTCACACCTAGCAGTGTGACTTAGTTTTTGAACGGTTCCTAATTTAATTCAAAAATTGTAATATATATATATATATATAAATTTTTTCATTTTATATAATTCGGTAAAGTAAGAACATTCTTTTTAGATGCTGCGAGTGCTTCAGCATTCGACTGAGAAGCAGACCATTCCATTTTATTGGAATCAGGATTTTAATTTGCTGGAAAATGTTCCCCCCGTTACCATGCAAAATTCTGCTTCCCGCTTAAAATATATTGTATCGAAAATAGAAAAAAAAATTCAGTACGATCCTCACGTGATTGCCCAGTTTATATGTAAGTCTATAAATACGAAATATAATTAAAAATGTATTTCTAATAACATAAATAACCAGGGAGCAGATAAGAGCCACTGTGAAGTTATCGGACGAGCGCAGCTCGGCTCTCACATGCGGAGAACCCTGGTTAGACCAGTGGCAAGCGGGTGTGCGCACGCCGGGCACGCACTTTGCTTCGGTACCCCCTCTCTTCCGGGCCGACGCGACGTTTCTCCGCATGAGAGATCCGAGCTGCGATCGTCAGCTAACTTCACAGTGGCTCCAATTTTCTCCCTCTAAATAACTGATTCTGATACCTAACTAATTTCAATTTTTTACGTTTTAGTACAAGAATATGAATTAAAAGAGTTTGAGCGCCAGATTAAAGGAGATGATTGGTCGAATTTTATCAAATTGATACTCATTATGATATTTGTCTATATTATTTTAAATTCCGAGTAGCTTTAGAAATTTTTTTTTAAAGTGTTTTAAGCATACAAATTATATTTCAGTTTATGTAATTTAATAAAGAATTTTACATTAATAATCTGTAAACTGTTTTTATTTTACGAAAAACACGTTTTATTCATATTGGGATGACTGGAAAATCCCTAAAAATAAAATTCCCGACACTGTGAAATTCCCGATTAATAAAATTTCCGAATTATAAAATATCCAAGGTGGAAAATTCCCAAATTTAAATAATTAAAAATTTTTTACTCATAAAATTAATTAAATTATTACAATTAAAATTATATCAGAATTAAAATTTTTTATTTACAAAAAATTTTATAAATTTTGTACATTCTTCTTTATTCATTATGTGTCCACTAAGGGTTTACATGGCCTCCGATTCTTACAAGACTTCCGTTTCCTTTTTCCTTCACTTTCACTTCTCTTCTATCTCATTCTCATTTTGCCATTTTTCCACATCCATTCTTTCATTCTTTTTCATTCGCCCCTTTGGCCCCCTCTAACTTTTTCATCCACTTCTCACCCATTCCATCCTCCCCTAGAATCTTTACCACGTTCTCTTGTCACCTTTATCTTCCATTCCTCTCCTAAATCCTTCCCATACATTCTCCCATGTTTCCTCCTCCCATTCACATATTATGCACTTTCTGTTCTCTTCCTTTTCCCAATACATCCCCTCGCTTACCTCGTTTCCCAATCTAAATCTTGCTATTCTGGTCCATCTTCTCTCTCCCCATCCCTTTTCCAAATACTTTGGTACTCCTTCCTCTTTTATCGTCTTATACCATTTATTAAATTTTTATTCCTCAATCATTCCTCATCTTTCCATTAAATGTCTTTCCCTGTTCCTTCTCTTAAATTCTTCATAGCTTACTTCATTCCCCTCTCCTATATCTCTACCACTGAAAAACTCCCTCCTTTCTTCTTCCCATCTTGTTAGTTCTACCGCTCTTCCGCTCCTTTCTTCTACCTCCTTCAAACACTTTTTCGCGAACTCCCATCCCTTTCCTTTTATTATATTTTGATTCCTCAATCATTCCCCATCTTTCCATTAACTGTCTTTCCCTGTTCCTTCTCTCCAATTCTTCATAGCTTACTCCATTCGCCTCTCCTATATCTCTAGCACTGAAAAACTCCCTCCTCTCTTCTTCCTATCTTGTTAGATCTACCGCCCTCCCTCTCCTACCTCCCTTAACTTCATCTCAAATTGCCATGCGCTCTTACCCGCTCTAGTACTTAATTTATCCCTCTGTGTTTCTTCTTTCACCATATATCTAGGCGTCCTGCAGTCTACTCCTAGCGTCCACTTTATATACCAGCATATCAAATAACCAGATTCTCCTTCTCCAATCTTTCTTGAACCTTCTTTTTCCTATTCTCCATATCTGTTTCATTATCTCTGCCCACTCCTTTGCTGAAACTCATTATCTTTGTCTTTTCTAGATTTAAATTAAACTTTTTCCCATCTAAGTATTTCTCCAATCCTGTAATTAAGCCCGTAATCCCTTCTTCATCCTCTGCCTTCAACACTATATCGTCCGCGTATGCCAGGGTATATATCTTTTCCTCCCATCCTAACTCCTCCCCATCCCTTTCTCTTAATTTCTTCTTCCAAATGTGAGATTAATACATTAAATAAAAGTGGGCTCGGAGGATATCCTTGCCTTACTCCTCTCACTAACCATAAACTATCTCCTACTTGCTCTCCCACCTTTACCTTGCTTTTTGCCCCTCTGCAAATGTCCCATACTCTCTTTATTAAGCCCTCTCATATCCCCTTTTTCACCATAACTTTTTCCCTTTTAATCCTTTTATTTATCAGATAATTCAGAACCTATATGTTGTCCATCAACGCCATTCCTTCTCTAAACCCAGTCTGATTCGGTGGCTTTATCTTCTTCACCTCAACTTCTTTCTTCAATCTCTCCGACAAAACCGTTACATATACTTTATACAATGTTGGCATCAGCGTCACACCTCTATAATCTTTAACCTCCTATTCCTTTGCCTTTCTTCACTATGGGTCCACTACTCCTTCTTCCCATAACTCTGGCCACCCCTCTCCTCTCCATACTCTATTACACATTATCCATGCCCATTCCTTTAGTTCTGCCCCCTCCGTATTTCTAGACTTCATTTAGAATCTCATCTATACCAGGTGCCTTTCCATCTTTCATTATTCCTAACACCTTGACTATTTCTCCCCTTATTATGTCCTCTTCCTCATCTCTTTCGCTATCATATTTTCCTCCTTTCCAATTTTCCTCCAATTTTTTCTCCTATTCATTTCTGCTTTTTCTCTTTATTTACTACCTTTCAAATCTCTTCTTCCTCTTAACCTTTTATTCTCCTTCTCTTTCTTTTGATCACACAACTCAGTGTACCCCTTCTTTTTTCTCCTATATTCTTCTCTACAATTTTTTTCTTTTCTCTATTTTCTTATTACTTTCTGACCTCCTTCTTCTTCTCTTTACATTCCTCATCTCATTCATTTCTATTCCTTCCTTTACTAACTTCTTTTTTGCTTGTGCACTTTCATCCTCTTTTTATTTCTCCTATCACTATTTTCATCTCCTCATCCACATTCCTCTCTTCTATTTTGATAATTTGGACTTTTTCTTTAAACTCTTCTTCTCCTTCCATTGACCAGTCTCCTTTTTTTGCTCCTTTTACCTTCGCTTCCTTTTTATCCATATTGTTATAACTTTGTTTGCTCTCTAATTTTACTATTACGGGAAAATGATCTGAATCTAGATAATCCCCTACCTTTAGTTTCTTGACCTTCTCTCTTATCTCATCGTCCACTATTACATAATCAATTATCGTTCCCCTTACTCATCACCCTCTATATTTCCGTTTGAGATAAACCATCCCAACTCCTCCACGCAATTTTTTGTCGGGAATTTTCAAATTCTTTAATATTACAAACTGTACGGGAATTTTATTATCCGGGAATTTTATTATTCGGGAATTTTATTTTATGGGAATTTTATTATTTTAAGAAGATGACTGAACAAAACCATTTGTTTCACTATGCGTATTTGTCCATTTATAAAAAAATATGAATTAGCTCTAAAATTAATAATAAAGTTAAAAAATAAGGCGTTATTGGCAAACACTGATTATTATTAATTCTTGTCAGAAAACAAAGATTTTTAAATGTCTTGTAAATTTTTTTACCAATATAAACGGCATGGTATTGTTCTTTAAATAAATGCATAAAATTTGAGCTTTTTGCTTTTTTTATTCTTAAATGTTTGTTTCCTATCTGAATATTGTATTAAAAAAATATATTTAAAGTTAATAATTGGAATTTATTTTTTCTTATTATCAACGTTAGATGGCAGCGAGTTCGTAAACTCTGTTCGTGGCTTCGGAAATTAATGGGCTGGAAGTCTCGATAAAAAAAGAGTCAGTGGAAGCCAAGCCAAGTCTCAAGCATCGATGGTCAAAGCCGGTCAAAACCAATATACTTATCTGGTACTCAAACGCTTACTTGTAAGTAAATTTAAAATTGCTAATTTTGAAAATAAAAATCTATTTTTCATATTTACTATTTTTAATTTAATTTTTTCATTTCATCTCTCATTTATTTTACTTTGTAGTCAAAAAAAGTCAAATCAAGATCCTAAAAACCAACGTATATACTGGGTGAACTTAAAAATACTTATATCGAGTCGTTGCTATGATCGAAATATATTCTATAAAAATTCTATTTTCGCAAATTACCTGGATAATACATTTCAATATATGTGTTTTTTAAATATACTTCACATTTAAAAAATTGTAGAAAGTTAAAAAATTATTCAAATTTAAATTGTAAGAAATAAATTTTTCTACTGTTATAAAAATAAAAATCTATAATAAGGTTTTCTCTTTCTCTGTGGAAAATTAATTTTGTAACTGGAAAGTTAATCATTCTATTCTATTACTATTCCTTTTTTTGTTGAAAATTGATAGTTTCAAGTTGAAAATTTAAAAATGTGGTCCAAAGTTGATATATTTTGTTGTAAATTCGTCTTTTTTGGTGGCAGATTAACCTTCTTGATTTAATTTTATTAACTGAAAATTGTTGAAAGTTTAAATAATTTGTTGAAAATTCGTCTTTTTTTTTGCTGAAAATCAATTTTTTGAACTACAAAATCAACTATTCCTTTTTTGGTTGAAAATTGGTAGTTTCCAGTTGAAAATTTAAAAATGTGGTCCAAAATTGATATATTTTGTTGTAAATTCGTCTTTTTTGTAGAAAATTAATCTTCCTCATTCAATTTTATGAGTTCAAATTTGAAAAATCTTGACAGTTTACATATTTTGTTGAAAATTCGTTTCTTTTTTTGGTTAAAAATAAATTTTTTGAAGTACACATTTGAATTAAATTAAATTAAAACCTGTTAAATTATTATATTCCATTTTTGGTTCAAACTTGAGAGTTTCCAGTTGAAAATTTAACATGTGATTGATAATTTATGGATTTTGTTCTAAGTTCGTATTTTTTTCGGTAGAAAATTAATCTTCTTGATTGAATTTAATTAGTTGAAATTTGAAAAATGTTGATAATTCGTCTTTTTTTGGTTGAAAATATATTTTGTAAATTACTAATTTAACTACTCCATTTTTGGTTGAAAATTCAACAATTTGGTTAAAAATTTATGTATTTTATTGTAAATTTGTCTTTTTTTAAATAGAAAATTAATCTTCTTAAATCGAAATATATTGAATAAAAATTCCTTTTTCCGAAATTATACCTAGATAATACATTTTAATATATGTGTGTTTATAATAATATTCCTTACATTTAAAAAATAGTAGAAAGTTAAAAAAATATTTATACTTAAATTTTAAGAAATAATTTTAAGAAATAATTTTTTTTTATGTCGTACACAAATAAAAATCTATAATAAGGTTGTTTCCCTTATTCCCCTCCTTTTCCCCTTTTAAAAAATTCCTCATTTTCCCCTCTATTTTCAATAAACTTCCCTTTTTAACAGAAAAAGAAGAAAATTCAACTATTTTATCAAAAAGTTTTCTTTTTTCGTTGAAAATTCAACTATTTTGTTGTACATTCGTCTTTTTGGATAGAAAATTCATCCTTTTGGATAAAAAATGCAACAGTTTTGGATTGAATTTTAATAATTTTTCTTTGAAAATTGGATCATTTGGTTTTTAATGAATTTTTATTTAAATTCGTCTTTCTTGGTCCAAAATTAACTTCTTTGTAGAAAATTCAACTATTTTATTAAAAAGACATCTTTTTTGGCAGAAGTCAATTTTTTTCGAAAATTCGACAGCTTGACTGAAAATTAAATTATTTGTTAAACATTTCAACTATTCAGTTAAAAATTCAAATATTTTGTTAAATTTTTTGTTTGTTTTGTTAAAAATTATTATTATTATCTGAATCTTTACCTATTCCACTTTTGGTTAAAAGTTGGTTTGTTTTAGTTGAAAATCCATGTATTTTATTAATAATTTGTCTTTTTAAGTAGAAAATTAATCTTCGGTTGAAAATTAATCTTTTTGGTTGAAAATTCAACTGAACTTCGTTGAAAGTTTAACTACTTTGTTGAAAATTTATTTTATTGGTTGAAGATTCATCATTTCAGTTAAAAATTCATCTCTTTGGTTAACAGATTAACTATTTTCCTGAAAATTAGTTTTTTGGTTGTTAAAAATTAATCCTATTATCAAAAATTTCAACTATTTCACTTTTGGTTCAAATTTGATTTGTTTTAGTTAAAAATTCATGTATTTTATTGAAAATTCGTATTCATTAGTAGAAAGTTAATCTTCTTGGATGAAAATTCATCTTTTTGGTTGAAGATTCATCATTTCAGTTAAAAAAAATTTTTTTGGTTGAAAATTTAACTATTTTTTTTTTTAAATTCGTTTCATATTGAATTCAATCTGGTACCTAAAATAATTTTATTTCAAAGAAATTTATTCCCCTATTTTCCTGAAAAATTACCCTATTTTTCCTGTTTTGAGACAATTTTAGGCTGTGAAGACTGTAATTAGTTTATCTAAAATTTTGTACATTTTTGAAAATAAAGATCCAAATTTATTTATTTCCATCTCTGTAAAGGATAAAGATGGCTTCATCGAAAAAAGCGCAGAATGTTGAAAATTCTCTGTATAAGGATGATCGAGTGATCCAAAATATAAACAAATATGTTTCATTGCAAAGTGACGAAAAAAAGCAGAACACTGAACACATGGAAAGGGTGAGTTTTTAATTTTCAAATTGTTTTTGTGTTCCTTTTTTTAAATAGGATATTTAAGTACCAATCAATAATTTATTTCTAATTAAATTTTCAGAACCTTGTAAATTCTTCTATTATAGGTGAGATTTTTTGTATTATTTTTACATTTTTGTTTAGGCAATAAAAAAAGGATTGATTCCAAGAATGCAAGATCAAGATCCCCTTTTGAAAAAAAAGTTTCCAACAATAATGCATGGCGGTTCGTATTATAAGCAGACTAAAGTTGGTAAACCCCTGGAATATGATTTAGATTTGGTCATCAATTTACCCTGGGTTGAAGAATCCTTAACGGTAAATAAATATCTGAATTCAGTTTCAAAATTAAAAATAATTATAAACTAATTTTTTAATCATTTTTATAGATTGAATCCCCTCTCGAGAAACCTGGATATGTGAAAATTAAAGTGGGAGAAAATAGCAACTTGCCCGACTGGGAAATACAACATTTTAAGTAAGTGTCTGTCCATCCGTCCATACTTAGTACTTTTCTCCATGGAGGGGAAGGGAAATAGGGGAAATGAAGGAATATGAGAGGCGGTGAAGTAGAGAAAATGGGGGGAATGATGGGTGGGGAAGTAGAGAAAATGAGGGGAATGAGGGGTGGGAAAGTGAGAGTAGTGAGTGGAGGGGAAGTGAGGATATTTGATGGGACGAGTAGTAAGGTAAGTAAGAGGAAATTAGGTTAGGCGGAGTAGGAAAGTGAGGTGATGGGGAACTAGGGGAAGTGAGGGGAAATAAGGGGATTAGTTAAGTTTTAAGATTAGAAAAGTTTTAGGGAAATTAGAGGAGGGAAGTGAAGGGAAATGTGGGGAAGGATAGTAAGGGGAAATTAGGGCAGGGAGAATAGGAGAAGTGAGGTGAAATAAGGCGAATGTGGTAGAAAGGGGGAATAAGGGTAAATGAGGGATAGTGAAGTAGGGGAAGTGAAGAAGTATGAGAGGTGGGGAAGTAGAGATCATGAGGGGAATAAGGGAGGGGAGGTGAGAGTTAGGCTTGGAGGGGAAGTGAGGGTAAGTGATGGGACGAGTAGGAGGAAAAGTGAGAGTAATTGAGCGTAAGGGGGGTATGAGAAGTAAGGTGATGGGGAACGAGGGGAAGTGCGGGGAAATTTGGGGACTAGTGGAAGTGTGGGGAAACTAGAGGAGGGGAAGTGCAGGGAAATATGCGGAGGGGGAATAGGAGAAGTGAGGTGAAATAAGGCGAATATGCTAGTGAGGGGGAATAAGGGGAAATGAGGGGTGGAAAAGTGAAGAAATGTGAGAGATGGGGAAATCGAGAAAGTGAGGGGAATGAGGGGAGGGGAAGTGAGAGAAGATTAATTTTCTACCAAAAAAGATGAATTTTCAACAAATTACATCAATTTTCAAGCATATATTTTATTTTTTAAACTAAGGAAGATTTATTTTCTAAACCAAAATAGGATATTTAAATTTTCATAAAAATAAAAAAAATCAATAAAAAGGCAGAATTTTCTACAAAACAATTGAACTTTCCACCCGAAAATTCGAATTTTCGACAAAACACTTCAATTTCAACCAAATAGTTAAATTTCCAGTTTAAAAATTTATTTTTAACACACAAAAAAATGAATTTTCAACAAAGTAATTGAATTTTCTACCAAAGAGATGAATTTTCAACTAGAACTATGGATCTCCAAACAAAAATATGGATGTTTAAGAAAGTAAATCAAGTTTTAACCAAGGAGTTGAACTTTTAACATGAAAAGATAAATTTTCAACAAAAAATTTAATAATTTAATCACAACAGATTTTAATTTTAAGTGAAAAACAGTTGATTTAAAAAAAATGCGAATTTCCAACACAATACTTGTTTTAAAAAACAGATTAAAACAACAGATTAATTTTTTGAACCAAACAGTTTCATTTTTTACAAAGAAATGTTATTTTCTACCGAAAAAGACCAATTTTTAGCAGAATACATAAATTTTAAATCAAAAAGTTAAATATTCAACCAAGAGGCTTAATTTTCTACAAAAAAAATAAGAATTTTTAACAAAAGACACGAATTTTCAACCAAAACTGTAATAGTTACATTTTCAGTTGATATAATTAATATTGAACCAAAGAAATTAATTTTTAACTAAAATGACGAATCTTAAACTAAAAAAAATGAATTTTTAAGAAAGTAGTTCAACTTTCGACCGAGAAGTTAACTTTTCTACAAACTATTGAATTTCTAATCCGAAAATGGGAATTTTCTACGAAACAGTTGAATTTTTAACCCGAAAATGTGAATTTTCACCAAAAAAGTCCATTTTTAACCAAAATAGAATTATTTTTAATCAGACACATTTTTAACCAAAAAAGATTAAATTTATAAAAACAAGATGAATTTTTGAACCAAAAAGACGAGTTTTCAACAAAATAGTTGAATTTTCAACAACAAAAATATTTATTAGTCAAAAAATAAAAAAAAATTTAATCGAATTGTTAAGATTTCAAGACAAAAAGACGAATTTTCGACCAAACAGTAGCATTTTTGTTACAAAAAAAAATTTTTTCTTACCAGAAAAGATAAACTTCCAACAAAATAGATCAACTTTCAACCAAATAGTTAAATTTGCAATCAAGAGGTTAAATTTTTTAACAAAAAATAAGAATTATCAATAAAAGACATGAATTTTCAATTAAATAGTTGGATTCTCTACTAAAAAAAGATCAAACTTCAACCAAAAATGGAATAGTTACATTTTCAGTTGATAAAATCAATTTTCAAGCAAAAAAATTAATTTTCAACTGAAATGATGAATCTTCAACTAAAAGAATGGATTTTTAAAAATGTAATCCAACTTTTGCTCAAATAGTTGAGTTGAATTTTTTACTAAATTGTGGGATTTTCGAGCAGAAAATACGAATTTTGTACAAAAAAGTTGAATTTTCAACCCGAAAATGTAAATTTTTTAACGAAAATGTTCATTTGCAACTGAAATAGATTAATTTTTATACAGATAGTTTGATTTTTAGCCAAATAAGATTAAATTTATAAAAAAAAGAGTTGAATTTTGATACCAAAGAGACGAACAGAAAACAAAAAAATAAGAATTTTCAATGAAATAGTTAAATTCTCTACTGAAAAAAAGATCAACTTTGAACAAAAAATGGAATAGTTGCATTTTTAGTTGATAAAATTAATTTTAAATCGAACAAATTAATTTGTAACTGAAATGATGAATCTTCAACTAAAAGAATGGATTTTTAAAAATGTAAGTCAACTTTTGATCAAATAGTTGAGTTAAATTTTTTACTAAATTAAGGGATTTTCGAGCCGAAAATATGAATTTTTTACAGAAAAGTTGAATTTTCAACCCGAAAATGTAAATTTTTTAACAAAAATGTTCATTTGCAACTAAAACAGAATCATTTTTATCCAGACAGTTTCATTTTTAATCAAATAAGATTAAATTTATGAAAACGAGATGAATTTTGAAACTGAAAAGACGAACTTTAGACAATGGAATGGACTGAAACTATGATTGACGAAATGCATACACACGGTAAACGTAAAGGTCGAGTTTCAGGCGATGAATGGAGTCACTGCATTAGTTATCGTCAGATGGCCCAATATTTTTTGTATAACAAGACTCGCTCTTGCCGCGTGTGATAAAAATGTGATTTTAGGTAAGTTTAAATATCCGTTTATCAAATTAGCAGACTTTTCTCGAGTTAATACTTGGTTACATGCCTGAAGATTACTAACGCATTTGCATAATTTGAATTTTAATCGTGAATACAAATTGACTCCAATCAAATATCATGTGAAGTGATCAAATTTGAGTTTTTCTATATCTTCTTTAATCGGTTAAGCCCTTTGTGAAAATGAGAATTGTGTTTTAAATACAATAATAAGCATATTTAATTTCCAATTTGGCTTAAGGTGATGATTACTAGTGCATTTACCTTACATCTTTAGTTGAGAAATCATCTTTTTCATTTGAAAATTAAACTACTTGACTGAAAATTGAACTAATTCTGTAGAAATCCATTTTTTTCGTTTAAATTCATTATTTTAGTTAACAATTTAACCATTTTGTTGGAAGTTCATTTTTTGATAAAACATTATTTTTTATTAACGAAGTGTCTCGTCGTCCCGAAATTCGGGATGAATAGTCCAATATTTTTCATAAGCTTGGCTATTCGTCCCGAATTTTACGGGACTACTAGTCCATATCTTTTTCCACCTAAAAATGTAACTATCCTATTTTGGTTGGAAAATTGATGTTTTTCATTGAAAATGAATATTTTCTAGTTTCTAACTATAGTAATTAGTTGAATATTTAACGTTTTTTATATTATATATATTATTTTTAATATTAGATCCTCTTACATTTAAGATTTAGCTGATTTCATGTGCCTCAAAAATAATTGTCTTATAGCAAAGATTATTCGTTTGCGGCAACCACACCTAATCTTCCAGTCAAATAATTCTGTTTGTGTGATAAAATATTTACGTGTTTCAAAACAAAATACGCAAGAGGACGATTGTTTTATTTCAAGGGACATGTTTCTGTGATTGTCCATTATCAACAATTGACATATCCCTACCTCACCGGCGCTCTGGTAGCGAGGTTGCTATAAAACGCCAAGCGACACGACTGGAAATATTAATGTGGATTTAAATCATATATTGAAAATTTTAAGAAGAACGCGAATCCAGGATGAAATTTACTATTTCAACGACGTCATCCCATTTTCGGACTTATGTTCTTATGGCTCTTGTAATCTGCCAACTTGCAGAATTTGCTTACAGCCAGCCATTTACAACTCAACCACGTTTCAAACTTTGCGGTTACGATCTTTATACCGCTCTTGATTCGGTGTGCAAAAGTGGCTATGATCTAAACAAGAATCCTAGCCTCTCATCAACTTGTTGCACGCCAGGTTGCTCAATGTTGGCACTTGGAACCGTCTGCAAGTAAGTATCTTTCCTATTTAACCCTTTTTCTAAAACTGTTCATAAGTGCACACCAAAAAATTTGCAAAATTTGCTTACAGCAACCAGCAACCTAGTCCACGTCCTAGTCCAGATCGACCACGTTATGTTTTATGCGATTCCGATTATTATACTGCTCTTAATTCGCTGTGCGTAAATGGCTATGAACAAACACTGGCTCGTTACCAAGCTTCAAGATGCTGCTCGCCGGGCTGCCCATTATCGGTACTTGTACCCGTCTGCAAGTAAGTATATTATTTATGCCTTATTTTTAAACTGTTCATGAGTATACCCGAGAGTAAACCCTACAATTGTTTTCTACAGTTTGGGACAATACACGTCGAAAATTTGTATTCTTTCATAAATAGAGTCGGGACAAAAATGTCAAAAATGCTATTTTTATCTTTTTTCAAGAACGTTGATCGACTACTTTTTTACATACAATTTTCGAATGCAAGCTCTGTTTTGAGAAGTTCTATATCTAAATTAGTAAATCATTCTACTTTTACTGAGTTATTCTACACATTATGGTGCAGAGATTTTGAAAAATGTTAATTTTTGGAAAATTTTATATCCAAAAATTAAATTTAAATGAAATTTACAAATTTTTTCTTTTTACAGAACGCAGAGGGTTGCAACTTTCTAAGGATTACACTTGTTTGACAAGGCAAGCCCCCGAAGGGGACATATACATATATCCAGTTAACAGGGATGGTGGACTTTTTAACAGAAAAAATAAAGTGTAAATGTAACACTAATTTCAGGGCACCATTTCCCTGCAACAAAAATTAAACTTGGTAGTGTGAAATTTACACTGCAAGAAGGTACCGTTTCCTTTGGACTTGGGGTACGAAACGTCACCTACTCTCAATGATTTTTACAATTTTGCTGCAAAAGAAATAGACGGTAGTTTCGTACCCGAAGTCAGAGCGAAATGGCGCCATATCTTGAAATTAGCTGTACCAATATTAACATGTATAACTTACGTATTGAACAGTACTAAAAATAAAAATAATTCAAATATATGAATGTATCAGGTGTAAATATTTTTCAAACCTAAAAATTAAACTATTACTGCGTTAATCTCCGAGTTCGTTTGAATTAAAAATATTGATATTGGAATGGTTTAGGATCGAGACGTATGAGCTAATTAAAAAAAATGTATAGATGTGAGGTTATGGAACAGAACAGCTGTGACATAGAAGAAAATATTTTAGGAAGTTCTGATGGAAGTGCTGAAACAGAAATTATTGAGTTTAATATTAATTATGATATAAAGAAGTTGACGAATGACAAAAGGCTGCTGGTGTGGATAGTATGAGCAACGAATATTTTTTGCTGTGGCTGAGGGAGTTGATAATTGGAGAAAGGCGACTATTTAGGGTGTCTACTAGGGTGGTTCAAATTTTTTTACGATCTGTCAAATGAACTTTAAAACGTATTTCCTATAAGAAAAAAAGATGCTTTTATCAATTTGATTCAGAATCATCAATATTGGTTTTATCGAGTTGATCCTGAAAATTTCTCTTCACAATTAGCCACAGAATACGAATGAAAAATTACTTTTTGAATTTTGCCACCATAAGTCTGTTTTATAGGGTTGGACATTATCGATGCTTCTACCCGCTTGCAAGTAAGTATGTTCCTATTTAAGCCTTTTTCTAAAACTGTTTACGAGTACACCCCAAAATTATTTTCAAACGTTTTGGACAAAACACTTCAAAATTTTTTATTCTTTTATAAATCGGTACCTCGATGATAAACTCTCCAATCTGAGGTTAGCAGTCTAAACGCACCTATCTCGTTTTGTGTTGGCACCTAAAACACTTTTAGAAATTCTATATCGAAATTAGTAAACCATTTTACTTTTACTGCGTTAGTCTACACATTATGCTGCACCGATTTTGGAAAATTTTAACTTTTTTAAGTTTTCTTATCTGAAAATCAAATTTAAAAGAAATTTACCGGCTTTTGCAGCATTGAGATGATTGGATACATCTAAGGATTACACTTGTTCGGTAATGTGGAAGTGGTTCTCCAACTAGGGACCAGTTTCCTCTGACTTGGGGTACAAAAGTTACCCGCTGTTAATGGTTTTTACAGTTTTTAGACAGAAACAATAGACAGTAGTTTCGTACCCGAAGTCAGAGCGAAATGGTACCATATCTTAAAATTCGGTACAACAATATTAATCCTAGAGTTTTTACTTTATTCGTTAAAGAAACTGATATACGTTCCTGAATAGTATAAAGTAGATCATACATGTAGAACATACGTATTGAACTGTACTTAAAATAAAAATATTTCAAATATATGGATGTATTACGTGTAAATATTTTTTATACCTAAAAAGGAAACCAGTACTTCGTTAATCTTTGAGTTAATGGGTGGTTAATTTTTTTAAAATAATTTTTATGCATATTGCCCCTGAATTTGTTTAAATTCACAAAACAATAAATTCGTTTTCTTAATGATATTTAAAACTTGCACAAGCCCCATAAAGTTTAACACATATTTCCCATAAGAAAAAAATACATTTTTATACATTTTATTCAGAATCGTCCATATTAGCCGAATCGAGTTGAAAATCAACACTTCTCTTCGCAATTAGCCATAGAATGCGAATCAAAAATTAGTTAGCAAATATCATCCCCATAACACGGTAGAGTTTAGAAAAGTTAAATGATCTTTTCAGGTACCCTATAGTTATGAATAGGAGATTGTTTTGAATCTTTTTGGGGAACCATTTTTGATGAAATTAAAATATTTCCTTGAACGGATTTTTTTTGCCTGTAAAAATCTATTTTAAATACTAAAAAGCAGTAAAATACTATTTTGAAGTTAATAAGATATTAAAATTACGTTTATATAAATAAGTTATATGTAAATTAGAATTACCAACGAGAAGTTAATTAATAAATAAACAAAACAAACGATTTTTTTTTAATTTCAATCAATATATTTATGAATATTTCATCAAAAAATTCGGATACATAATATTGAAGTTTCAATATTAATTTCTTATAAAAACTATAGTAAGTATAATATACATAATATTTTAATGTTATTGTAGAGTACATAATGTGTAATATACGATGTACAACAATATATAATAGCAACATAATAATTGTATTATAATTAAACGTGCCTACTATTATACTTATTCACGTCACGTACAGCTTCGCATCCCGATGTTCACGCAGTATTTTTACACATCGAAGATTTTTGTAAACAAAACAATAAAGGCTTACGAATTTACTCGGAACAAGCCGTAGAATCGTCTCATGCAGACTTGAAAAAAATATGGAAAAAATATTAAGTGAAAAAGTCAAATTCTAACTACGCAGAACGTTTTCTTAAAGCTGTACGTGAATACAACAGCAGGCACGTTTAATTATAATACAATTATTGTATAGCTATTATATATTATTATTCATTGTATATTGCACATTATCTATTCTACAATAACATTAAAATATTATGTAAATTATACTTACTATAGTTTTTATAATAAATTAATATTGAGACTTCAATATTATGTATACGAATTTTTTGATGAAATATTCATAAATATATTTATTAAAATTATGAAAAAATCGTTTGTTTTGTTTATTTATTTAGTAACTTCTCGTTAGTAATTCTAATTTACATATAACTTCTTTATATAAACGTAATTATATGGTCTTATTAACTTGAAAATAGTATTTTACTGCTTTTTAGTATTTCAAATAGGGCTTTACAGACAAAAAAAATCCATTCAGGGAAATATTTTAATTTCATCAAAAATAGTTCGCCAGAAGCATTCAAAACAATCTCCTATTCATAACTTTGGGGTACCTGAAAATAGCATTTAACTTTTTTAAAGGCCACCGTGTCTAATGAGCCGAAAAGTAAGGTTTTTTGGAAGTTTATTTATTAATTGTGAATCATTTTGTTGCTTATTTTGCAAAAATTATTAACGATAAAATGGATTTCTTGTCAATGTTATTTAAAAAATAAAAAAAGAAGTAAAGATTAGAACGGTGTTGGTGCTAATGGTAATGGTGGTGGTAGTGATGATGTAGACTGGGGAACCCTCATTTTCTGCAACGCTGATCATAATTGGACCAATCATCTCTCATTGAGCTGCTTCGTTGGAGCCAAGTTATTTACCTGCTTGCTGCTCGCAAATCGACCACTCGTCCTGGTCAAGTAAGACCTCTTCCGATCCAGGCGCGATCTCCAACAGTGTACTTTCGCTTTGCTGATAATGGTCATGAGGATAATGACGATGACGATTATGGCGATCGAACCTTACCGATCCTTCGACGATAGAGATCCAACCGAGAACGATGATAATATGAAGTACGGCTAATCGCTACGGCCAAGACCCCTCCTTATGGTGTACATAACAGGATCTTTAGGCGAGCCATGAGATCCAGGAGATGGATTTCCGAACAGTAGTTATTTCAGAAAAATAAAAGTGCCTACAACTGCATTTTTATCAAAAATGAGTCTTTTATATCTCTGGATGCTTTAAGAAAAGACGAATTCAACGGTGCTAATAATTATTGAAAATTATTATCAAATATCGAAATAATTAGGTCTTGTTTAGCATATCTAGAGTGATTTTTGAAAATGATATTATTATTGAATTATATTATAAATAATTTGATGTTGATTCATTTTTGTCTACTGGTCTAAGATAAATATTTTCTTGATATTGATTTATATTTCTAAGTTGTGAAAAAAATTATTGTGAAGAAATTCATCTCGGCTCTCCGTAGCATCAGACCGACAATTTGAAAAAACTGGGTTCGGGTCCTCGCAGGAAAAGTTAAATTTTCAATAAAAAAAGTTCATTTTTAATCAAATATTTTGAATTTGCTGTTACTATAGTTGAATTTTCAACCTTAAAATATTAATTTTTGACAAAAAGTTCAATTTCTTACCCAAAAGAATGGATTTTCAACAAAATAGCTAATTTTCAATCAAATAGATGAATTTTATCCTTATTTTCAATTAAATAGTTGCATTTTACACCAAGATAATTGACTTTTCATCCCAAAGAAAAACAAAATTTCTAAAAAAGATTTTAATTCTCTAACAAAAAATATGAATTTTGAACAAAAAAAAGGTGAATTTCAACAAAAGAGTTGAATTTTTTACAATAAATAGTTCAATTTTTGAACAAAAATGTAATAGCAAACTTTTCAAACCAAAGAATGAACTTTTAACCAAAAATAGTTGGATTTTTTTATTTGGTTCTATATTAATTCAGTTGGTATTAAAGTAGAAAAACAAAAAATGATACATTTTCAACCCAGAAAATTTAATTTAAAAAAAAAGTTGAATTTTCAAACGGCAAATATTGAGTTTCATTTTACCCAAAAATATTAATTTTTATCAAAAATTACAATTTTTAATTAAATAACTTCCTACTAAATAGTTAAATTTGCTATCAACATAGCTGAATTCTCAAACTGAAAGGACGAATTTTCAACAAAACAGTTGAAATTCTTACTTGAAAATTTGAATTTTCAACAAAAATGTTAAATTTTCGAACAAAAGTGTAATAGTAGACTTTTGAACTAATAGTATTATGTTCCGACGACAAATAGTTATTAACACAAAAAGGCGAATTTTCTACAGACCCGTTTAATTTTCAACCCGAAAATGTTATTTTTTAACAAAAAAGTATATTTTCAACTAAATTATGACCAGCGTTGCAAAAGATGAACTTTTAACCAAATACTTGAATTTTAAACTAAAAAATATAAATTTTCAACCAAGAATGGAATAATTACCAAACATTAAAATCGGCACGGAACATCTGGGATACCTTCCTTGTGAGTAGTTATATTTTCAACCAAGAAAATTAGTTTTCTAAAAAAAAGCTGAATTTCGACCAAAAAGTTCAATTTTTTACAAGAATAGTTACATTATCAAACGAAAATGTAATAATATACTTTTCAAACAAAAGAATGAACTTTTGGCAAACAAAATTTTCAACCATTTAGTTGAATTCTCAATCCAAAAATATTAATTTTGAACAAAAAGTTGAATTTCTCACCCAAAAAAATGATTGTCAACAAAATAGCCAATTTTCAATCAACCAGTTAAATTTTATACCAGGATATTTGAATTTTCAACCCCAAAAGACCCGGAAATAAGAATTTAAAAAAAATCTAATTTTCAACCAAATAGTTGAATTTGATACCTAGATAGTTCAATTTTCAACCCGAAAAGAAGAATTGTCTAAAAAAAAAATGGTTTAATTTCCACCAAAAAATATGAATTTTCAACAAAAGAGCTACATTTCGACCAAATAGTTGAATTGTTTACAATGACAGTTAATTCAAAAAATAATAATAATATACTTTTCATACAAAAGAATGAACTCTTAACAAAAAAAATGTCAACCAAATAGTTGAATTTTCAATCCAAAAATATTAAGTTTTAACAAAACAGTTCAATTTGTTTCTCGAAAATATGAACTTTCAACAAAAAGCTAATTTTCAATCAAGCAATTGAGTTTTATACCAGGATACTTGAATTCTCAACCCAAAAAGACACGAAAATGTGAATTGAAAAAAAATATAATTTTTTTAACCAAATACTTGCTACCAAAATAGCTGAATTTTCAACCCAAAAAGGCGATTTAAAAAAAAAACAGTTGAATTTTTACTAAAAACTATACATTTTCAACAAAAAATCTAAATTTCGACCAAATATTTGCATTTTTTTACAATAATAGTTGAATTTTTAAACGAAAATGTAATAATATACTCTTCAAAGAAAAGAATGAACTCTGAACGAAAAAATTTTTCAACCACATAGTTGAATTTTCAACCCAGAAATATTAATTTTTAACAAAAATTTGAACTTCTTACCCAAAAGAATTGATTGTCAACAAAATAGCTCATTTTCAATCGAACAGTTAATTTCATATCAGGATACTTGAATTTTCCACCCAAAAAGACGAATTTTCATCAAAAATGAGTGTTTTATATTGCTGGATACTTTAAGAAAAGACGACTTGAACTGTGCTAATAATTATTAAAAATTATTATTAAATCTCGAAATAATTAGGTCTTGATTAGCGTATCTAGAGCGATTTTTGAAAATTCCTGATGAAGAAACAATACATCTGCACAAAAGTGTAGCATATCTGAACGAATTCCAGAATTTGGGACAGTCCCATAAACTAAAAATATGATAAATAATTAGATGTTAATTCTTTTTTATCTGCTAGTCTAAAATCAATATTTTTTAAATATTAATTTATATTTCTCAGTCGTGAAAAAATTGTGAAGAAATTCATCTCGGCTCTCCGTAGCTTAGTAGGTAAAAGCATCAGACAGGCAGTCTGAAAGACCTGGGTTCGGATCCCAGCGGAGCTAGGGAGCAATTTTTCCACAATTCCGAAATAAAAATCAATATTCGAAAAATATTGATTTTATTTCAATAGAAAAAAAAGAATCAACATCGAATTATTTATTACATTTTTCTGGTCACCAAAATAGTTCAATTTTCAAACAGAAATGTGCTAGCAGACTTTTCAAACACAAATATTAAGTACCGAACAAAAATAGTTCGAATTCAGTTCTATTAATCCAGTTGAAATTTGAAAGAAAAATTGAAAAATGTTTAATTTTAACAAGAAAGCTTATTTTCAACTTGATAGTTCGATTCTCAACCAAATTATTGGAATTATCAATCCAGAAAGGCAAATTTTCCACAAATTAGCCGAATTTTGTAACCCGAAAATATTGAGATTTAACAGAAAAAGTTGAATTTTTCTCTTAAAAATATAAATTTTCATGAAAAAATCTAATTGTTTACTAAATAGTTAAATTTCCTCTAATATAGTTGAATTTTCGACTCAAAAAGACAAATTTTCGAAAAAAAGTTAAATTTTTCACCCAAAAATATGAGTTCTCAAGGGAAAAACTAATTTTTGACCAAATAGTTGCATTTCCTACCAAAATAGTCGAATTTTCAATCGGCAGAGACTAATTCCCTTACAAAAAGTTGAAATTTTTACCCAAAAATATGAAATTTCAAGAAAAAACTAATTTTCAAACAAATAATTGAATTTTAAACTCAAAAAGAAAAATATTCTAGTAAAAAGTCGAATTTTTCACCCAAAAATATTAATTTCTTAACGAAAAAGCTAATTTTCAACCAAAGAAGACGAATTTCCCGGAAAAAAGTTTAATTTTTCTCTTAAAAATATAAATTTTCATCGAAAAAGCTAATTTTTCACTAAACAGTTATATTTCCTCTGATATAGATGAATTTTTAACTCAAAAAGACGATTTTTCTAGAAAAAGTTCAATTTTTCTCACAAAAATATGAGTATTCAAGGGAAAAACTAATTTTCGGCCAAATAGTTGCATTTTCTACTAAAATAGTCGAATTTTCATCCCAAAGAGACGAATTCCCTAAGAAAAAGTTGAAATTTTTCCCAAAAATATGAAATTTCAAGAAAAAACTAATTTTCAACCAAATAATTAAATCATAAACTCGAAAAGGTCGAATTTTTCACCCAAAAATATGAATTTCTTAACGAAAAAACTAATTTTTAACCAAAGAAGATGAATTTCCAGAAAAAAGTTTAATTTTTCACCCAAAAATATGATTTTGCAATAGGAAAGCTAATTTTTAAACAAATAATTAAATTTTCAATCCAAAAAGACGAATATTCTAGTAAAAAGTTATATTTTTCACCAAAAAATATGAATTATTTAACGAACAAACTAATTTGCAACACAAAAAGACGAATTTCTCAGAAAAAATGTTGAATTTTCACCCAAAAATATGCATTTTCAAGAGGAAAACTAATTTTTTAACCAAATAATTGAACTTTCAGCACAAAATGACGAATTTCGTAGTAAATATAGATGGATTTTTCACCCAAAAAGACGAATTTTCGTACAAAACAGTTGAATTGCCACTCCGGGAATTTATAAACTAGATTAATTTTTCACTAAATCGTTGAATTTTCAACTAAAAACATAACTTTCCAAACCAGAAGGTTAATTTTCTATCATAAAAGACAATTTTTGAACTAGATAAATTAAATTTCAACCAAGTAGTCGAATTTTGTAATAAAAAGGCAATTTTTCAACCAAAAAGTTGAATTTTTAACCAAAAAAGAACAATTTTCTACCAAAAATAGAATGGGTACATTTTCAATTTAAAAAATTAATTTTCAAATCTAGTTATTTTAGAAAAATAAATAAACCTTTTTTTGTAAAGCAAAATTAATTATATTTGATTATGAGATCCCCGGAGAACTGTTAATTTGAAGTTGAAAAAAATTGTAAAATTAAGAATAATTTTGCTCTAATAACACCTCATAAATTGAAAATGATTTATATTAGTGTTCACTCGATAAATAAACATTCTCAAAATATAATTTTGTAGTTTACTATGAATAAATAGTTTTTAGTAGAAATTTGATTGTTATAAACAAATGAAAGCTTTGAAATCTTTCTCAAATGTTTGAAATATTTTTGAGATCTTTTCAAATTTTTGAAGTCATTGCAAAATCTTTAAAATTCTTGAAATCTTTTGAAATCATCTGAAATATTTTATATCTTTCAGAAATCTTTTGAAAACTTTTCAAATCGTTCAAAATTTGTAAATCCTTGTGAAATCTTTTCAATTCTTGAAATGTTTGTGATATACTTGAAATTTGTAAAAAACTTTTAAATTCTCGTGAAATTTTTGGAATCTTTTTAAACTTTTCTGAAATCGTTTTAAAACTTTGAAATCCTTGAAATGTTTGTGAAATATTTGAAATCACTTGAAAACTTTGAAATTTTTGAAATCTCAGAATGGCTTTGAAATCTTTTAAAATCTTCTAAAATATGTTGAAACCTTTTGAAATCTTCGAAATCTTTTCGAAATCTTTCAAAATCTTCTAAAATCTTTTGAAAACTTTTCAAATCTTTCAAAATCTTTTAAATCCTTGTTTAAATCTTTTAGATTTTTGGAATGTTTGTGATATTTTTTTAATCTTTCTTAAATCTTTTGAAATCTTCTAAAATCAGTTGAATCCTTGTGAAATCCTTTAAATTCTTCAAATGTTTTTGATATATTTGAAATCTTTGTGAAATCTTTTAAAAGCTTTCAAATTTTTGTGAAATGTTTGAAATCTTCGTTTAATCTCCTGAAATCGTTTTTACTC
Organism: Andricus grossulariae; assembly: GCA_011634705.1. Lineage (NCBI taxonomy): Eukaryota > Metazoa > Arthropoda > Insecta > Hymenoptera > Cynipidae > Andricus > Andricus grossulariae. The sequence continues at coordinate 84,972,276 of JAABKJ010007545.1, read as the reverse complement.
TTTGAAATCCTTTAGATGTTTGAAATCTTTTGTAATCTTCAAAAGCATTGTGAAATCTTTAAAGTTCTTGAAATCTTTTAAAATCTTCGAATATGTTTTTAAAACTTGTGAAACCTTTCTGATTTAATTTTTATTTTTTCGACTCTTTTGAAATCCTCAAAAACCTTTAAAAATCGTTTGAAATCGTTTCGAAACTTCTAAAGTGTAAATTCTTTGAAATCCTTGTAATCTTTATGAAATGTTAGAAATCTTTGAAAAATCTTTCAAAAAATTTGAAATTTTTGTGAAATGTTGGAAATTTTTGTATAATCTTCTGAAATTGTTTCAAATCTTTGAAATCCTTGAAATTTTTGTGAAATATTTGAAATCTTTTAAATCATTGGGAAATTTGTAAAAGTCTTTAAATCTTTTGAAATCTTTAAAACATTTTTTAGGCCTTTTGAAATATTTCCGATTTTTTTATTTTCTCGACTCTTGAAATCCTCAAAAACTTTAAACTCGTTTGAAATCGTTTAAATCCTTTTGAAATTGTTTAAAATGTTTCAAATCGTTGAAAAATCTTTAAGATCCTTGTATTCTTTGTGAAATGTTGGAAATATTTGGAAATATTTTCAAATCTAGTATTTTAACTGAATACTGGAATTTTCTACCTACAAAAATGAATTTTCAACCAAGTGTTCGATTTTTGAGAAAAAATATTAAACTTTAACCAGACACAGTTGAATTTTCAAGAACAAGATGACTTCTCGAAAAAAATTAAATAGTTGATATATCAAAGAAAAAAAAACGGATTTTCAACAAAATAGTTAAATTTTCAACCAAATAGTTGAATTTTCAACCACTGATGAATTTTCAATTAAAATGATGAATCTGCAACTAAGAAACTGAATTTTCAACAAAGTAGGTAAGCTTTTAACCAAAAAAGATCTATTTTCAATCCAGATGACAAATTTTCTATAAAACATTTGAACTTTTAATCCACAAATATTAATTTTCTACCAAGAAGACAAATTTTTAACAAAATAACCTAATTTTCAAATAAAAAGATGAAGTTGTAATTAAAATGATGAATCTTCAACCAAAAAGAATAATAATTTTCAACAGAGTATTTCAACATTTAACGCAAAATTCAATTTCCAAAAATATTAATTTTGAACCAATTAAGATTTTTCAGTCAGGAGAAAAATTACAACCATATTGTTAATTTTTCAAGCCAAAAAGACAAATTCTTCACAAAACGGTTGAACTTCCAACCTGAAAATATGAATTTTCAACGTAATAGTTCATTTGTAACCAGACAATTGAATTTTAATTCTCAAAAATAAAAAATAAATCGAATTTTCAACCAAAAAGATGAACTTTCAACTAAAATGATGAATTTTCAACAGTAAAAATAATTTTTTAATAAAGTGGTTCTACCTTCTTACAATCACATGAATTTATTACCGAAAAAGATAAGTTCTTAACGAATTTTTCTATATTCAATAAATAAAACAATTTCATCTTTTGAATTTTAAACTTTTAAAATTAAAGTTTAAAAAAATTTGTTGAAAAAAAATCATTCACAAATTTTTCAGGAATCTTATAATAATTTTAATATCTTGGAACTCGAATTTTTCCGACAATTTGTTGAAAATCATGCAAAAGTAAAAAAGTTATCTTTAAATTATTCAGATTATTTTTTGGAAATTTTGTCGATCTTATGTAATGTTCTTATTAAATTAATAGTTCAAAATAAAACTCGTTTTAAGTTTTCCCATTAAACTTGAGAAAATTTTCACATTTTCTTAAAACCTGTAAAGATCCCTAAAAAGCTTCAGAATTTTATTTCGCAGCCTTCAAAAATTTAAATTTATCTTTCATGCATCAAAATTCAATAATTTCACTTACATATTAAGCAGTTGTTAAATAGAAAGATTAAAATTGTAACGTTCAAAGTTTTAATTTAACACTCTGAGATATTACGGATTCAAGACTTTCTATTTCAAATAATTCAGTTTAAAATTTTTTAGTTTCCAATATTTGATTCATAGTTGCTTATTTTAAATGAAAAGTAAAATATTGCTGAATATTAAAAAAATGTCTTCCTTAATTCAAAAATTTTTTATTTAATGGGTTAAAAATGGAAAATTTTAGATTGAAACAATATTTGGTTGGATTTGATATTGAATAAGAGCGTTTAATTTTTTAAATAATTTTAAAATTAAGAAAAGTTTATATGAAGTTTCAATGGAACGTTTACATTTGTTTAAGTACTGAGGCTTTCAAATTCAATAAAATCTATTTTTAACGTTAAAATCTGTAACTTGCCTAATTTTGAATAGATTCATAATCGTCCTATAAAGTCAATTATTGTTCACTTTTGAATAATCGAACTACATTTCAATATGATTCATTATAATAACAAAAGTTCTTGGTAAACGTGTGATATTTTTCATAAAGTGTAGTTTCTTGTAGAAACTTATATATTAATATATTACATATCCTACAAAAATTGAGAGTAACGTACAAGTCGAAACTTTGATGCAGATTTTAAAAGTACAATTTGTAAAAATGAATATTTTTTGTTTAAATTTGTACCAGTATATAAAACATAATTTTAAGTATAGTCTCTCAATATTTCAACTCTTGTGAAATCTTGTATTTTTTTGTAAAGATTTGTAATTTTCTACAATAATTTACGTAATATTACAAGAAATAAAAAGTTACAAAATAATACAAGCAATTCATAAAATATTACGGCAAATCAGACAAATCAAATTTTGTATTTGAAATGGTAATTTTTCGAGCTGGAATAGGACAGGGAAAAGTTCTGTCGCGCCCTATCCCTTTCCCAGCTTTATGATTTTTTTTCAAAAATTGTGAGAATTATTTTATTTGAAAATTGATGTTCAAAAAGTCTTTTCTATTCATGCATCAACTTTGAATTATCTCAATGAAAAAAGTTTTTCTGTTTGGAACGGATCTTTCAAATCTTATAAATGAGCATAACTTCCTTACTCTTCAATAAAGTGTATTAATATTATAGGTCAATCGATTCTTCTCGAATCAAGAAATCTTTTCCGTTCTTGCATCAATTTTGAATTATGTAAGTGAAAAAAGTTTCACTATAAAAAAACTGTACTTTTAAATATTATGCATTACCATAGCTTTCTTACTTTTCAATAAAATGTATCAATACTATAGGTCAATCGATTCGTCTCAAACCAATACGACTTTTCTATTCTCGCATCAACTTTGAATTATGAGAATGAGAAAATTTTTACTATAAAAATCGATGTTAAACATATATAAATTACCATAACTTCCCTACTCTTTAATAAAATGTATTATTATTATAGGTCAATCGATTCTTCTCGAACCAATGAATCTTTTATATTCTTGCATCAACTTTGAATTATGTTAATGAAAAAAGTTTTACTATCAAAAACCGATTTTTTAAATATTATTAAGTGCTAAAAAAATGCATAAAATATTTTTAGAAATCGTCAAGTCAGTTTCGAGATATCATTGGTGAAAATGAGTCCTTGAAATTTCATCAATTTATCTAAAACCGTTTTCAAGTCATCTTGATCACAAAAAAGTGGTATCCCAAATCCACACATCCACACATATATCCACACACACACACATACGGATAATTGCTTAGAACATTGTATTAGACAATTTTTAATTAATTTTTCTCTATGAGGATGCAAAAAACGTAAAATCCTACAGTTGTCTCTCATACCTTGTAGATTTTTACAATAAAGTAAAAATCTATTAATGAAAAGTTATACAAATTTTTTAATTGTAAAAGCTTATACTTTATTGTTAATCTTTTTACTTTTCTACAATAAAATACAAGAAAAAATGAGCTATTTGTATTTAACTGTATTTTTACTTCCTCATAGAGGAAGCTTTATAATGGTAACATTTTTCAACATTTTAAAATTCATTTAATTAAACCTTCCTCAATTTGAAAAATGTCTAATAAAATGTTCTAAGCAATTTTCCGGATGTGTGTGGATATCACACTTTTTTGTGAACACTATAACTTGAAAACGGTTGCAGATAAATATATGAAATTTAGAGGGCTTATGTTCAACAATAATATCTGGAAACCGACTGCAGGATTTCTAAAAATATTATTTGAATTTTTTTTAACATTCAATAATATTTTAAAAATCAGTTTTTTATAGTACAACTTATTTCATTGACGTAAATAAAAGTTGATGCAAGGGTATAAAAGATTTATTGGTTTAAGGCGAATGAAATGACGTATAATATTAATACATTTTATTAAAAAGTACGGGAGTTATCGTCATTTATATTATATTTAAAATCGATTTTTGTAGTAAAATTTTTTTCATTCTCATAATTTAAAGTTGATGCGAGAATAGAAAAGATGTGTTGATTCAAGACGAATTGATTGACCTATAATATTGATAAATTTTATTGAAGAGTAACAAAAGTATGGTAATGCATAATATTTGAAAAGTAGTAGTTTAATAGTATAGTAGTATATATAGTATATAAATATATATATGTATAGTAGTAGTATAGTAGTATAGTAGTATTATAATTCAAAATTGATGCAATAAAGTAAAGATTCCTTGATTCGATGCAAATCGATTGACCTATGATATTATAAATACAAACAAAGTGGATACACTCGACATCGAATTCACATCAATTTTTGTTAAATCTTGTACATTTTTTCACAAAAAAGTACATGTTGTAACCAAAAATTACGGTCGCACAAATGTTGCAGTTTCTTGCAAAAAAATTTTCCGCCTGTAAAAGCTCAGCTTTCCTAATAGAATTTAAAGACTCCGAGAACGACCCGTATATTTCGTTTCACAACTAAATTTCTATTCAGTCCTTCATCTCGAATGTCAGAACGTGCGATCAATGGATCAAAGGACTCCTTTTTTTTCTCAGCCGATTTTTATCGACTCGGACGCCCAGGTTGCCCCCCCCCCCCCGTAAGTTTCAGCTTCAGCATCAGATCCAGCTCGTCGACGTTTCTCTCGCTGGGCAGCACTCGTGGCCGGTCGTACGAAGGTCTAAATATTGAGACGGCGTTTATTTAGCGGGAAAGATATATGACATGACGCGGACAATATAATGCATTGTATTCAAATACAGGAGCTCGCGAATCGTGACCGGGAGCGTATAGGAGCCACCATCAGTGCCCCCCCCCCCTCAAGAATCCCCCACCCCCTTCTCAACGCGGATACTTCGTACTACGCCCATATAAATAATATCCCGAGTCGGGTCTCGCCGGATTAGACCCTGCTTCACGGATACTTAGAGGCCAGTCTACGCATAAAGCTGACTGCATTGTTCAAATTTAGATTTTTTACAATTATTTGCATTCTCTTCTTTATCGTGGTTCCGATCTAAATTTTCTAAGTTCCGAGGATCCTAATGATATATATTAGTAATGTTATCATTTTATCTTATCTATAGGAGGTATTTTACTTAAGGGGGTGAAATATTGCGTAGACAGACATACTTTCCGTAGTCTGGATTTTAAATGATGTTACTATAGGGTCATCCACTAATTTTTTTTATTTTTGCACATTAAAGTATATGCTCTAATGTCACTAATAATACCAGCATAGTGCAAAAAAACTTGTTTTTGATTTCATATTTGAAAAAGAAAAATTTGTACATATTTAAAATACCTATTTCTGTCGCGCCAATTCCATCAACTTGATGTGACGTAGCACGCCGCTAAACGCTTGTAAATAAGCCGGGTGATTCACGTTGTTTCATAAAAATTGAAAGAAAACAGCGCTATCATTGGTATTTTGTGCTTAAATGTAAGAACACCTATGTCAAAAATCCAGGAAAATTATTCATATCTGTACTCAAAGGTGAGGAACGAAAAAAATCGTACAAAATTATTCGCCGTGACATGTCCTCTACCGCATCTTTAACATCAACAGTATATTGTATCGAAGATCATTTCAACGATATTTAAATACTAAGACCTTAGAAGAGAGCTGCAACGACTGTACCCAAAATATTCGGTACGAGTAATTGTCCTTGTGATAGGTGCTCTCAGAGGTGCGAAACTATCACTGGTTCGTAATAAGTAAATTTATTTTTATTAGATTTAATAATCTAGTAGTTTCATGATATTAGATTAAACTTTCGAAAATAGCAAAATTTCAAATTAATATTTTTAAAATGTGATCTTTTATCATTAACGGACATTAAAGTTGTATTATTTCTGAATAAAAGCGTTGATAATTGAATAACTAAGAAGTGGAAGCTTTTATATTTACAGAATTTTCAATTCAAGGCGATAATAATTTTACAATTTGAAATTGAAAACTAAATTGAATGCAAATTCAAAGCTTCTGGAATTCTCACATTTTTAATAATTATCACATAAAAAATTATAATTTAAGATTGAAATTTATTAGACAAATTTTTCTAAGATAAAAAAATAAAATCTCCGTCATTTTCACCGTTCAAAATTGAATTTTTTAAAATTAGAAACCTTTGAAATTGAATGATTCTGAAAAAGACGTGAAAATGACTTCATTTTTAATTAAATGAATCTAAACTTTATTTAAAAATGAAAAGAATTACTTACGAAGAAATGTGAACCCTCTAAAATTTCAATTATTTTAGGTAAGTGAATTTAAACGGTTTCAAAAATAACAATTAACGAATTTTCAATTATATTTTAGAAATTGATCTATTTACATTTTAATTGCAAAATGAAAACTTGTGAAAGAGAAAAATTAAAAATCCAGTGTTCGACATGAAATTTAAAACTTTAAAATTGTAACCATTTTTTAATTGAAATTTTTCAACTGTTCAATTTTTAACACTTGATTATCAATTATTTCTCATTTTTTAAATCTTCCGATCCAATATGTTTCAATTTTAACTGATCAATTTTTTCAAATCTTCAACTGAAAATTAGACAATTTTAAGATACTGTATTGAAAATTAAACATAAAAATAAAAGAGTACAAGGCAAGATGATTCCTATTTTTGAAATTGCACAATTTTGAATCTTTCAATAATTAATGATTTAAAATCAATTATCAAAAATTTCCAGGCAAGGGTAACAATGATTTTTTTGTCTTGAAAAATTAATTTCAAGAAAATATTCTCAAACATTTTAAATGTTTTGCTAAAATTTTGGAAAATAATGCAGAAGATTTTAATACAACATTTTAGAAAGGATTTAAAAAAATTTTAACAGATATTTAGAAGTTTTTAGAAGATACAAAAGAAAATTTTTAAAAATTGTTAATATTTCTGGGAATATTTAAAGTTATTTTTGTTTTATTTTGAAATACTAGTTTTAAGAAAATATTCAGAAAAATTTTAAAACATTAAAAAAGATTTGCAAAACTGTCAAAAACGAATCCAAAAGATTTTTAAACAATTTCAAAAATGTAATTAATTAATTAAATTAATTACATTTTTGAATTCAAGACAGTTTAAAAGATATTTAGGAATTTTAGAAATTTCGAAAATATTGAAAATATTTTTAAACTTTGAAAGAATTTCGAAAATTTAGAGAATATTTTTATTTTTTTCTGAGCGCCAAAAGGTCCTAAATATCTTTTAAACTAACTCAAATTTTCCCTAAAATTTGGTCACAACTCTTTTTGATTTAAAATTAAAATCTTTAGTTTTAATATATGCTATTACATTTTTCGCTGAAAATTAATCTTTTTCGGTTAAAAGTTCAACTAATCGGTTAAAAGTTAAACTACCTTTTTGAAAATTCATGGTCGTGGTTGAAGATTCATAATTTGAGTTTAAAATTCGTTATTTGTGGTAGAAAATTAATCTTTTTAGCAGAAAATTCATTTATTTGGTTGAAAATTCAACAATTTCCAAAAAAATAAATTTTTTTGTCAAAAAGTCATATTTTCGGTTACGAAATAAAACGGTTTTGTAGAAAAATCGTTTCTTTTAGAAAATATTCAATCTTTTTTGGTCAAAAACACAATTGGTTGGAAATTATTCTTTTTTTGGTATAAAATCCAACTATTTTCTAAAAAATTTGACCTCTTTGATGAATTCTACTGTTTCTGATTTGAAATAAGAATATTTTTCAATTGAAATATCAACTATTACAGTTTTCGTGGAAAATTGATATTTTTTGTTTGAAATTACAACCTAGAATTTTCAAAAATCTTATTGCATTTTCTCAAAAAACCTACTGAAGCTTTAAAACAATAAAACTGACTGAAATTATAACTTACCAGAAAGATTAAACAGAACGGCGAATACGAGAAGTATATAATTGCTAATAACAATAGTCATTTTTCGAGATAAATTTCGTGTCAGACTGACAAATTTAGACTACTTCTACTTCCATATTGAGTAATTTCGAATTAATTAAACAAGTATACATTTACTCGCGATGCTTTAACACTCATTTATATTTACAATGTGAGTAGACTGAGCATATATTATTCAATAAAATATCATTTTACAAGGGAAAACGTAACGAAATTTAAAATAACGATAACAAACCTTGGACTGTATTGTTCTTTGATAAGATATAATGCGCTTCGGTGCCGCCAATAAAGTACTTCAACAATTTTTAGTAAGGGGGTGGGGGGAATCTCACCAAATATACGGTTTATAACATTGGGAGGTGGTCACTGGAAGTAACTTTACAAAGTTAGATAACATTAAGTGTGGGTAGAAAGTCTCATTTTTTGTTAAAAATTTAATTATGTTGTTAAAAATGTAACTATTTTGTTAGAAAGTCATCTTTTTGGTCAAAAGTTGAACTACTTAGTTAAAAACTCATTTTTTTGGTTGAAGATACATCTCTTTTGTTAAAAATTCAACTATTCGATTTTTAGAAAATTACTCTTCTCGTTAAAAAAACAGTGTGTGGCAGTGGGGTCACTCGGTAGAAGTGAAACTTTGATGTATTAACTTTGACATTTTTCGTGAGGAATCATCATGAGTTTTGAGGAGGTCGCATAGTAAGATAGTGCTGAGAGAGAGAGAGTGAGAGAGAGAGAGCATACACAGGTTTTGCTTAGCATGGCAGTAGTGGGGATATCGAAAAGGATTTTTTAGAAAAATTGCACTCTGAGATACCTATTCGTTTGATTCAAACGAACCTAAACCTGTTTCAATTCAATTTTTAAATTAAATCTTTTACGTGGACAGATAAAAGTTTGTTTTCTTTGAAGGAAATTCTTTATCATGATAAACTAGCCCGTTTCGTTTGATTTATTTATGAAGAGGCGCAAAGATATTCCTCAACTTCTATTTTCCATAAAACCTATTTCACGTAAATCTACAATCGCATGATCTAATAATACTACTAATCATATTTTATATACTTTTTATTTTGCCGAAGTGCCGTATTATTTCTGATACATTAATTGCTTGAAAAGAAATTATTATTATAAATGATAATCATTTCTTTAAAAAATGTTATTTCATTAGCTTATTTATCTCATAATCGGTGTAAGTTTCGCACTTATTTCGAAGTTTTAAAATGATTCAAGAATAATTGAAAACTTAAAAAGATTTCAATGAAATGAATGAACAGAATGAAAAACTTTCTTCAGTTTCCTAGAAAAATTTGAAATATTTCTTTCTTTTTTGAAAAGCTAATTTGCAAAACATTTCTTGAACATTTCAAAAGATTTGAAAACTTGTCACAAAAAGAATGTTGAAGATTTTGGGGTAATGTTTTTAATTTTGCAGATTTTTTTGAATTTCAGGAGAAATTCGAAATATTTTAAAAGAAATTCAGAATGATTCGACGTTTTGAAAAAATTTAAAGATTATTTATAATTTGAAGAAAATAATTTTTTTAATCAATAAACGTAAATTTTTGAACAGTTCAAAAAAGAGGCAAAACTTAAATTAATTTTTTAGTTTGATTAATTTATTGTTAAAGAAAATTCAAAAAGATGAAAAAGATTTCTAAAAATTCCGGAAACAATATGGAAGATTTGAAGGCAATTTTTGTAATTTTGAAAGTTTTTTCAAAATTTTTAGATAAATTCAAGTTAGTTTAAAAGACTTGTAGGAATTTGAAACAAAATGTACGTATTTTTGAAGATAGTGAGCTAAGAAAATTTAAAATGATTTTTTCCTTTTTTTTGGAAAATTGATTTCAAGAGAATATCAAAAGATTTAAAATACTTACAAACATTTACGAACTTGTCACAAAAAGAATCTGGAAGATCTTGTGGTAATGTTTTTACCTTTTTAGATATTTTTTTACATTTCAGGAAAAATTCAAATTATATGAAAAGATATTTGGAATGTTTCCACGTTTTTAAAATATTTAAAGATCATTTATGGTATGAAGAGAATTCAACAAAATTTTTAATCGAATGTAGGTTTTTGAACATTTCGAAAAAAAATATTTAAAAACTTTTTTAAAATTTTGAAAGGTTTCAAGAGAATACAAACATTTTCTTAAGATTCCTCTGAAAATTCTAAAAATGTCGAAAAAAAATGTGGAAGATTTGTGGGAATATGTAATCCTATACAATTTACTTCATTCTAAGTTTTTTGATTTACTTATATCAATATTAACTTTACAATAATTATTGAAAAATATGTAGAAAAATTTAATCAGCAAATTGTGAAATTTCTAATTATCAAAATAAAAATAAGAAATTGGCATTTGACGGAAAAAATGAATAAAAGTTTTCTATTGAAATTAATTCATAATTCACTCATTTGGAAAAGCATAACTTAAAAGTAGCAGCACAAAACTACATGACCACCATTTTCATTAAAAACGGGTTTATTGCATCAAAAATTCTTAAAAAATCAATTACCTATTGTGGTAAAAGGATTAATTTGAAATATCATTTCATTATCATTCATAATTTTTAATAAAATTTTAGTTTACTGATATTTCTTGAAATTATTATCATCTAGTCATTAACAAATAATATATGTTTTCTTATTTTTTAGGATTTCAGCAAAAACATGTCTGCCATACTGTGATATCACGATCTTCAACTTTCATTTTATCGGAAAAAAATCATTTTTGTGGATAAAACTTTTTTGATATTATTGTTCAGCATACCCATATCTAGGGAATAAGTTTGTATTTTTGCAAAAAAATTGAAAATTCCATTTTTGATTGCTAATTGAAGCCAATTTCGTAAACTCATGAAATTTTAAATAATCGTTTGGGATAATCTCTTTTGTTGCAAATTTTATTGGTAAAGATTCATGAAATTATTTGGAAAGTCATCTCTTTGGTTGAAAATGTAAGTGTTTTTTCGAAATTTTTCTCTTTTGTTATCAAGAAATAATTTTTCAAACCAAAAATGTAACTATTCCATTTTTTGATCAAACATGATATTTTGTAATTAAAAATTGCTCGTTTCTAGCTGAAAATTCCACAGTTTGACTGAAAATTCGTGTATTTTGATGAAAATTCGTCTTTTTTGGTACACATTTAATCCTTTTTCCTTGTTGTTTGAAAATGTAAATGTTCGGTTGAAAATTAATATGTTTTGGTTGAGTATTATGCTATTTTGTTGAAAATTCCATTTTTTTTTTCAAATCAAATAGGCAGTTGAAAGTTTAACTACTATTTCAAAAATTATTACAATTGATGCATCGTTTTAGTGAAAAAGTTATCTCTTTTGTCGAAAATTAAAAAATTAGGTAGAAAATTAAACTATTTACTTGAATATGATCTTTTTTGTCGAAAATGCATATTTTTTATTGTAAATTCACCTATTTCGTTATAAATTCAACTTTTTGGTTTAATTTAACAGGTTGAAATTTCGATTTTTTATTAATTTTTTTAATGAAAATATTCACCATTTCATTTTTGGTTGAAAAAAATCTTTTTCAGTTGAAAATTCAACTATTTGGTTTTTAATTCATCTTTCATGATTGAAAATTCAGCTATATATTTGTGGATTCAACTATTTTGTTCAAAATTAGTTCTTTGGTAGAAAATTCATAATTTATCGTAGGAAAGTCATCTTTCTGGGTCATAAATTATGTTTTTGTAATAGATTCAACTTTTTTTTTTGTCAAAAATTCAACTGTCTTCAAAAAGTTCAGCTTTTGGGTTTGAAAATTCAACTGTTTTTGGTTTAATTTTTTTTTTTATAATTGCGACCATTTGTTTGCACCCTGAAGGGAAATAATTTAACTATTTTGATGAAGCCATTTTTTAAATGAAAATTCAACTATTTCGATAAAGTCATTTTTTCAAATGAAAATTCAACTATTTTGATAGTCGTTTTTCAAAATAAAAATTCAACTATTTTGATAGTCATTTTTTAAAATGAAAATTCAAATATTTTGATAGTCATTTTTTAAAATGAAAATTCAACTTTTTGGTGGAAAACTTATTTTCTTGGTTGAATATTTATCAGTTTAGTTAAAAAATTAATATCTCTGGTTGAAAATTTTACTATTTTGTGGAAAATTCGTATTTTTTTCTGAAAATTTATTTTTGTAAAATTTTGAATATTTAATTTTTGGTTGGAAATTTATTATTTTTAGTTGATAGTTCATGTATTTTGCTAGAAGCTTTTTTCAATTTGGTAGAAATTCATCTTTTGGGTTGAAAATTTAACCACTTGGTTCGAAATTTGTCTTTTTTAGTTGACAATTCAACTATTTCGTTGCAAAATCGTGTATTTTGTTGAAAAATTAAACTTCAAGTGGAAAATTAATCTTTTTGTTTGAAACTAATTCTTCCTTTTTGAAAATCCATCTTTTTGTTTGAAAACTGAAGTATTCCAGTTAAATATTCATCATTTTAGTGAAAAATTAATACTTTTTGTTGAAAATAAAACTATTTGGTTGAAAGTTAAACTCGTTTGTTAAAAATTCATCTTTTTGGTTTAAAATCTATCTGCCTCAGTTGAAGATCCATCATATTATTTAAAAATTCATCACTTTGGTTGAAATTTTTTTTTGTGGAAAATTAAAATTTTTAACTGGAAATATAACTATTCTATTTTTGGTTGAAAACTGAACTTTTTGGTTAAACATTCATCTATCTTGTTTAAAATGCAATATTTTTACTCGAAAAGATGGGAATTTAAAACGGTTTTAATTTATTCAATTTGATTTAATTACGTTCTTAGTATTTTTTCTGACATAAACATATTAAATAAATCCCTAGAAACTAATGAAAAAATATTTATAAAAAACTCGCGAAACTGTACACATATTCCAAGTCGATTGTTTAAAAAAATGCAAAATATTTGAATGACTTCGAAAAATGAAAAATTATTCCAGTAACAAATTTGAGATACCGAGAAAAAAAAGCCTCGAATTTTCAGGGAATTTTTGTCAGGATTTGGGTAGAAATCCTCTTATAGAGCTTCTAAATTTTATTTTGAAAATATGAGTTTCTCTCAGATGAAAATGAAAATTCGAAAAAATTTACTGGACTACAGCGCTTGGGAATATTATTCAGATTATGACAAAAGATTAACATATACATTTTTTTCAAAATTTTGCAATTAAAAAATATGGATGTGTCTAGTAGTAGAACCAAATTGAAGAAATTCCGAGAATTAAAAATTACTGAAAAAAGGAAGTATCAGAAATTATTATAAACGAACATTAATAATTCGAAATTATAATGGAAATATCCGAAGTAGATATAAAAAATTTAGTTTCGATTCTTGTTTTATATGTTGAAATACTTCATCCAATAGCTTGAAAATTTTCAAAAAACAAAACTATAAGGTATAAAAGTTTAATAATATAAAAGTGTCGGAAGATTTAATCGTGAATTTGATCAAATATTCGATTTTTGAATGTTTGTCTCATATAATGTATTTTTAGGTCAATTTCAAGACATTAAAAATGTATCATTTTTACGGAAAACATATTGTAAATGAATTGTTCACATATAAACATCAATCGACGGGTAAAATTAAAATTTTTAAATTCCTAATATCTATAAATCTAGGGGAAAAAATTGGTGCTAAAATCATGAATAACTTGAATATTATTTTATTTGAGGCTGAGGTTTGATCATGAAGCAAAGTTTCGATATATTATAAAAATCATATTCGAGTACAAATATACATATTTTTCGTGATAAAATTTTAAGTTAATTATTCCTGTTGGAAAATTTGAAAAATTTTATCCAGTGATCTGAATTTTCACTTAAAAATTAATATAAGATAAAAACCTTATTATTTTAATTAACCTAATTCTTAATTTTATTTTTATTTTTATATTATTCGAAGATTTTTCAATTCAATTAGTAAAGATAAAAGTGCTTTATAGGCACCCTTTTCAAAAATTGGACCTTTTATATGGTAAAGGGATTTTGCAATTATTTTTTCTTGTAGTTCAAAAAATCTATTTCAACTAACTTTGTCTACTTGGATTCAATGTTATGTTTCTTGAACTGAACAAATTAGTTTTTGTATTTATCATAAGCTTTGCGTTTGTAATCGAAATTCTAAGTAATTCACGTCACACACATGCTCATTACATCAAGACAATAAATTAAAGTAGCAAAAAAAATAAATATTATTAACTAATGTTTAGATAATTCCATACTTATGAGAGAGAAAAGCATGTTAATGCAATCCTGAGCACTTTAAATATCTACTCATTTTATTTTTTCTCACTTTTACTTCGCGCAATATTTTAACGCTCGCTCGTGTCAAGGGAAGTGTTCAAACATTTTTTCAATTAATGCTTCGCAAACTCATAAAAACGTCAACCACAAGTTTGTGTAACGTGAATATAAATGAATGAATATTAAGGTGAAAGAACCACTCCTAAATTCCAAATTTAATTCATCGTTTCCCATGCAATGGCATATTTTTTAATAGATATATGATATGGGAGATCACCCTACAGTAGATTATGGGCCTACAGCAGATCATAATTAATTTAAGTTACTAATGTATTTGAAATAATTAACTAAATTCAATTACTAGTTGGGGAACTAAATGTGTTAATTAGGGTGGTCCAAACAAATTATATTTCTGATTTTTTAAAGTCTCACCCCCTCATTTCGTGTCTTTTAGTGAAAAAAATTTTTAGAGGTAGGGCTCGACCTTTAAAGTACCACAAAGTGTTGAAAATTCAGAAGTCCTTGAATTTTAAAAGGAATCATAAAAACTTCACAAAGATGATGTAAAACTACCATGTGAGCAGAACGAAGCCCGAAAAAAAATTTTTTAATTTAATTTACCCCCAAATTTGCTAAAACTCACTCTTTAAGACACTGAAAAGTAATTTTTAAGTGTCTTTTCTGAATATTATGAAAGTAAAATGAAAATTTAAGTCGTAAATTGTATAAAAATTTTTTATACAAATATAAAATATAGTGCCCTTTATATAAACATTTTTCCCCTTTCCACCTTCAATAATCCAAAAAAAATTACATTTTCTCTCTTTAAAACTTTTTCATTCAATATACATATATTATATATATTTATATATTCAATATATATCGTATATATTGAAAGAAAAAGTTGTAAAGAAAGAAAATGTAATTTTTTATGGATTATTAAGGATGAAATGGGGGAAAAAGTTTATTTTGAGGGAACTATTTTCCATATTTGTACAATACAATTTTCTATATAACTTTCCACTTAAATTTTAATTTCACTTTCATATAATTCAGAAAACATTTAAAAATTACTTTTTAGTGTCTCAAGGGGTGAGTTTTGGTACAGTTGGGGGTGAATTGAATTTTTTTTTAATTTTGTCAGGCTTCGTACTACTTACATGGTGGTTTCACATCATCGTTGTGAAGTTTTTACGATTATTTTTTAATTTCAAGGACTTACAGAATTTTTAACACTTTCGGGGAAAAAATTAGAAAATTTTTTTTTTAACCAAAGGCACAACATGAGGGGGTGAGAGTTTGAAAAATATGACAAATAATTCTTATGGACCACCCTAGTGTTAATATATTAGAACTAGAAATAATTATTTCAGGCATATATGTGTTTCATAAATCCAGTCTGAACGAATCCGTTTTATTCGAAAATTCATTGCGAATGAGTCCGACTGACTTTGCAGGAGTATCTGCGTATAAATTCAGTTCAAATTAATCTGCGTGATTCCAAACTTTTGCAGGAAATTAATTCCAAAAGCATCTGAATGATTCAGAAGTTTTCCAAAAAAATCATTCCGATTGAATCTGCTTAAATCCGACATATTCTACATTTGCGCTGTGTTTCTTTTTTTTAAACCTTCATTACATTGGTGATTTTAAACATATGAAGATGAATTTTTCTTAATGATTCATAATAAGATGCAGTTGAAAAAATATATTTGTTGAAAACAGAAATTTAATAAATTTTTGGATTTTTTTGAAACAAATATTTAAACTCAATTTTTGAAAAAATCCACTTTTGATATTCTTGGAACGAATTTTTTAATATAGTTAACGATGTGCTCTAAAAGCCCGGTAAATGTAAAAATAGGATCTCCCTTAGTTTTCGAAAAATAGTTGAAAATGCATTGGAATTTTTGTTTCATTTTTCATTTGTTCAAATACGAATCAAAACTTATCTTTAAATATCGTCCCCAGAAGTCTGTTTTATTGGGGCTCAAACAAACCAATAAGTGAAAAATTGTTTCACGAGTTTTTGGCTTGAATTATTTATGATGCATAAAATACTACTTTCTATTATTAATAAAATGTTTATATACAATGATTAAATAATGAATTATAGTTCTTAGGAATTTTCACTTAGAATAGAGTTCGAAAGTCGCAGTTTTTCCTAATTTTTAACTTATTTTCAATTTTTTTATTAGAGTAAGGTAATAATTAATTCAAGTTGACAAAAATATTTGTTTAAACAATTGAGTATTATTTTCAATAACATTACTTTAAATAATGCTAGAAAGTTGTGGCTTTTGATGAAATATTCAACATTTTTTCCACTTTTGAAAATTGAAAAAAATCAACTTCTTTGTGGAATAAAAAAGTGCTTGTGTATAAAACAAAGTTCAGTTTCAAGCAAAATGTCATTCCAGTATGTATGTGATATATTTTTCCATCGATTAATACATTTTTTGCAACTACATGTACAAAATTGGTTTTACCTTGTCATTTCGAAAGAAGTAATTTCAGAGAACTGTTCTCAACAAATTTTTACTATTTACATTGAATATCCATAGGATATTCATGAATATTTACAAAAAAATTCAAAGCACTATCTCTTCAAATAGTTTCAAAACTTACATTGAAATTTTAATAAGGCTATTGAAATTTCAGTGTTGCATGAAATTTCAATGAGTTTTTCACTAACCGTAGTGTAAAAAGTTTCACTGAAATTTTCATGCCATTTCATGAACTTAATTCTAACAGTGTTCGTCAATTTATTATGCTTTTCTTTAACTGTATCATTATATTCAAAATCAAGATTATATACTTTACCTATCTCGTGCCGACCATTATATATAATGCCTAGGGATTATATAGAATGCCTACGCAATGTATATAATATGCATTCGATTACATACTTTGCCTCAAATATCCAGGCATTATATATAATGCCTAGGGATTATATGTAATGCTTGGATTATATACTTTGCCTGTAACATATATAAATATAACCTACTTCGAATAATTATTCTTATATGTCATCTGAATATGTTTATCTGGATAAATTATTTATTGAAATTGATTCAGGAAATATAAATACAAAAGCTCAACGAATAACGTTGATTTCTTTTTTATATAAATTTGACATTAATTTTGGATAGGAGGGCCAATCAGAGCGCAAAACTTATGTCCATTAAGCTAGCACCTCGGCAATCGAATTTTAGAATTTTTCATAGCTCAGAATTTTGGGCTTTTTTGAGCCACAATTAAAATTTTTGGGCTCCTTTACTTTTCCTAAAAAACCAATTTTCTTGTGGAGGTGCTAGCTTACATTAAGCTAGCACCTCCACTTCCTAAAAACACGAAATAATAAAAATTCAATTCCACCAGAATGTTGAACTTTATTTGGGCTCTTAGAATCCACAAAAAAAAATTTCCCAAAAACATCCTTTAAGCTCCAAAATCAACCCCCTTCACAAAATTGGAATTTTTCGCGAATTTAATCCAGGCATATTTTTGGGCTTTTTTTGGGCTCCTCGAAAATACCCACTCCGATTTTTGGGCTCCAACCCTCAACATTAAAAATCAACCTCTTAGCACAACGCAAATATGACTTTGTCAAAAAATTATCTTTTTCAGTATTTTAGTGTGGATAGTGTCTCAGATTTTTGGGCTCATCGAAAATACCCACTCCGATTTTTGGGCTCCAACCCTTCGCATTAAACATGAACCCCTTAGCACAACGCAGATATGAGTTTGTCAAAAAATGATCTTTTTGAGTATTTTACAATGTGGATAGTGTCTCAGATTTTTGGGCTCCTCGAAAATACCCACTCCGATTTTTGGGCTCCAACCCTTAAAATTAAAAATCAACCCCTTGGTACCACGCCGATGTGACTTTCTCAACAAATAATCTGTTTGGGGATTTTATAGTGTGGATAGAGTCTGATTTTTGGGCTCCTCGAAAATACCCACTCCTATTTTCGGGCTCCAACCCTTAACATTAAAAATCAACCCCTTAGCACAACGCAGATACGACTTTCTCAAAAAATAATCTTTTTGGGAATTTTATAGTGTGGATAGAGTCATTGATTTTTGGGTTTCTCGAAAATGCCTATTCCGATTTTTGAGCTCCAACCCTTAACATTAAAAATCAACGCCTTAGCACAACGCAGATACGACTTTCTCAAAAAATAATCTTTTTAGGAATTTTATAGTGTGGATAGAGTCTGATTTTTGGGCTCCTCGAAAATACCAACTCCGATTTTTGGGCTCCAACCCTTAACATTAAAAATCAACCCCTTGATACCTCATTTTTCAACGGAATCGATTTTATAAATAAACGAAGTTAATAATACATCCTTTTTAAACAATAAGTATAATTTCTAGTAATCAACAATAGTTCATCAGCTAAAAAAAAATGTTTGCTTGCTTTTTGGATAGCTAATTACGAATCTGAAGTCAAAAGTCCAAAATATAAAATGGCGAAGAAATCCCACACTACACCGCATTCATTCTTGTTCTCCATGTAGTTTTTAAATCACAAAAATTGAATTTTCTCCCAAATTCTTGAATTTTGAAGCCTGAAAGAAGAATTTTCTACAATGCAGTTGATTTTTCAACACCAAAATATGAATTTTCAATTGAGAAGTTAATTTTCAACCGAACTTGAAAATTTTTAGTTAAAAAACCTAGTTTTTATAAAAATAAAATAAAACTTTCAATAAATTATGAATTTTTAACTAAAAAATGAATTTTTAACAAAGTAGTTCAAAATTCGACAAACTAGACGAATTCTCCGCCAAAATATTGAATTTTCCAGAGAAAATTCAAATTTTCTACAAAACAGTTGAATCTTTAATCCGGAAATACGAATTTTCAACCAGAATTAAGTTTTCAACCAAAAAAGATTTTTCAGTCAATAAAGAAAAAAAATTGTATGAAAATGAATTTTTAATGATCTGCACTTGAAACGTGTACCTTATTTATTCATAAATAATTTATTTAGGTCCTATAATTGCTTTAATTATTATTCAATAATGGGTACAATGTCAAATATCGTATACTTAAAAAGGAAAGGGGGAAAAGGGGAGGTTTTTTTTGTGAATAGGAAAAAAAAGGGAAATTTCAAGAAAAAAGGGGAAAAAAGAAAAAAAGAAAAAAAGGAGAAGACTGTACATCCTGCAATTATATTTATAATATTAATTATATCATATTATATTATACTATATTATAACTGTATCTTATTATAACATATCATATTATATTATAACTTTTTATATTTAAAAAAATCGAACATATTTTCAATTGAACATATTTTAGAAACGCTTTCTTGAACCCTTCCTATTTGAAAAATTCAAAAAATATTTTATTTCAGTCATATCTACGTGGTAAAAAAAGTCAAATCTACGTGGAGCAGGTATTTTCGAAGAGCCCAAAAATCAGACTCTATCCACACTGTTAAATTCCCAAAAATATTATTGTTTGAGAAAGTCACATCTGCGAGGTACCAAGGGGTTAATTTTTAATGTTAAGGGTTGGAGCTCAAAAATCGGAGTGGGTATTTTCAAGGAGCCGAAAAAAAGCCCAAAAATATCCCTGGATTAAATTCGCGAAAAATTCAAATTTTGTGAAAGGGGTTGATTTTGGAGCTTAAGGGTTGCTTTGGGGAAATTTTTTTGTGGATTCTAAGAGCCCAAAAAAGCCCAAAATTCTGGTGGAATTGCCTTTTTATTATTTTGTATTTTTAGGAAGTGAAGGTGCTAGCTTAATGTAAGCTAGCACCTCCACAAGAAAATTTATTGTTTGGAAAAAGTAGAGGAGCCAACAAATTTTAGTTAGGGCCCAAAAAAGGCATAAAAAAGCCCAAAATTCTGAGCTATGAAAAATTCTAAAATTAGATTGTGGAGGTGCTAGCTTAATAGACCTTGTAGACTGCGGCCTGGCCGGTAAGACGTTACTACAGCGCGTTAGGTGGAACTTCGTCGCAGAGGCCGGGCAGATACAGATTATTTTTTATTTAAAATGCGAAACTTCATGATTTATTCTAAGTTACAAGAAATGGATATGGATAATTTATAATCACCAGTATTACATTTTCGGTAGTATAAAATAAAAATATATAATAAACTCAAGAAGATAAATAACATGAAAGAATTAAAATGGAAATGCTATATTTAGCACAGATTTTGATGGTTAAATATTAATTATTTAATTAAACACATAAAATACAAGACTTGTAACTTTCACTCAGAGAATAATTTTAGGTAAAATTACTGGTTAATTTAACCAGGCTTTTTCTTAGTTAAAGCTTATTATTATCACTTTAAAACAATAGTAGATTTATTCCAAAAATTACCTTTAATTTTTTATAAATAAAAACCTTCACTACATTTATACTATGAAATTTTTGCAGCTTTCATAATACGTATTCAGATGTAACTTAAAAAGTATATATATCATATTGCAAATATTATTTTTGGTTGACAAAAATCAGAAAGTGTATGCAGGTATGTTTACAAATAGAGGTGAGACAGAGGACACACGGGATACAATAATGGAAACGTGTACAGATTCATTATTATTAAAACTTTTATGAAGCTCATGTCTCTAGAAGTGGCAACGTTTAAATATTTTGATCCGAAAAAAAAAATTATTATAAACCATGATTTTCCATATTTTATTGTGTTTGAATTAAAAATTTTCAAAGTACTCTAAGGCAGAGTTCACTTACCTCTGGGTCAACAACGGCTTGCCGGGCGGAGCGCAGCCTACACGGGAGATAATCGATCGTTCCGGAAAATTAAAACATTAACATTTTGTTAACTACTATTTCAATTAAGCCTGAACTTTCCAGAAAACTTCTTTAAACCTTCCTGAACAACTTTCTCACTGACAGTTTTCATTAAAAACTTCAGATTTCGTCGCAAGTTGAAGTGAAAAAAGGCGAAATATTTTAATCAGAGAAAAAAAACCCAGGTTTTTGTAAATAATTAAAAAACTAAAAAAGCTACAACTTTTTTTTATTAAAAGAAAAATATGCGGCATTTAATTTACAATTTGGATGTGTATTTTAAAAATTGAAATTCAAAACTGTATTCTGAAGTGCTCAGGGGCCTCCCCACTCCAGCAATTGTATATTACGACCCAAGGCCAGAAAGGTGGATTTCCTCCTTTTTGCATTCGGCGCCTCAATTTAACTGCTTACACGTATAGCAAGGGCTCTAGTGGTAGACACTGCGCCGGTTAGACAGCAACATAAAAAAAAAATTGGTTTCGATTTTTGTAGATATTTTAAAGCAATATTTAAAAAGCAATAAAAATGCCAATAATTGATATAGGAACAAAAGGGGACTACTGTCCATTTAAAAATATCTTTCCTTCAATTTTTATACAGGTTATAGTGAAAATCTCATCAGAAAAAAAATACTAAAAATATAGGACAAAGTAAACGTTAAAGATTAAAATCTTCTCTATATTGATGCATTTTTCAAATTTTCAAAATAATGTTGAAAAAAAAATGAATTTCTGTAATCCTTCCTGTACACAATGGTAAAATTCAGATTGAGATATAATCAATTATCATTTAAAAATTACAAAAGACTAGTGAGGTATCATTTCCAAAATACAAGCAGATTATCTTCAGAATAGTTTGAAGAAAAACTCCTCCAATTTTCATCTAAAAATATAAAGATAAAAAAAAAAGATAAAAAAAAAATAAAGTCTTTCGGAATGAGTTGAAGTGAAAATATTCAGTAAGTTTTCTGTTCTGAAAAATCCATTTTTATTGTTTCAAAAACGGTAAAAGATAAAACTTTTTTAAACGAGGAAAACAGATATGCCATGATATTTCCTACAAAGTTCAGAGGGTAATTTAAACAATTGAAGTTAGGAAAGGATATTTTTCAGCTCTGTGGTCCAACTCGAACCGCCGTTAAAATTGTATGTCCGGTCATACTATCCGGCGGCTCCATTTTTGTATTTATGACATGCAAAGCAATGATATTAGGTCTAAAAATTAATTCGGTGCCTTTACTTTGATCTCTTGTAACTCTTGGTCAAACTTGAATTTTTTCCGTCCTAAGGTAGTTTCAAAGGGCGAACTTTAAACTTTAAAACACAATCTAATAGGTGACGGCCCTGCGGACTTAACCTCAAAAATCAATAGTGAATATAATGGCGATACTGTATTCTTTTTGCATTCCAATTAAAAAATCACCATTGTGAAATCTCTGGCACTACCTTTTACACGTTTTATGTGTCACTGCACCTTCTCCTAAGGCTGACCAAATCATTTCGTTCGCCTCAGCTGCACTTTTTTCAATTGGAATGCAAAAAGAATGCAATGTTCCTTGTCGGGCACCCTTGTATTCACTAATTATTTTTGAGGTTAAGTCCGCAGGGCCGCCAACTATTATATTGAGTTTTAAAGCTTAAGGTTCGCCCTTTAAAACTACCTTAGAGTGCAAAAAAAACTCAAGTTTGACCAACAGTTAAAAAACATCAACATAAAGGCACCGAATAGATACCCTCCAACTACTTTGGGTGGGTAGTGGTTTCCACCTTAACAGACGGAGTGTATGTTTTTTTTTTTTTTTTGAAGAACTTGAAATCTCCTAAAGTAAGTTGAGGATTTTTCTCTTTGCTCCGCAGGTCTTAACAATAATTCGCTTCTAATTGGTGAATAAGGGACTTAAGACCAATTGGTCTATTTAAAGATGTCATGTGGTTTCTACGCTCTGTGAAGTATGAAGCGATTTTTTAAGCACTTACAGTCGAGACGCGAACCCTATTTCTTTCGGATCGACGAGGTCCATTTGCTTTTTCTTTTGATTCTTATGTAAACTAATCTCCAGAATCCAAAACTGTGTTTCAAATCTCTGGAAAATGCGCCGTTCTCGAGATATTCGCAATCCATTATTTTTTACATTCTCATTCATGAGAGTGTAATGTAATCGTCCAAATTTGCGATATCTGGTTTTTAACGGATCTTTACGTGAAGTGCGAAAACCTAGAGGAACCGAGCTTCAAGCGTCAGGTAAATGTGTCCGAGCGCGTAGCGCGAGGTGAATACACTATCGAGTTCTGAAATGAAATAATACTGAAGACTTATCGACACACATAGTGTGTACGCATGTTTTTAAATCTTATGTGTTACAGTAGGTTAGTGCCCTCTACTCACACTTATTACGTGTATACTTTTTTATAATTCATGGTAAAAACCTTGAAAACTGTAAGATTTTATTCTTTTTTGGTAAGAATATTTGATTGAATCTGGAGAATACAAAATAAAGCACACGTATTTTATCATGCTAATGTTTGTTCTTTATTTTACATTGACTTTTCTTAGTAGTTTCAAAATGATTCAAAGAACTTTCCTTTTAATAATTTTTTTTTTTGTTACATGCATAGTTTGTAACTGATTGAAACCAATGCCCTTCATATGAGATAAAAATTTAATAATGATATCTCCGAAGGGCAATCTTAAAACTAATAATGTCGTTATCTCACGTATATGTGAGATAACGAGTACTTACGTATCTATTTATACTCTGATGGCGCGATAGAATATGCTTTAGTTACATTTGTTAACCCACTTATTCACTGAAGCATTAGTCAGTTTTTCTTCAATATTGCGAAAATGAGGATGGTCTATACTTTCGTTTTCACTCTGGCGGTCATCACTAATTCTATTGGTGAATATACTTATATAATATATCTATGATTTTTATCATATTTTATATAATACATGCGTGAATACAGCTATTTCTTAGACCTGTGGAGCGAACATAAAGTTCCCCTTTTCAGTTTATTTTCATATAATGGCCATTTGTATATTAATGTCGTCAAAAATTATGACAGATACAGATGTGCACGATACAGATATCCGCTAGCAAAGCGCACAGCTCGCGGGAGCGTTCTTTTGCCACTTTGTCGCGCTAATGCTAATTAGCGTTCTTTGATGAATAGTTAAAGTCAAAACCTGATTACATATCATACTTTCTTGTCCATTAATGATTAATTTCATATCAAGCACGACTATGGTACGATTTTTTCGAAGATTTAACTTGACTCTATTAGTACTTTGCTCTGTTCTTATTAATCATTTATTTTTCCAACTAAAATAATAAAATATACGGAACAGAAATGCATAAAGATAGATATATTTTCAGGTTATTTGTAGCTCAAAGAATTGAATGCATATTAAAATATTTGAAATGTTTGTGAAATCCTTGAAATATTTGGAAATCTTGGTGAATTTTAAAAAGCCTTTTAGTGTATGCAAAATCTATGTGAAATTTCAAAATTTCTGTGAAATCTGTTGAAATCTTTCAAAACGTTTGAATATTAATTATTCTCTTGCGGTTAGGCTAACTTAAAATAAAATAATTTTTCAATCGCAGTTTCGGGAAAATCATAAATTCTATTTTTTTCTTCATCTGCATAATATGACTAATTCTCACAATTTGTTCAGATTTTTTTTTGAGTTTCTGCAGGAAAAATTAATTTTTGTATAAGCACCTGGAAATGAAAAGAGTCTAGAAGCTCTGAACATACTTTTGTTCAGGATAGAAAAGTGTTCTCATGTTTAAAATGTACTTCCGAAAAATTTGAGATGATTAGATTATTAAAAATGAGGAGTCGCTAAATTTTTCAAGTTAAACCGACATTCTTATTGATCTGATTTTTTCAATGTTTTGGAAGTACATTTTGAACGTAAGAAAGTTTCTGTGTGCTAAAAACATTGTAAAACTTGGGCATATTATGCAGGTTAAGAAAGAATAATAACATTCACGAGTTTTCCACAACTCTGCGATTGAAGAACTTTTTTATTTCATTTCAAATCAGCCAAACCCTAAGATATACACGTCATGAGGGACGCGAAAGGAAACTTTTCAGTGCTAAGGCATTTCCGAATTCTGAAATTGTTTGAATAAATGAATACACAAACATACATACATATATTTCGTAGTGGTTAATTATAAAATCGATTGACATAAACATATACAAATCTTTTTACCTTCCTCTTTCAAACATTCTATTGTTATAATTGTCAAAATAAATTGTTATTAACAACAAAATAACATGCAAACAGAGTGAAGGTAAATCTTTGAAAGTCGTAAAATAGTCGTGTTTGATATCAAATTGATTGGTAATGGACAAAAAAATATAATATGTAATCATATTTCAACTTTAAATTTCATTGAAGAATGCTAATTAGCAGTATGGCGTCAGGGTGGAATAAACGAGGCGAAAGCAAGCCAGGCTCGCTATTCTTTGTCTCGGACGGCATCACGACGTCATGGATACTTTATCATTACGCGCGCGCGCAAGCGCCTGCTAACTTTTTTTTTGGTCATTTTTCTCATTTACTCAATTTTCGAATAACTGTTCATTCATTCAAATTTCTTGACCAATCAAATTCTTGCTGAAATTATATTCTCAAAGAATATATTCAGTGAATCCATGTAACGTAGAGCTTACTATTACTATTGATAACAGTAAATGGCGAGATATCATTTGAAGATTTTAAGTGCACGTTATGTAATTCAATATTTAAAAAAAAACATAATTTTTGTAGAATGAAATTTGTGAGTACTTTCACGTCAATTTTTTTAAATGTAAGCATCAGCACACACATAACTAAATCATTAACAAATTAATATATATAATATAAAAGAATCATATTCTAATCGGATTCTCAGTTCTCAATACAAAAATCATTGAACCTGTATTTGCACTGGAATGTTCAAATACACTTTTATAGGAAAAAAACAGCGTGTCAGAATACATTGCTAAATAATCAAAACATATGTACATTGTACATGTCATTTTGAAAATTGAATTCAAGTCCTCATTTCGTGGCCATTTTTGTAAATCTGTTAATCAAGAAACATCGCTAAATAATAAAAACATTATCAAATTAGAACGTTTAAATAATTAAGAAAAACATCATCGTACGAAAAAACATCGCTGAAAAATTAAAATATATCCACATATAATTTTGAAAATTGAATTAAGATACATGTCTTTTTTTTGTGCTTATCTCAGTGATATAGTAAGTCCCACTCCTTCATGCCTCTGGGATGTAATCCTCTTTAAAATGAGACCAAGGGCATAATGAAATATTTACTTGATCTCGACTTATAAAAATGTGGAAGTATGTCCAAGACATAAATCAATTCGTTAAGCGGCATTCGAATGTCGTATTCAATTCTTTTGTTAACTTGCGAAAAACAGCAGACCAAAAAATGTAGTCACCAATGGACCGTCCGATTCTCGTCTTGGTTATGCTTCTACATTTTACATGACGATTCGAGAACCAGCAGAAATTTTATCATGTTCCTAATCACATTTTAAGGATGATATTTCAAACTTTATTGCAGACGACCATAAACGACCGAAAATTTTCATAAATTTCCTGAAATTTATAAAAAATTTAAAAAATGAATATTGGGTATTTTATGGTAAGTTTGCATATTTACCGGTGAAATCATCATAAATGACAGAAAATTTTCATAATTTTCCGGAAAATTTTGAAAATGTATGTAAGTTAATTCATGATAAGTTATACAATATTTGCCGGTAAAATTACCATAAATGACAGAAAATGTTCATAGAATTCCGGAAATTTATGGAGATTTTTAAAAATAAATTTTGGGTAATTTATGGTAAGTTACCATATCTATCTGTAAAATTACAATGAATTACCTCTAAAATTATTGTATGAGACCAAAAATTTCAGGCAATATTTTTATTGAATTTTTGATTATTAAAATTATCGTATACGCCCAGGGGGATAGGCACTTTTTCGACTTGTGTATGTTTTCAGTACTCATCTTCGGCTCAGGCCAAAGACGATCAGTTCAAAAAATAAGAAGCACATGGAGAAAATTTGGTCAGGAAACTTTACCAAACTTTTGAGTACTATTGGGATATATGGACCAAAAGGAGAATCTTTGACATTATTGTAATAATTTTTGACGTGCATAAGGTTAAATAATACATAGCAGTTCGGTAAACTTTAATAACGCAGATTAAAGTTTCCAAATGTACAGTAAAGATTTTCAAAAGTAAACCTTAATGCACGTGGTGTAATTATTGAAAACAATTCTGTCATACATGAAGGAAAATTTGCATAAAATTGCATATTAGATAAGTAAAGTTTGCAAACTTTATATTATGCAATGTTGATGATTCCCTTGAAATCGGTTATAGAATGACAAAAAATTCGGTGTCATCTTGAGTGACAACAAATTCAATACAAATTTTTCTTCGAATGTACGTTGCTATATAATTTTATTTTAAGAATTCTTGAGCTAAAATCTTTTTTGATATTTTTGAAAATATTGTTTTACCTCACAGTGTAATAAAGTTTTACGTCAAATGCACATCGTAAAAGTCTTTAAAGAATGTATAAATAATTATTATACAACCATTTTTAAAATAATTTTGTAGTTTTACTCAGTGTAATTTAAAAAAATGTTACTTTTACAGAAATTTGTATACAATTTTATTAATTATAATAACATTTTATATAATTTGTCCATTGCAGTATTAGAGAAAGAGTCTTTCGATTGTGCATTGCGTACCTACAAAAAATTATGTAATTTTTGCAGATTAAATCAAATTTACTGATAAAAACCACCATTGTGTGCCGAAACGTTAGAAAGAATTCAATTATTTTCAATTAATGTGACCCTAAAGCCAAAAGTGAACATCAAAATTCTTATAGAAAGCGACAATTAATATGTAATATTTTTATAAAATATATGCCGAATGTACGACGAAAAACACTAATAGAACCTAAAGTTGTTGAAAATTCTAAGATTAATTGTCAAGACATATTATTTTTATTTGTGATAACCGATTGCTGGTACAAATTAAAAGATTAATAGATACCTAAAAAATCTCATGATTTTTTTCATGAAAAATACCAATTTTGTACAAAAAATTGTTCCAAATTGTAACTCATATTTTTTTAAATTAAATGACTCATTTAAAATAACCGATTTCCGGTAAAAAGGGCTAACATAACCATAAATTGTTCCCAAAGAGTAAATCTTCTCTGAAATGTTATTATTTTTGTTTAAAATGACCGATTTTCGGTCAAAACCGTTACCATGGCGTTAAATTGTTCCAAAATTGTAAATCTCGTTTGAAACTTTGAACTGTCATAATTTTTTATCAAAAATACACAAAGTTCCCAACGAAAAACACAAAAAATAACATAACAGAACATTATTAAGAATTGTAAATCTTCTTCAAAAGTACAATGACTTTTCTGCAAGATGATCGATTTTCCGTGAACCACGTTGATATTACTTCAAACTTTTCAAAAATTTTCTATCCTATTTGAACTATAGTGATTTTTGTTTCAAAATACCAGTTTTTGGTATGAAACGTTAATCTAACCTAAAATTGCTAAAAAACGGAAATCGTCATGATTTTTAATTAAAAATACTAATTTACAATTCAAAAAAACTTACACAACCTAACTTTTAAACAAACTGCAAGTCTTCTTCGTAATGTTCTGATTTTATAAGATTTTTTTTTAATTCAGCGAAAAGTATATGACTGAACGAAAATCATTGTATTTATTATTTCTGAATAAAATCATTTCCATAAAAACGTGACGAATATAATTGTAAAGAAACTTTGAAGGATGGAATGAGCTTTTGTAAATTAAAATGGAATTGAAATTACGTGTTTTGCCTAAAGCACATACAAAAACAGAAATAATTATGCAGATAACTACATGTCATAACCATGTAAGTGCAATATCTTTGAAAACACGTTTCATTATCTCAAAAATTCTCTAAAATTCTACCTAACATTGTGGTGAAAGGATATATCCAAATTCGAACCGGTAGTGGGCTTTTATCTCGATAAACTCTAAACTGTGATCAATCATACGAAAATTTAAATCTCTGTATTTTATTACATCCTGTTTTTGTATTAAATAGTTACAAAATACAAATGAACTAAATATTTTGTATACAAATAACACTGTGATAATGTAAAATCTATTTTTTTAAAGAAACTGTTTTTTCTATTTAATTTTGCACTTTTCAGTATTCTTTTTGTCTCGTAAAGATTTATAATATTCTAGCTGTATCTCGAAAAATATTAACTTTTTCAAAAATTTTTCCATTGATATCTCTAGAGCTTCATCAAATCTCGAACGGACTCTCTCATCTCTTTTGATCATTCGATGTTTGAGATGGCTTTTCCTCTCTCTTGAAAAATTTTTCCCGACGGAATTACATTCTTTTTCTGGCACATCCTTCATTTGTAGTTTTAATTTTCAAAGAGATACAAAACAACTTCAGGCAATGAACAGTCAAATTAACAGAAGTTGACCATTTGAGACAATAAGATTTTCAAACACAATACAATTTTCAAACCGTCTAAAGTATTTGAAAAAAAAATAAGGATAGCCCGAGAGGGTATGAAAATATAAAACTCAAATATCAAGAAACGTATTTGTGATGGAAATGAATATTACACAAAACCCTGTGGGACAGACTTTGAAGTGAGTTTATATATTTAAAGAATGATGTAAATATGATTTGACAATTTTTCATTTTAAATTTGTAGCTTCGAATAGGTGCGTAACAAGACATTTTGCGTACTGTTTTATTTGTGATTCCTAAACGAAGTCATCCAAAATTTGGAGACTTGATTAAATTGTGCTTTAATATCACTTTATAGCTTACTCAGCTAATATCAGAATTAAGTTATTATTAAAAGATTAAATAAAAAATGACTCAGACTTGAAGTGGCAATTGCCAAACACATATTCCACAAAATATAGTTTCTGTAAACCCACTTAGATTTTCTAGCGAGCCCTAGATCGCGTTTTACCTAGCTTTTCGGTAATCTTTATCTAACGTTACATATATATTACATTTATATGCATTAAAATGTCACCTACGAATGACAGTATTAATTAAAGTACAGTTCGGTAGATATTCGTATCATTTTGCCACAGTTTCATGCTTGTGAATGAAGTATCACCGAATTTAGTTTTATTGAACTAGAAATGAAACTTTATTGAAGTCTCCATATGTCACAAGTTTACCCAACTTAGTTTGGTAAAGTTTTTCAAACTATTTTTCGCCTCGTACTTTTTTGGCCATTACTGATTAATTTGATATGAAACACGACTATGTTACGATTTTTTTTAAGATTTAACTTCACTCTATTGGTATTTTGTTTTGTTCTTATTAATAATTTATTTTTCCAATTACGACAATAGAATACATGAAACAGAAATGTAGAAAGATAGGTATATTTTCAGGTTACTTCTACACTGTTAAAAATTTATGTTTGAAACTTCCAAGATATGTATTGGAAGTTTATTTTCGAAAAGTAAGGTAACGCTACAATACATAATGTTGTAGTTTCAAAATGCTGGTACTGGTATAGTACCCCTCAAGTATCGGAATTTTACAATAGAAGTCCAGTAGCCAGTACCACTTCTGTATAATATTTGCAGCTGGATACATCTGCTAAACCGAAAAATTTGAAAAAATAAATAAATAAATGTGAATCTTTTCTAAGTACACTTGTTTGACGTAAAAAAGGAGAAATTTTCGGACGGAGCCAAAACTTTTGCTAATATATAGTGCATAACGCGCGTATTCAGAAAAAAATGGTACTGCAATTATTCAGAAGTGACTAACGTGAATCAATAATCGGACACAAGTTCTTTTGAATTTGAAAGAATTCCATGAAGTTTATAAAAACTTCAAGTGATTTTTGAGAAATGCGGAATAAATACAAAAAATGATGACAAACCAATTAGTTGTGTTAAATGCAAACACAACACATTTCTTTGCACAATCCTTTGCTTATGATTTTAAAGTATTTTATACCAAAAATAAGAATGAAGTATCAAGCTCTTTTTGGAGTTTGTCCAACAAGAAACATGAATCCTCTGTTTTTTTTTGCAGAGTTAACTTCGCAGTCAAGCAGAGATTGCCTTGACACTCCCCGCCCAGTTCACTGTCGCTCTTCTCCTTCTCTTCGCATACCTCAGGCTCCTGAGGAGCCCCCTCATCGTGCCAGGGACAGGTCGCCTCCTGGCAGGCCTCCTTCTCCTAAAGTACTTGGATACGCACTTGGACAACTTGGATATATTCGGCTTATTCCCCGCAAAAATCAGAATCTAAGGTTCGAATTTCGAAGATACGTTTTTCCTGCTGGTTATCCAATTAGATTGCGAACCGAAAAAAAGAAATATATTCCCGTGCCAGCCCAAGGACAGATTGTTTTATCATTATCCAATGGTGAGATTTTTGCAATATTGGACCATAGCGGGTTTCTTCGCGGAATATATGCGACAACTAGACCTCGAGCGAGAATAAAAATGAATATGATAAGCGGTGCGATTCATATTTTAAACCCTGATGAAATGCGATATTGTCCAGTAGGCGAACATTACCCAATCTTTCCCCACAGTTTTATTAAAGCTTCAGCAAATGACGATTCACTACAGTTCGAATGGAGTCATAATAACGAACGCAACCCTGGTTCTTCTTCTTCTGACGGACAACATTCACCTGACAGGACTTCACTTCAGGAGCCTTCTCTTCATGCCGAAGCCTGGTCACCTCCTGGGTGGCCGCCTTCACCTATAGTACTTGGATATACACTTGGACAACTTGGATACATTCGGCTTATTCCCCACACAAATCAGAACCTACGATTCGAATTTCGAAGATACGTTTTTCCTACTGATAAACCAATTAGGTTGCGAAAAGGACAGACCTATATTCCCGTTACAGCTGAAGAACAGATTGTATTATCAGCATCCAATGGTGAGGTCTTTGCAATATTAGAGTATTGCGGGCTTCTCCGTGGAATATATGAGTCACATAGAGCTCATGCGAGAATCAAAATAAATATGGTAAGCAGCGCAATTGATATTTTGACCCGAGATGAAGTACGAGATTGTCCAGTAAGCAGACGTAACCCAATCTTCCCCCAAAGTTTTAATAAAGCTTCTGCAAATTACGATTCACTACAGTACCAATCAAATCGTAATATCGAACGTAACACTGGCTCTTCTTCTACTGAAAGGCAACATTTACCTGAAAGGACTTCACCTCAGGAGCCTGCGCTTCATGCCAGGTCCAGGTCCTCTCTGGAAAGGCCTCTTTCTGTTCAAGTACTTGGAGTTGAAATAGAACAACTTGGCTATGTTCGGCTTATACCTTGCACTAACCAGAACCAGCGATTTAATTTTCGAAGATACGTTTTTCCTGCCTATAAAACAATTCAAATGCGAATAGATCATACGAACTACGTGCTTGTGCCAAACCAAGAATATATTGTATTATCAACATCCAGTTGTGACGTTTTTGCAGTATTGGATTATAGTGAGACTCTTCATGGAATATATAGGACAGATGAAGATAATTCGCGAATAAAAATAAATACAATAAGCGGTGCAGTTGATAATTTAACTGCAGATGAAATAAGGTATTGCCCAGTAGGCAAAAATCACCCAATCTTCCCAAACAGTTTTATTAAAGCTTTTGAAAATTACGATTCACTGTAGTCTGAATGGAATCTCGATGGCAGGTGCTATCCTGCTTCTTCTTCTTGTGCCAGACTAAATGCCACTGCCTGGACTTCTTCTCGTTTTGAAGATACTATTTTCCCGCCGATTAAGAAATTCGATTGCTTGTGGGAAATGGTGAATTTGTATCACGCCGATCCAAGAGTATATTGTGTTATCAACATCTAATTGTGACGCGTTTGCAATTCTGTAGTATACTGAGATTCTTCGTGAAATATATAAGACAGATACAAATTTTTTCAAGTTGAAAATCAATATGACAAGCCGTGATGTTAAGAATATGACATCAGATTATGCCTATGCGAATAACGATATTACTGGCGGTTGAAGCTGTCAAATTAATTTAATAAATTTGCTCAATTTTCTGGGATCGTGATTACCATCTTTTAATTCAAGATGTTTTCTTTCACGGCTCTACAGCTTCACAGCATATACAGCATATTCGAGTTACCTTAACTTATAGCTTCTGCCACACTTCATTCGCTAGGGGGAAGGAAGGAGTGGGCAAGGATTCGATTTCTCATTTTTGGATAAGGATCTAACTTGTCATGTTCACACCTTTTCTTGGACCGTTACACTTGGCTGAAAACTGCCCTGGGACCGATTCGCTGATTCTATTCTGGGTTCAGTTCTGTAATAACGTGACTCAAAGACAACTTTGTGTCCTTTCATTTAATACTATTAAATTACAATTTGAATTTGATCGACTAATACTTATTAATTGTTACCAATTTTGTTTATTTATTTCAGTAGTTTATAACTGTCAATTATAATTGATGATAATTATCATCAGTTCCTGATTTTCAAAATATTTCGTAATAGTAAGAAATTGTTAATTAGGCAACGGTCATTCAGATATTATCAATAGGAGTACATCATTATAGGTCAGATCAGCTGTCCAAAGAAATGGATTTCTCACATAGAAAGGACACTGGGAGATAAGAAGATGCACTAACCAGGATGGTGTGTAACAAACGCACCTTCGAAATTTTGTTATTTTTCTTGATAACGGGGTCAAAATAATCTTGATCCAATATGAGTCGCTCTGGTATGAAATTTTGATATCGCAGATTGTAAACGTTTCTTGTGTTGGTTGGCGCCGCAGCTCACTTTCGAAAATATTACTGGACAGTATCTCGTGGATGATAAGATGTCCCTTGCAAATATGATATTGCTAAAGGTACTGACAATCCAAGAATCAATCTTCAGTCGTTAGGATGTAGGTTGTTTGAGATTCATTTACGTCGATATATCTAGAATTAATATTTATACACGCCCAACCATAGTTGGTTACAAATATTTTTTGAGGTACGGATATTGAATGAATATGGTAAATATGAAATAATGATTTGTCGAGAAGTGGAACATCCTGTGCTAACCTTAAAGATCCATTTCTCACCATGATCGTTGTTGTTCATGATAGTGCTATTTTATCGATACTGACTTTTGGTCCTTGAGTAGGAAAGATGAGTTTGGGAACATGGTCTTGTACATGTCGATATACAACCTCTAGTCGGTTGTTGGTTGACAGAGAGGGCTGTAGATATCCTCTTATAGCGTCAGCTATAGCATCTAGGAGTTTATCAGCTGATTTTGTCTAGCTATCCAATCTGGCTCACATCATTCTCAGTATTTGATTACAAGTGTTTGTGTAGTTCACTTGTGGCATATATTCTTTAATTGGATTGAACGTCACTGCAGTCATGCTCAAATCAAGTTTAAACTGATTAAGCTGTCTTTTTTGGTCATCTTATTTTGTATGTGTTTGCTCGGGATCAACTCTCGAAACATGGGTTTGTTGCCCAATTAGGTGGGATAAATTCTTTTGCGCAGTATTCAACTCATTGACATTTGCGTCTAATCACAGGTGTCATCATAGGTGACAAGTCCTGCAACAGGTCTCATTATTCCTAGCAGAAATCCTAGCATCCGAGATGTTCTCCGTTGTCTGATGCTCGTCGGTAGGTTTTGTGGATAAAGGTTCTTAGACCTACGTTCCGTTTTTTCCATCCCGAGTTAAACGTTCTTCAAACGATTTTCAGCAACATCATGTTTACTAGTAAATTAGTATTCGATAATGTTAATGCAGTCTTCGCCGGGTGTCATTTAGCAATTCTCCAGTAGAGATTTGTTTCTGTGTCCATATGTTCGCTCTGTCCAATGCCGGTCGCTGCATATACATCATATAAAAATATCCAAAGACCAGGACCATACTTTCTAGGTTAATTGCACAATTCTGCTTTTATTTTCTTCCCCATGAACAAAGGTTGAGTTAGGATACTCTTTAATTTATTCAATTTAAAATTCATCAATTACAATCTATTTATACCGTTAATTAAATTACATTTGTGTACAACGATTGTAATCCCCACCATAGAATCGTTTGGGAATGAATGATTCTGTATTTCTTGGATAGAGAATTCTTGAGAATAAATATAGAAGTTATTTTGTAGAGAATTTCATTTCCCTCTAAATAAAATAGGAAAAATTGTTCAGAGAAAAAGAAACCAAGTATACTATATCATTCACTTCTGCGTTAAGCGGCCTAAGCTTTTGATCATAGTACTTTTTGATCTTTGCTTTGCATCAATTATTTCTATTTGTATTGTATTCATTCAGAAAAAGTTCCCAGGACTAAATAGCCCTCTAAGGAACGTGGCAATACAGGGTCATTACAAATTTGTGCTAGTACTGATCGGCAGAATACTTGATTAATCTTATAATCTAATCTATAAACTAAATCAAATAAATAAATAGAGTCGACCTCAGAATATGTATCAAATTAAATAGGAGATTAATGCGTAGTAATTAACATCAGGTGATTAATTAGTAGCGCTTTGGCATGTTAAGGTAGAAATAAATAGGGAAAAACTGTGTAAAAGAAATACTTTGCAACAGTCAATGAAAATGAAAGGAAATTCGAAGATGAAGTGTTCAAGAACTAAACGTGAGAGTTCGCCGGTGAGTAATTTCAAGAGTTGGGTTAGGAGTATTGTACAAATATTCGAAAAAGAGATTCTTGAAATGATACAGGGAAGGTGCATTTCAAATATCGTATGGTACTTCATTATATAACCTCGCACCCCTTACTATAGATGATCTTTAAAGCTGACACGTTCTGTAAAAAGGAATCCTTAGGATTTCATGTCTTTCACGAAGCTTAGACTGTGCTGGAAGGTCTTTGTCTACAAATTGGAATAGGTTGAATTGATATTCAGGAGCTTTGTTCTGGAAAAGAGTGTAGAGCAAATCACCCATTGAGAATTGTCTTCTCTTGGCAACATTTAGCAGACCAGCCCTAAGTCTGTATGGAGTTATGTGTTTGTACTTAGGCAAATTGTAGATAAAACGTACACATGCATTTAACGCACGCTCAAGCTTCAAGTTTAATCAACGGTCAAATCATTATACACTGAACAACCGTAGTCAAAATGGGGCAGGATTAAACTCTTAACCAAAAGTATCTGAGTGGAGGTAGGTAAAGAGTTCTTATTCCTGCATAGTTGTTGTAGAATTTTGTATGTTTTCCTCTAGATACTCTGTACCTGTTCCTTTCAGGACAAAGTACGGTTATGGAAATATGCCAGGTTTTTAACCACTTCCGAAAAAGGGATAGTAAGATTCTCGATAACACGATGAAAGATTTCGACTTTTGTAGAAGTAACTTATGATTGACCAGATCAAAAGCCTTTGAAAAACCAAACAGAACAATAATCGTGATCTCCCTATCATACATTGCTGATTGAAGATCCGTCGTTACTCTAAGGGAAGCAATAAGAGTGCTATTCTTTGCCCGAAAACCTGATTGCATCGGGTCAATGATCTTAGATAATAATTCGAGAAATTTAGAAAGTCGCAGGTGAACAATTTTTTCAAGCGGTTTGGACAGCGCACATGAAATAGAAATTGGACAAAAGTCTTTCGGAGAAGTAGGTTTAGAAATTTTAGGAATTGAGCATATAACAGCCTTCTTTCAGATATCTGGGAAGATACCGACCTGGAGGGATACATTATAGATATGCAACAGGTTAGGAAAGATAAATGGAAGGGCAAGTTTAATCATCTTGATTGATATTCCATCATTGCCAAAGGCATTTGATTCGTTTTCAAGTGTTTTTTCCAAAAGTATTTCATGTGTGATATCATCGAAAAAGAAGTCAGAGTCATTAAATGTTGAATTAAGAGTGGTTGTGGAAAATGATGATGCTAAGTCTGGAACAGGAAATTTAAAAAAAGTCTTTGAAAGGTCATGTGCAATCTCGTTATAATTGTATTGATTGCACGCATCTCTTATCTTAGTTTGAACTAGGATTCTCAGTATACGAAATTGAGCTTGTATTATACTGCTTTTTGTTCTTTTTGCAAGTCGGCTCTTGCCATCACGTTCCCTCATCAGATTTTCAATTTCGGCTGTCATCCTGGGGGCAGCTTCATTAAAGTTTTTAGGAGCGTGTAGCGGAGAAAATTTATTAATGCGGAGACCAGGTAATTAGTCAGAGCGTCGATTTCATCATTCATATCTGTATCTAGTAATATTTTTCCCAATCATACGTCATTAGATGTTCGTGGAATGTACGTTCATCAATTTTAGAGAGATTCCGCACCAGTCTTTGGGTTGGTTTTGAATTTAGATTATAGGAAAATTTGAAGGTAATGTTAATCAAGTCGTGGTTAGAGAGAAAAGGGATAGCATGTTGTTCGTAGGAGACAACCTTATCAATATCGTCTACAATGATTAAGTCAATACGAGTACTGGAACGATCAGTATGGTGAGTAGAATCATGAGGTACAATCGAGAGACCCCGAAGAATGTACCAAAGGTGTTAGATATTTAGAATGAGTGGAAGTGAGATTTAGGTTAGTGTTAAAATCTTCAGTAAGGATAATGTTATTAAAGTTAGGCATAAATGAAAAAATTACCGATTCAAGCTCTGTGCCATAGGAGGCATTGGGTGGTTTATAAACTACTTCCACTAAAACACTATCAGAAGTTGACTTAACTTCAACAAAGAGAAATTCAGTCGTGGGGTAAGTAGCTACTAAACTCACACCAACCACAGTACCATTCAGGCTATCATGCAGAAAAAGACAAACTCCACCACCCCTTCTCTTGTCTCTGTCTCTTCAAAAGAGGAAATAGTTGTCAATTGAAACGAGGCTAGAGGATATATTGGGAGTTAGTCAGGACTCAGAAACAGCTATTATATGGTAGAAACATGTGCTGAAAAAATGTTTGAATTCTAGAAAATGTGCGAAGAGAGACTGGGCGTTCACATGACAAATGCTTGAGGTATCCATGGATATATTAGGAGAAAGATTTGATAGAAAAACAATTCAAAAATGGGAAGCGCACGCAGCACACGTAAAAAATGACTGAGACAAAAAACCATTATCAGCATAACCCAAACTAAGTGGGTATGCAAAGATTTCCTTTTTTGATGTGTTTTTATTTACTGCATCTAATTTTAAAGGACAAGAATGTGATATTTTAATTAAAACTAAAGAATTCCTATTAAATTGAAACGACATCAAGACGAAAAAGAATTACATAAGATGTCATACTAATAAACTTATACATATATACTAATATAATAGTATACTAATGAACTGTCAAACTGGGTGATAGAGAAAAAATCAAGATACAAAAAGCACGAGATAAGTGAACGGAAACATAGGAAGTTCAATGAGGACAGAGTGTATATTAGTTTGAGCCATATTTTTGTTATAAACCTGCTGTGGAAGGGCTTCAACCAAACTCTGGTTTTACTACTTGCCTGACTCAATATCATTATACCACTGATTTCTATTTTTGAATTTCAGATTGTATATTACTTTAAGCCATATCTGCCGTACAAACTAAAAAGATACATAAGTCCAATCTCACTCGAACTGAGAAAATTGAAAACAACTGTTTGCCCAAAGAACTCTAATATCGAATAAAATGTGGAATAATCTAGATACACTGTTTGGGCCGATACCTTTGTCCCGAACTTACCCGAACGATCGTCGCTATTGTATAGTCGACAGGCCCGGCGAAACAGGTGATTACGGTGTGTAGTACTACCCACCTGGAATCTTGGAAGGTGGGTAATCACCCACCTGGAAATTCGAGCGAAAAAAACATATATTTGGGTTTTGATCCATTTTCAGAATATGCGCGCGTAAAGACCAAATCCGATCTGACCCAATCAGACCCTGAAAATGTTGATAAGCTCGATATAGAAATTCTGATGGATGAATTTATCTGCAAAAATTTGAAACTGACTTCTGTTTTTGCACTTCAAACATGAATGATTTACAATTTTGATATCGCGATAAAAAGATTGTTTGTTTTCTGAAATAATTATGCAAAAGAAAAAGTAATAAATGTTACGTTTACGTCGAAAAAATGGTTAAATTATGAAATATTTAATTATGACCCCCCCCCCTCTCTTCCATTTGAAAGACTACCCACCTGGACTTCCGAGCACAGTCCGAGCTATTTCACAAGCCCTGCACGAATTTAAGACACGCAAAGTGCTTTGCGTATCTTTTTATGTTGTATTTTTTAAGGTCCGCCCACTCAGCGCCGCCACCGGGGCAAAATGAAAAATGGAAAACGCCATCTTTTTTTGCTTTTTTTTTTGCAAATTCTATGCTCAATAAAAAATTTGTTTGCTCTTAAAACTTCCGAGTTAAGGGTGGCGGCGTTAGCATGACGTCCACTCAGCAATGCCACCTATGAAAACTGGTTAAGAATTATTATAATGAAATAAAAGATTAGGGTAGATTTTTGTGCTTTTTTTTGCTCTCCGAAAACATATGATACGCATTCCCAAAAACTACCCCTAAGTCATACATACCTTCCCCTCGACATAAAAAGTGTTATAAAAGTGTACAAACAAACTTGAACTTCGTAAAGACGATCCGAAACTGTAAATCAATTATTGAACACTTTAAAATTTACCTTTTTACAATTTCTTTCAAAAACTACCCTTCCACGTAGATTTATGTAGTGGAACTTACATATCCTTATAAAACGCATCAAAAATAATAATATTCATAAAACACAGTTGACGGGATTTTTTTTATCTTATTTTGCTCTCCGATAACATATGATACGTGCCCCGAAAAACTACCCCTAAGTTATCCATACCTACCCCTCGTGATAGAAAATGTTATAAAAGTGTCGAAACAACCTTGAACTACGTGAAGCTGATTCAGAACGCTAAATTAATTATTCAACACTTAAAAATGTACCATTTTAACAATTTCTCCCAAAAACTACCCTTTCACGTAAATTTATGTAGCGGAACTTACATATACTTACAAAACGCATACAAAATAATAATATTTATAAAACACAGTTGACGCGAATTTTTGGCACTTTTTTTGCTCTCTGATGACATACAATACTTGTCCCTAAAAACTACCTCTAAGTCATCCATACCTACCCCTCGTGATCAA
This sequence comes from Andricus grossulariae, assembly GCA_011634705.1. NCBI lineage: Eukaryota > Metazoa > Arthropoda > Insecta > Hymenoptera > Cynipidae > Andricus > Andricus grossulariae. The sequence continues at coordinate 84,931,708 of JAABKJ010007545.1, read as the reverse complement.
AAATGTTATAAAAGTGTCAAAACAGCCTTGAACTACGTGAAGATGATTTAGAATGCTAAATTAATTATTTAACACTTGAAAATTTATCATTTCAACAATTTCTCTCAAAAACTATCCTTCCACGTAAATTTATGTAGTGGAACTGACATATACTTATAGAACGCGTCAAAGACAATAATATTTGTAAAACACTGTAGGTGGGAATTTTTTGCTCCTTTTTTGCTCTCCGATGAGATATAATACGTGTCCTAACGTTCCCGCCAACAGTGATTTATGAATATTATTGATTTTGATGCGTTGTATAAGTATATGTAAGTTCCGCTACATAAATTTACGTGGAAGGGTAGTTTTTGGGAGAAATTGCAAAAGGGGTAAATTTTCAAGTGTTTAATAATTACTTTGAAGTTCTGAATCATCTTTACGTAGTTCACGTTTTTTTTACACTTTTATAACACTTTTCATCACGAGGGGTATGTATGTATGACTTGGGGGTAGTTTTTTGGAATACCTATCATATTTTAACCATTCCATGTTTGGCTTAACATTTATCTCCTTCAGTAGAAAATTTCTGTATTTTGTTGAAACGTTGTCTATTGTGGTAGAATATTAATATTGTTGGTGACTAATTCACTCTTTTGGTTGAAACTTAAATTATTTGGTTGAAAATTGCTTTAAAAATTAAAAAATTTGGTCGAAAATTCATGTAATTTATTAAAAATTAATATATTTGGTATAAAATTATTATTTTTGGTTGAAAATTCATTTCTTTAATTTGAAAATTAGTTTTTCTATTGAAAGTAAATTTTTGAACTGAAAATTTAACTATTTTTTTTTTTTTTTCAAAAATTGATCTTTTTTGATAGACATTTAATCTTCTTGGTTAAAAATTTAACTATTTTGTTGAAAATTTGTCTTTTTTTGGTAGAAAATTATTATGTTAAAAATTATTTTTTTTTTTTGAAAATTTAATTAGAAGTTTAACTAATCCATGTTTGGTTAAATTTTTTTTTATCAGTTGAAAATTTAACTATTTGGTTGAAAATTCATGTATTTTATTGAAAATTAATATTATTGGTAGAAAATCCATCTTTTTGGTTGAAAATTCATTTATTTGACTGAAAATTAGTTTGTGTTATAAAACAATTATTCCCTTTGGTAAAAAAATATTGATCTTCTGGGTTGAAAATTAATCTTTTTGGTGAAAATTCATCTATTTTTTTGAAAATTTCTCTTTTTTCGTAGAAAATTCATCTTTTGGGTTGAAAATTCAACTATTGGGTTAAAAATTCATTTTTTTGATTGAACAATCATATTAATTTCTCTGCTTAAAAATTCCACTATTTTGTTAAAAACTCGTTTTGGGTTTGTTTAAAAAGAATTTTTTAACTGCAAATTTAACTATTCCTTTTTATGTCGAAAATTTGTCTTTTTTGATAGACATTTAACCTTCTTGGTTGAAAATTCATCTGGTTGTAAATTTAACTATTTTGTTGAAAATTTGTCTTTTTTTGGTAGAAAATTATTAGGCTGACAATTCATTCTTTTGGTTGAAGATTCATTATTTTAGTTAAAAATTAATTTATATGATTAACAATTTAACTATTTTGTTGAAAATTCGTTTGTTTTTGTTGAAAATTAATTTTTTTGGTAGAAAATCTCGTTGAAAAGTCATGGTTTTTATTAAAAATTAATATTTTTTTTGTAGAAAATAAATCTTTTTGGTTGAAAAGTCATTTACTTGATTAAAAATTAGTTTTTTATAATTAAAAATCAATTTTTAAACTGAAAATTGAACTGTTCTATATTTGTGTTTTTTGTTCATAGACATTTAATCTTTTTGGTTGAAAATTCATCTGTTTGGTTGAAAATTTAACTATTTTGTTGAAAATTCGTTTTTTTTTATGAAAATAAATTGTTTTAACTAAAAAATGTAATCATCCCATGCTTGGTTGAACATTTATCTTCTTCAGTTGAAAATTTATTTCTTTGGTTGAAAATTTAACTATTAGATTCAAAATTTCTTTAAAAGTTTAAAATTTGGTTGAAAATTTCTTTAAAAATCCTAATTTAGTTGAAAATTCATGTACTTCATTAAAATTAATCATTTTTGGTAGAAAATTAATCATATTGGTTGAAAATTCATTTCTTTGATTGAAAATTAATTTTTTTTATTAAAAATAAATTTTTTAAACTGAAAATTTTACTATTCTATTTTTTGTTGGAAATTTATCTTTTTCGATAGACATTTAATCTTCTTGGTTGAAAATTCATCTGTTTTGTTGAAAATTTAACTATTTATTAAAAAGTTGATCTTTTGGGTCGAAAATCCCACTATTCGTTAAAAAATTCCACTATTGGGTTAAAAATTCATTTTTTGTTCTTGAAGATTCATTATTTTAGTTAAAGGTTATTTTTATGCTTAAGAAATAATAAGAATAAAGATTTTACTTCATATAATTACAAGGTCTAATTTTCAATAAAAAAAGACGAATTTCCTAGAAAACAGTTGAATTTTCACCCCGAGAATGCGAATATTCAACAAAAAAGTCAATTTTCAACTAATCAGTTGAATATTAAAAAAAAGAGTAAAATTTAGTTAAAACTATAAATTTTTAACCAAAAAAGCCTTTTTTCAACTGAAATTATTAATCTTCAACCAAGAGGATTACTTCTCTACCAAAAAGACAATTTTTCTACAAGTTACATTAATTTTCAAGTAAAAAGTTTGAAAAATGGATCTGATGGTAGTTTCTAGAAAAATTTTAATTTTCATTTAAGAGAATTATTTTTCGATAAAAAGGGAATTTTCTACAAAACAGATTCATTTTGTACTAAATAATCTAATTTTCTACCAAAAGGTTGCATTTTCAAGCGAAAATGGCGAATTTTCTACGAACTAGTTGAATTTTTAAACCCACAATACTTTGTTAAAAATAGTTTTTCTTTTTAAAGATTGACCTCTTTGGTTGAAAATTTAACTAATTCGTTGATAGTTGAACAACTTTGATAAAAATTCATTTTTTTGGTTGAAGATTTATCATTTCAAATACCAATTTTCATCGATTATAGAAAATATTATGCTTGTTTTTCTTTTTTATTACATTAGATAATAGACACTACGATATACACAATTTTTTTATTAATATTAATTTTATGTTATGGTTACTTAATTATTATATATTATATATAATTTCTCTCGGGATACTGCCAAAAATATTAACAATTAATTCTGTTCCAATTTCATAGAGAAAAAATTAAAATAATTTATTTTTAGTTATGAGAGACTATAAAATAGCGTTTTTCGAATTAAAATAATGTGAATATGAATATATTCATAAATATGTATATATTTATGAATATATTCATGAATATGAATATATTTATGTATATATTCATGAATATGAATATATTTATGAATATATTCATGAATATGAATACATGTTAACGAATATATTCATGAATATGAATGTATTTATGAATACATTCATGAATATGAATGTATTTATGAATATATTCATGAATATGAATATATTTATGTATATATTCATGAATATGAATATATATTAATGAACATATTCATGAATATGAATGTATTTATGAATATATTCATGAATATAAATGTATTTATGAATATATTCATGAATATGAATGTATTTATGAATATATTCATGAATATGAATGTATTTATGAATGTATTTATGAATATATTCATGAATATGAATATATTTATGAATATATTTATCTGTATATTAATCTGTCATCAAATTCTGAAATGATTTAATTTTCAACATTTTCTTTAATTAATTTATGTAAAAATTCCTCGAATTTCAGAAGTGTTTCCCAATTAGTCACTCCGTCTCTATGAGTGATTTGTCACGTAGAGGGGTTTCTTTAATGGACACTTACTAATTTGTTATGTAACACTGAACTTTGCACGTGACAACTGAAGTGCAGAGCGCGACTTACAAATTATTATTTGAAATTTTCAAATCATTTAATTATAATCTGACCTTCTCTAATTACTTTTTATTTTTTTCAATCTCAATTACAGTTTTGAAGTTATTTTGATTTATAATTTTTACAAGAAATGACTCAGTGGGTTATTATTTTGAAAATTTCTATTTAATAAATTCTATTTATTTTTTATAAATAGTTATTTTTTATAAAAAACTAATTTTTAACCAAATATCTGAATTTTCAACTGAAGCATATAAGTGTTAAACCGAACATGGAATAGTTACATTTGCAGTTCAAAAATGCATTTTTAACCCAATCGTTGAATTTTCAACCCAAAAGATGAATTTTCTACTAAAAAAGACAAATTTTTAACAAAATTGATTATTTTTCAACAAAATAGTTTAATTTTCAACCATAAAGGTAAATTTTTAACTAAGAAGATTAATTTTTTATCAAAAATATTAATTTTTAATTTAAAAAACAACTAATTTTTAATCAATTAAATGAATTTTCAACCAATAAGATTAATTTTCTACCGAAAATATTAATTTTTTATAAAATACATTAGTTTTAAACCAAAATAGTTCAATTTCAACAAAACAGATGAATTTTTAACCAAGAAGAATGTCTATCTAAAAAAATAGATTTTCGACAAAAAAGGTAATAGTTAAATTTGCAGTTAAAAAATTCATTTTAAACAAAACAAAAACGAATTTTCAACAAAATAGTGAATTTCTTAAGCAAATAAATTAATTTTTAACTAAAATAATGAATCTTTATCCAAAAAATGCATTTTGAACCCAATAGTTGAATTTTCAACCCAAAAGATTAATTTTCTACCAAAATGAATAATTTTTTATAACAAAAACTAATTTTCAATCAAATAGATGAATTTTTAACCAAAAAGATCGATTTTCTACCGAAAATATTAATTTTTAATAAAATACATGAATTTTCAATCAAATTTTGAATTGAAAAGAAATTTAAATCTAATTGTTAAATTTTTAACCAAATAGATGGATTTTCAACCAAGAAGATTAAATGTTTATCAAAAAAGATCAATTTCCTACAAAAAATGAAATAGTTAAATTCTCCGTTAAAAATTTATTTTGAGTAAAAAAACAAATTTTCAAACAAATAGTTGAATTTTCAACTGAAGAAGATAAATGTTAAATCAAACATGGAATAGTTGAATTTACAGTTAAAAAAATTCATTTTAAACAACAAAAAAAATTTGATTTTCAACAAATTAGTCCAATTTTCAATCAAACAGATGAACTTTTAACCAAGAAGATTAAATGTCTATCAAAAAAGATAAATTTATGACAACAAATAGAATAGTTAAATTTTCAGTTAAAACATTTATTTTTAATAAGAAAAAAAAAATGATTTTCAATCAATAAAATGAATTTTTAATCAAAAATATTAACAAAAAAAAGATTAACTTTCTACCAAATATATTAATTTTTAATAAAATACATGAATTTTCGATCAATTTTTTTAATTTTTAAAGCAATTTTCAACCAAATAATTAGATTTTTAGGGAAAAATAGTTTTCCATGATTTTAATCATTGCTTAAAACTTACGAAAAATAATTATGTTAACAATTGTTTTTATAATTGAATCTTTTCTTTCTGAGAGCCTTTTTGCCTAAATTAATATTTTTTAAACATTAGCAAAAGAGTGAAATTAGTTCCTTCCGAAAAAAATGATTCTTGTTGATGTTCATTTATTATTTGTTTGTAATTAAAAAAGTCGAAGAAAATCTGAAAATTTAGGAAAAAACCGCATCTTTCAAGCATTAATCTAAGAGAAGATGGTTCTAAACAATAATAAATTGTTTAAATAATTATTTTCGTTAACTTGATATAATAATTTATTACCTCACTAAGTAAAAAGTGGAGAAAAAGTTGAAAATTTCATGAAAAAACCGCAACTTTCTAGCATTATTGAAAGAGAATATTATTAAAAACGATAATAAATTGTTTAAGCAATTATCTTTGTTCAGTTGAATTAATTATTACCTCACTTCAATTGAAAAATGGACAAAAAGTGGAAAATTTAAGAAAAAATAGCAACTTTTTATCATTATTCAAAGAGAATATTGTTAATAATAATAATAAATCATTTAAACAATTATTTTTGATATCTTCAATTGAAAATGGTATCGCGTTAACTGAAAAGTTGAAAGCCAGTAGAAAAATTGGAAAAAACCGCGACTTTCTATCTCTATTCTAAGATAAAATTGCTATAAACAATAATACATTATTTTAACAATTTATTTAAACATGTAATTTCCAGTAGAAAGTAATATTTTATGCAATAGGAACAATTTGTACTAAAAGAAACAGCAAAAAAATAATAATTAGCGCCAAAAACTCACAAAACCGAATTTTTCGCTTATGGGGTTATTTTAGGACCCTATAAAACAGACTTATGGGGGTGAAATTCTAAAAATAAGTTTTTATTCGTATTCTATGGATAATTGTGAAGAAAAATGTTGTGGGTCTACTCGATAACTTAATATTGATCATTCTAATTGCGCCTAAAAAAAAAGTCCTGCAAAACTCACCCTCCCTTAATTTCCCTCCCCTAATTCCCTACATTCCCCTACTTCCCCTCCCTTCCGCTACCTCGCACAACTTCTTCCTCGTCTACTTCCCCCACATTTCCCCTCACTTCCTTTACGCCCGCTTTTCCCTTCATTTTTCCAAGATACGCTCCCCTTACAAACCTGCTTACCCTCCCCCCATTTCCCCTCACTTTCCATACTTTCTCTTCCTTTATTTCCCCTTACTTCCCCTACTTCCCCTACTTCAAATTTCCTTATTTACCCTCATTTCCCCTCATTTCCTCTTACCCCCCCTCATTTCTTCTAATTCCTCTCCCCTTCTGAGGTGAGAGTTGTGAGTCAGGAAGTGTCAGGAGTTGTGAGTTAGTGGTTGTGAGTTAGGAGTCATGAGTGGTGAGTTAGGATTTGGGAATTGAGATTTGGTAGTCGTGAGTTAGGAGTTGAGAGTCAGGAGGTGTAAGTTAGAAGCTGTGAGTTAATGGTTTTGAGTTGTGAGTTGGAGTTAGGAGTTTTGAATTAGGAGTTTTCAGTTAGGAGTTGTGAGTTAGGATTCAGGAGTTGAGATTCAGGAGGTGTGAACTAGGAGTTGCGAGTTAGGAGTTGTGAGGTAGGAGTCATGAGTTATGTGTTGTAACTTAGAAGTTTTGAGTTAGGAGTCGTGAGTTAGCAGTTGTGAGTTAGGCTTTGAGATATGTGATTTGGTAGTCGTGAGTTAGTGGTTGTGAGTTAAAAAATAAGAATTGTGAGTAAAGAAATAGGGGTTGTGAGTTAGGAGTTGTCAGTTAGGAGTTGGAGTTAGGAGTTGTGAGTTAGGAGTTGAGAGATAGGAGTTGTGATTCAGGAGTTGTGAATTAGGATTTGGGATTTGTGATTTGGTAGTCGTGAGTTAGTGTTTGTGAGTTAAAAAATAGGAATTGTGAGTAAAAAAATAGGAGTTGGTAGTCTTGAGTGAGGAGTTGCGATTTAGTGATTTGAGTTAGAAGTCTTGATTTAGAAGTCGTGAGTTAGGAGTTGTGAGTTAGGATTTGGGATTTGTGATTTGGTAGCCGTGAGTTAGTAGTTGTGAGATAAAAAATAGGAATTGTGAGTAAAGAAATAGGAGGTGTGAGTTAGAAGTTGTAAGTTAGAAGTTAGGAGTTGTGAGTGTTAGTTGTGTGGTAGGAGTCATCAGTTAGGAGTTGTGATTTAGGATTTGTGAGTCAGGAGGTGTGAGTTGTGAGTTAGCAGTTGTGAATTAGTGGTTTAAGTTAGGAATTAGGAGTTGTGAGTTAGGAGTTGGAGGTAGGAGTTGGAGTTGGGTGTTGTGAGTTAGGAGTTGTGAATTAGGATTTGGAATTTGTGATTTGGTAGTCGTGAGTTAGTGTTTGTGAGTTGAAAAATAGGAATTTTGAGTAAAGAAATAGGAGTTGGTAGTCTTGAGTGAGGAGTTGTTATTTAGTAGTTGCGAGTAAGGAGTTGTGAGGTAGGAGTCATGAGTTAGGAGTTTTGAGTTAGGAGTTGTGAGTTAGGAGTTGCGATTTAGTGATTTGAGTTAGAAGTCATGATTTAGAAGTCGTTAGTTGTGAGTTAGGATTTGGGATTTGTGATTTGGTAGCCGTGAGTTAGTAGTTGTGAGTTAAAAAATAGGAATTGTGAGTAAAGAAATAGGTGGTGTGAGTTAGGAGTTGTAAGTCAGGAGTTATGAGTTGTAAGTTAGGAGTTGTGAGTGGTGAGTTGTGTGGTAGGAGTCATGAGTTAGGAGTTGTGCTTTGGGATTTGTGATTCAGGAGGTGTGAGTTGTGAGTTAGGAGTTGTGAATTAGTGGTTTGAGTTAGGAATTAGGCGTTGTGAATTAGGAGTTGGAGGTAGGAGATGGAGTTAGGTGTTGTGACTTAGGATTTGGGATTTGTGATTTAGTAGTCGTGAGTTAGGAGTTATGAGTTAGTAGTTGCGAGTAAGGAGCTGTGAGGTACGAGTCATGGGTTAGGTTTTCTAAGTTCGGAGTTTTGAGTTAGGAGTTGTGAGTTAGGAATTAGGATTCAGGAGTTGAGATTCATAAGGTGTAAACCAGGAGTTTCGAGTTAGGAGTTTCGAGTTAGTGCTTTTGAGTTAGAAGTCGTGATTTAGAAATCGTGAGTTAGGAGTTCTGAGTTAGGAGATGGGAGTTGTGAGTTAAAAAATAGGAATTGTGAGTTAAGAAATAGGAGTTGTGAGTGAGGAGTTATAAGTTAGGAGTTAGGAGTTGTAAGTTAGGAGTTAGGAGTTGTGAGTTAGGAGTTGGTGTTAGGAGTTGTGAGTTAGTAGTTAAGAGTTGAGAGGTAGGAGTTGTGACTTAGGAGTTGTGACTTAAGAGTTGTGAATTAGGAGTTTCGAGTAAGGAGCTGTGAGTTAGTAGTTGCGAGTAATGAGTTGTGAGGTAGGAGTCATGAGTTAGGAGTTGTGAGTTAGTGCTTCTGAGTTAAAAAATAGGAATTGTGAGTTAAGCAAGAGGAGTTGTGAGTTAGGAGTTGTGAGTGATGAGGTGTGTGGTAGGAGTCATGTGTTAGGAGTTGCGAGTTAGGAGTTGTGAGTTAGTGGTAGTAAGTTAAAAAATAGGAATTGTGAGTTAAGAAGTAAGATTAGTGAGTTAGGAGTTGTGAGTGATGAGTTGTTTGGTAGAAATCATGAGTTAAGATTTTGATTCAGGAGGTGTGAGTTGTGAGTCAGTGGTTGTGAGTTAGGAGTTGTAAATTAGGAGTTGTAAGTTAGGAGTTGTGAGTCATGAGTTGTGTGATAGGAGTTATGCGTTACGAATTATGATTTTAGGATTTTTGAGTCAGGAGGTGTGAGTTGTCAGTTATTGGTTGTGAGTTAGGAGTTGTAAATTAGGAGTTGTAAGTTAGGAGTTGTGAGTGATGAGTTGTGTGGTAGGAGTTTTGCGTTAGGAATTATGATTTTACGATTTTTGAGTCAGGAGGTGTGAGTTGTGAGTTAGTGGTTGTGAGTTAGGATTTTTGAGTTGGGTCTTGTGATTTGTTAGTTGTGAGTAAGGAGTTGTGAGTTACTCATTGCGAGTCAGGAGTTGTGAGGTAGGAGTCATAAGTTAGGAGTTGTGTTTTAGGAGTTAGGATTCAGGATTTGAGATTCAGGAGGTGTTAGTTAGGAGTTATGAGTTGCGAGTTAGTGGTTTTGAGTTAGAAGTCGTGAGTTAGGAGTTGTGTTTTAGAAGTTGTGATTTGTGAGTTAGGAGTTGCAAGTTCAGAGTTGTGAGTTAGGAGTTGTCAGTTAGTGGTTGTGAGGTAGGAATTATGAGTTATGAATTAGGAGTTGGAGTTACGAGTGTGAGTTAGGAGTTGTGAGTAAGGAGTTGTCACTCACTGGTTGTGAGTTAGGAGTTGTGAGTAAGGAGTTGTCACTTACTGGTTGTGAGTTAGGAATTAGGAATTGGAGTTTTGAGTTCGGTGTTGTGAGTTAGGACTTGTGGATTAGGAGTTGGGAGTTAGGAGTTGTAAATTGGGCGTTTTATGTTAGGAGGTGTAAGTTAGGTGTTGTGACTGATGAGTTGTGTGGTAGGTGTTATGAGTTAGGAATTATGATTTTAGGATTATTGAGTCAGGAGGTGTGAGTTGTGAGCTAGTGGTTGTGAGTTGGGAGTTTTGAGTTGAGTCTTGTGATTTGTTAGTTGTGATTGAGGAGTTGTGAGCTACTAATTGCGAGTCAGGAGTTGTGAGGAAGGAGTCATGAGTTAGGAGTTGTTATTTAGGAGTTAGGATTCAGGAGTTGAGATTCAGGAGGTGTTAGTTAGGAGTTATGAGTTGCGATTTAGTAGTTGCGAGTTAGTGGTTTGAGTTAGAAGTCGTATATCAGAAGTCGTGAGTTAGGAGTTCTGTTTTAGAAGTTAGGATTTAAGAGTTGTGAGTTAGGAGTTGCGAGTTCAGAGTTGTGAGTAAGGAGTTGTCAGTTAGTGGTTGAGAGGTGGGAATTAGTAGTTGTGAATTAGGAGTTGTGAGTTACTGGCTGTGAGTCAGAAATTAGGAGTTGTAAGATAGGAGTTGGAGTTGTGAGTTAGGAATTGCAAGTTCGGAGTTGTGAGTTAGTGGTTGTAAGGTAGGAATTAGGAGTTGGAGTTAGGATTTGTGAGGTAGGAGTTGTAAATTAGGAGTTGTGAGTTAGGAGTTGTGAGTTAAGAGTTGTGGGTTAGGAGTTGTGAGTTAGGAGTTGTGAGTTAGAAATCAGGAGTTGGTGTTAGGATTTGGGCGTTAGTGGTTGTAAGATAGGAATTAGGAGTTGTGAATTAGGAGTTGGAGTTAGGATTTGTGAGTTAGGAGTTGTAAATTAGGAGTTGTGAGTAAGGAGTTGTAAGTTACTGGTTGTGAGTTAGGAATTAGGAGTTGGAGTTGTGAGTTCGGTGTTGTGAGTTAGGAATTGCAAGTTCGGAGTTGTGAGTTAGTGGTTGTAAGGTAGGAATTAGGAGCTGGAGTTAGGATTTGTGAGTTAGGAGTTGTAAATTAGGAGTTGTGAGTTAGGAGTTGTGAATTAGGAGTTGTGAGTTAGGAGTTGTGAGTTATGAATCAGGAGTTGGTGTTAGGATTTGGGAGTTAGTGGTTGTAAGATAGGAATTAGGAGTTGTGAATTAGGAGTTGTGGGTAAGGAGTTGTAAGTTACTGGTTGTGAGTTAGGAATTAGGAGTTGGAGTTCTGAGTTCGGTGTTGTGAGTTAGGAATTGTCAGTTAGGAGTTGTGAGTTAGGAGTTGTGAGTTAGGAATCAGGAGTTAATTCTAGGAGTTGGGAGTTAGTGGTTGTGAGTTTGTAATTAGGAGTTGTGAGTTGGAGTTATGAGTTGCGAGTTAGGAATTGTGAGTTAGGAGTTATGAGTTGTGAATTAGAAGTTGCCCGGGCTGCGAAGACTAAAAAACGCTTTTTTTATAGATTCGAACAAATTGGGGGGGGGGGATATGCATGCAAATTGGAGAAAAAAAATCCAATTCATTTTTTGATCACCCTAACTATGACGCAAAGTGTTAGGGCGTGAAAATACCAAGGATTTAGAACCCCACTCTGAAAGTGGACATAATTATTTTTGAGTGATTAGAATTTGATGGTCAAGCCCCTGGCTAACAGAGTTCATTATCTTTGGTTCATTTATATTCGATCTCCTGTCACCTAGACTAGGTTTTTCATCATCCAATTTCACCACCCATAATCCTTTTGACGATAGGCCTACTTAGCAATTCAGATATTCCCTAATTTGCTGGTCACTGGTGCCAAGAACAGGTCTAATCCGACAGATTCATTACCTAATTATAAATAATGTTTGAATAATTCTTTTTAAAAATAATCATTTTTGTCTTTAATAATAATTTATAAAAATATTTGCTTAAAGTATAGATGTTATTAAATTGCAGGAATAATTAAAATCTCTCGCAACTTTTGTGTGAGTAAACAAATTTTCAAATTAACTTGTTTACTTATTTTCATCTTTTAAATTATTGATCAACTATATTCATCATAAATATTTTCGTAAATTCACGTTTAAATCTGCATATTTTACACTTGACATTTAAAACAAAATGTAATCCAGTTTTTAAAAATAAATTTATAAATTAAGTAAAATAAAAATAAATTTAATAAATAATCGATAATTCAGACAGAAAAGAAAGTGCTGCAAATAAAACGAGCGTCCGTGAAATTAAAATAGACATTAATTGAAGCATTAAAACATGTTTAATTGAATAGCTTACGTCGTTCTGAGTATAATTTTAGCCTGGTTCAAATATTAATGAAATGTGAGGTTACGTCAGAAAGAATCTGAATCAATCTATGAGTAGAAGATACAGTTAAAAATTTTACAATAATGTTTAGAGACTCATTTTAATGAGAATTAATAAATAATACCTGTGGATTAAGTAATTAAGACAAATTTTTTGCAGGTTGAGGTTTTATTGGAGAGCAAAAATAAAAGATTGGATTTTTGTGGATGACGATTTTTAATCTACTAGTATAAATAAAAAATGGCTGTCTTTAGCTGTAAAAAAAATTCCTCTCTTGCTCCGCTGGGATTCGAACCCTGGTCTACTCTAGAGATTGCCGGTCTGGTGCTCTGAAAAAATTCCTCTCCGCTCTGGTTGAATCCTCAACCAAAAAATATTTTAATTTTAAACCAAATAGTCGTAATTTTAATAAAAAGGCTGAAATCTTTATCAAAATAAATCAATTTTTAAACCAAAAAGACGAATTTTCAACCAAAAAATATTTTTTTCGTCCAGAAAGAAAAAAAAATTTAGGCAAATTATAGTTTGAAGGGAAAATAATAGTTAATCAAAAATAAAAAAGTTGGATAACTATTCGATTTTTAATTTTATTTGTTAACTTATTTTTAAGGTTATATAAATATGACTTTCGTAAGATTCTCCAGAAAAAAAATAAAACGATTTTCGAAAATTTTAGGCATATTATAGTTTGAAGGGGAAAATAATATTTAATACAAAATAAAAATTTCGAATAACTATTCGTTTTTTGAGTTTCTTTCCTTATTTTATCTAACAATTAAATTTGTCCTATCTCGAGAAAATTGGAACATTTTTTTGAGGATTCAGGGTTTTAAAAAATTTTAGGAAAAATTTGTGTCAGTTTAAACCAATTTTTAAAGGTTTTTGACGCTTGGAAAAAATTGAAAAATATTTATCAATTTTCGGAAAACTTTTAAAGTTGTAAAATATTTTTAATCGCTTCAAAACTTCTAAAATTCCTAATTATCTTTCAAACTGATTTGAATTATTCCTAAAATTGTTTTAAAATCTTCCGGATTCGTTTTTTACAAGATTGGAAATTTTTTGTAATTTTATAAAATCTTTTTAAATATGCTCTTAAAATCAATTCTTCGAAATAATGAATAACTTTAAATTTTCATTCTCTTTGAAAAATTTAAAAAACTTTTAAATAATTTTTTAAATTATTCGAATTATTCCAAAATTGTTAAAAAAGTACTGCAAAATTAAAAAAATTACCTTCAAATCTTCTAGATACTTTTTTGACAATTTTGAAAATCTTTGGTGCATTTTGATATCATTTCACATATTCTTTTAAAACAAATTTTGTAAAATAAAAAATTCGTAAAAATTTTCCCAGAATATTTGTTTATTCTCTCGATTTCGAAAATTGAAAAAATTTGCTTATAATCTTCTAAATTCTTTTTCGAAAATTTAGTAAATCATTTGAAACGTTTTAAAATATTTATAAATATTTTCTTAAAATTCATTTTTCAGAATAAAGAAACAATTATAAATTTTCCTCGAATCTTAAGAAAAAAATTTTATTTCATTAAAATCTTTCAAAATCCTGAAAAATATGGATGAACATTTAAATTCAAAAGACAAAATTTCAAAAAAATACTTCAATTTTCATTCAGAAAAGATTTCCGTTGACTTTTCAACAACAAAATATGAATTTCAATGAAAAAGTAAATTTTCTACGAAAATAGTTGAATTTTCAACCTAGAAACTTTTATAAGCGACATTAAACAATTTCAAATTAAAATTGAGAAATTTCAGAAAAAAGCAACTTTCTAGCATTCCTTTAAGAAAAGATGATTATAAACAATAATAGATTTTTTAAAGAACAATGTTTGTTAACTTGCATTATTTATTACTTTACTAAGTAAAAAGTGGGTTAAGAGTTAAATTTTTTAGAAAAAACCGCAACTATCTAGCATTATTAAAGAAGAAGATAGTTATAAACAATAATTATTTGTTTAAATAATAATTTTTGCTAAATCGAATTCATTATTAACTCAATCCAAACAAAATGTAGACTATTAGTTGAAAATTTAAGAAATAATCCTAACTTTCTAGCATTATTTAAATTAAATATTATTAACAATGATAATAAATTGTTTAAGCAAATAATTTTCTTAACTTTAATTAATTATTTACCTCACTCTAATGAATAATTGGACAAAAAGTGGAAAAATTTGGAAAAAAACTGCAATTGTCTAGCATTATTCTAAGAGAATATTATTAGCAATAATAGTAAATTGTTTAAACAATAATTTTTATAAAGTTAATTCAGTATTAACTCACTCTAATTGAAAATTGGACGAAAAGTGGATTTTTTTTTTAAACCACGACTTTCTATCTCAATTCTAAGAGAAAATGGGGCTTGCGTCACCTCTAATAGTTTTTTTTTTAACAAAAAAAATTATTTTTTTTTTGTTGATTCGAAAAAATTTCCGGGCGATGTACATGAAAATTTGAGAAATCATGAGATTTCAAGTGACTTCAGGGGAATTTAAATCACTTCAAATGAATTCAGGTGATTTCGAGTGACTTCACGTGAATCCACGTGATTTCATGTGAATTCAAATGATTACATGTAGTTCAGGAGATTCCCAGTGACTTCAGGGGAATTCGAGTGACTTCATGTGAATTCACGTGTCTTCGTGTGAATTAAAATGACTTCATATATTTGAGGAGATTTCAAGTGACTTCAGGAAAATTGAAGTGACTTCAAATGAATGCAGGTCATTTCAAATGACTTCAGGTGGATTCATGTGACTTCATGAAAATCCATATAACTTCAGATATTACAGGAGATTTCAAGTGACTTCAAATAAATTCAGGTGATTGCAAGTGACTTCGCGTGAATTCATGTGACTTCATGTGAATTCAACTTACTTCAGATATTTCAGGAGATTTCAAGTGACTTCAGATATTTTTGGAGATTTCAAGTGACTCCAGGAAAATTAAAGTAACTTCAAATGAATTCAGGTGATTTCAAGTGACTTCAGCTGGATTCACATGACTTCATGAGAATTAAAAAAACTTCAGATATTGCAGGAGATTTCAAATGACTTCAAATAAATTCAGGTGATTTTAAGTGACTTCACGTGAATCCACGTGACCTCATGTGAATTGAAATCATTTCAGATATTTCAGGAAATTCCCAGTGATATCAGGAGAATTCGAATGACTTCAGGTGAATTCACGTGCCTTCATATGCGTTGAAATTTTTTCAGATATTTCAGGAGATTTCAAATGATTTCAGATAAATTTCAGATAAATTCAAGTGACTTCATGTGAATTGAAATGATTTTAGATATTTCAGAAGATTTAAAATGACTTTAGATAAATTCAGATGATTGCAAGTGACTTCACGTGAATTCACGTGACTTCTTGTGAATTCAACTTACTTCTGATATTTTAGGAGATTTCAAGTGACTTCAGGAAAATTAAAGTGACTTAAAATGATTTCAGGTGATTTAAAGTGACTTCAGGTGGATTTACGTGACTTCATGTGAATTCAAATGACTTGAAATATTTTTGGAGATTTCAAGTGACTCCAGGAAAATTAAAGTGACTTCAAATGAATTCAGGTGATTTCAAGTGACTTCGGGTGGATTCACATCACTTCATGAGAATTCAAAAAACTTCAGATATTGCAGGAGATTTCAAATGACTTCAAATAAATTCAGGTGATTTCAAGTGACTTCACGTGAATCCACGTGACTTCATGTGAATTGAAATGATTTCAGATAGTTCAGGAGATTTCCAGTGACTTCAGGTGATTTCAAGTGACTTCAGGTGGATTTACGTGACTTCATGAGAATTCAATTGACTTCAGATATTCCAGAAGATTTCAAGTGACTTCAGGAAAATTAAAGTGACTTCAAATGAATTCAGGTAATTTCAAGTGATTTCACGTGTTTTCATGTGAATTCAAATGACTTCAAATATTTATTTCAGGAGATTTCAACTGACATGTGATATCATGGTAATTTAAATGACTTCAGATATTTCAGGAGATTTCAAGAAAATTCAAATGACTTCAAATAAAATCTGGTGATTTCAAGTGATTTCAGGTGAATCCATATCAATTCAAGTGACTTCAGATATTTTAGGAGATTTCAAGAAAATTCAAGTTACTTCAAATGAATTAAGGTGATTTCAAGTGATTTCAAGTGACTTCAATCGAATTCATATGAATTCAAATGAGTTCAGATATTTCAGGAGATTTCAAAAAAATTCATGTACTTCAAATAAATTCAGGTGATTTCAAGTGACTTCAATTTACTTCAAGTAAACTCATATCAATTTAAATGAGTTCAGGTATTTCAGGAGATTTAAAGAAAGTTAAAGTGATTTCAAATAAATTTTGGTGATTTCAAGTTACTTCAAGTGAATTCATATGAATTCAAATGGCTTCGGATATTTCAGGAGATTTCAAGAAAATTCAAGTAACTTCAAATTAATTCAGGTGATTTCAAGTGACTCCAGGTGGATTCAAGTGAATTCATGATAATTCAAATGAGTTTAGATATTTCAGGAGATTTCAATTGACTTCAAATAAATTCAGGTGATTTCAAGTGACTTCACGTGAATCCACGTGACTTCATGTGAATTCAAACGATTTCAGATAATTCAGGAGATTTCCAGTGACTTCAGGAGATTTCAAGTGACTTTAAATAAATTCAGGTGATTTCAAATAACTTCACGTGAATTCACGAGACTTCATGTGATATCATGCTAATTTAAATGGCTTCAGATATTTCAGGAGATTTCAAGAAAATTCAAATGGCTTCAAATAAAATCTGCTGATTTCAAGTGACTTCAGGTGAATCCATATCAATTCAAATGACTTCAGATATTTTACGAGATTTCAAGAGAATTCAATTTACTTCAAATGAATGCAGGTGATTTCAAGTGATTTCAAGTGACTACAATCGAATTCATATGAATTCAAATGACTTCAGATATTTCGGGAGATTTCAAGAAAATTCAAGTACTTCAAATAAATTCAGGTGATTTCAAGTGACTTCAAGTGACTTCAAGTAAACTCATATCAATTCAAATGACTTCAGGTATTTCAGGAGATTTCAAGAAAATTCAAGTGACTTCAAATAAATTTAGGTGATTTCAAGTTACTTCAAGTCATTTCATATGAATTCGAATGGCTTCAGATATTTCAGGAGATTTCAAGAAAATTCAAGTAACTTTAAATAAATTCAATTGACTTCAAGTGAATTGAAGTGACTTCAAGTAACTTCAAGTGACTTCATATGAATTCAAATGACTTCAGGTATGCCAGGAGATTTCAAGAAAATTCAAGTGACTTCAAATTAATTCAGGTGATTTCAAGTAACTCCAGGTGGATTCACATGACTTCATGAGAATTCAAATGACTTCAGACATTTCAGGAGATTTCAAGAAAATTCAAGTGATTTCAAATAAATTCAGGTGAT
Source organism: Andricus grossulariae (assembly GCA_011634705.1). NCBI lineage: Eukaryota > Metazoa > Arthropoda > Insecta > Hymenoptera > Cynipidae > Andricus > Andricus grossulariae. The sequence continues at coordinate 84,913,984 of JAABKJ010007545.1, read as the reverse complement.
TCAAGTGACTTCAAGTGACTTCAAGTGACTTCAAGTTACTTCAAATGAATTCATATGAATTCAAATGACTTCAGATATTTCAGGAGATATCCAGTATCTTCAGGAGAATTTGAGTGATTTCAGGTGAATTCATGTGCTTTCATGGGAATTCACGTGCTTTCATGGGAATTCAAATTACTTCAGATATTTCAGGAGATGTTAAGTTACTTCATAAAAATTAAAGTGACTTCAAATTAATTCAGGTGATTTCAAGAAAATTAAAGTGAGAATTAATGAGAATTCAAATGACTTCATGTATTTCAGGAGATTTCCAGAAAATTCAAGTGACATCAAATAAATTCAGGTCATTATTGTATATATTGTTGAAAATTCAATTTTTTATCTGAAAATTTCACTATTCCATTTTTGGTTGAAAATTTATTTTTTAAGTTGAAAATTTAATTTTTTTTTTTAAATTCGTTTTCTTTACGTAGAAAATTAACATTTTTTGGTTAGAACTTCAAATATTTAGTTACAAATTTATGTATTTTGTTGAAAATTTGTCTTTATAGTAGAAACTTAATTCCTCTTGTTTGAAAAGTCATCTTTTTGGTTCTAAGAAAATAAAAAAAAATTTCAAGATTCCTGGGAAAATTTTAAATTATATTTTATGATGAAAAATCAACTTTAAGAGAACATTCAAAAAGATTGAAAAAAATTTTGATTGATAAGAAACAATTGAGCAATTATTAATTTGGAAAAATTTCGAGGATATATTTAGAAGTTTTGAAAAGAATTCAAAAATAATTTAGAACTTGAAAAGATATCAAAATATTTTAATCAAAATGCACATTTTTGAAGATTTTAAATATAAAATTTAGAAAAAATGAGAAGAACATGTATAAAAAATTCTTAGAAAAAAAACAATAATGTTTTTTAGATTAATTTAAAATGAATATTTAAAAAAATTCCCGCAATTTTTAAAAATAAGCTTGAAGATCTTAATGTAATTTTTTTCAATTTTTGCAGGATTTTCAAAAAATTGTAAGAAAAATTCGAGCTCCAAGATAATGACAAAATTTTCATTATATTCCTGCAAAATTTTAAAATGATTTTTTTGTAAACAAATTTTGAAGATAATATTAAGAAAGATTTAAAAACAAATTTTGATGTATAAATTGATGTTTCTAGCTTAAAATTAATTGAAACAAAATAATGTTGAAAATTTATTCATTTTTTTATTCATTCTTCAATATGTAGCATTAAAAAGGAATAGAAAAGAAGCTATCATTTTTTACGAATAATAGAACAAAATTGTACCTTCCCGTAATTTTTGTAGTAATTTATTTTATTTATTTGTAGATTCCTGTAAAAATGTTTTTAGTTTTCTGTGCTTTTATGTACAAATGTTTCCATCTGTGAAATTAAAAGTAGAAAAAAGCTTCCTCTCAAAGCGTTCTGAAATTTAAATACTTTTTGAATTACAAAAAAAGTAATTATTATGAAAAGGGTGAAAGGAAGATTTTGAGCCGAATTAAATTTATTAGTAAATAATTTGATAAATAAACATTAATTGCATTTGATGGTGAGCTGTACTTTTCAAGAAAAGTATGCGTACAAAGGAAGCAAGGCTATGGAACCTTGAACTTTAAAAATGTTCCAGTTCTAGTCACGGAATGTATAATTTTATTGCTAAAACACCCTTCATTTCCGTGAGATTTAACCCGATAATTTTTTTTTAAACTTTGAATCTTAACACTCGAATGGACATATGTAAATCAGACACACCCTCCTGCGTGACCTGAATGCGGAAATGAAGGTCTTTTTCAATTTCATTGCAGAGCTTAGGGGTGAGAGGAAAAATCATTATAAAAGGAGTATTTCCCAGGGTGGCTGCAGAGAAATAAATCAGGGATTTTGCGAAAAATTGCAAAAGTCAGGGAACCTAGTCACTTTTTAAAAATAAAGTTACTATAGACATTGTTTTAAACGACAATATCATATCTGTCACTTTTGTTTAAATAAATTAACACACGAGTTCAATTTTTAATAGATTTCAATAATCCGAAAGTATTTCAAAGGATTTTAGAGATTTTATGGTATTTTTTGAACTTTCGAGGATTTTTCAAGATGTTCAAAAAGTTTTAAGGGATTTCAAAAGATTTTAATGGATTTTAAACATTTTAAAAGATTCCAAGGCAGTTTAATTAGATTTATATAATTTGAAGATATTTTATATCTTTTTTATTAGATTTTAGAGTTTATAGGGAATTTTTTAAACTTTCAAGAAATTTTGAAAAGGTTTAAAAAGTTCTAAGGGATTTCGAAAGATTTTAACGGATTTTAAACATTTTAGGGTATTTAAAAAGATTCCAAGGTATTTTGAATAGCTTTCAATAATATAAAGGTATTCCAAAGAATACGAAAGATTTTGGGGTACTTTTAAAACTTCCAAGGAATTTAAAAAAGGTTTTATAAGTTTTAAGGGGTTTAAAAATATTACAAAAAGTTTTTAACATTGTAGAGTATTTGAAATGATTGCAAGGCATTTTAATTATATTTCAATGACATGAAGGTATTTTTAAGAATTTTAGAAATTTTAGGTTTTTTTTTAATTTCCAACGAATTTTCGAGCCGTTTAAACATTTTTAAGGAATTTCAAAAGATTTCTAAGGATTTTAAACATGTCAAGGTATTTAAAAAGATTTCAAGGTATTTTGAATAGATTTCAATAATATAAAGGTATTCCAAAGAATTCGAAAGATTTTGGGGTATTTTTTAAACTTCCGAAGAATTTCAAAAAAGGTTAGAAAATTTTAAAGGGGTTTAAAATAATTACAAAATATTTAAAACATTTTAGACTATTTAAAAAAATTCCAAGGCATTAGATTTCAAATATAAATATAAATAAAATATAAATTAGATTTCAATAATTTCAAAGTATTTCAAAGGATTTTAGAGATTTTAGGGTATTTTAAAACTTCCAATGAATTTTCAAGAGCTTCAACCAGTTTTAAGGAATTTCAAAAGATTTCTAAGGATTTTAATGATTTTAGGGTATTTCAAAAGATTCCAAGGCATTTTAATTGGATTTAGATGATTTGAAGATATTTTAGATCTTTTTTATTAAATTTTAGAGGTTTTAGGGAATTTTTTGAAATTCCAAGGAATTTTCGAGACGTTTAAACATTTTAAAGGGATTTCAAAAGATTTCAAATGATTTTAAACATTTTAGGGTATTTAAAAAGATTCCAAGGTATTTTTAATAGATTTCAATAACATAGAAGTATTCCAAAGAATTTGAAAGATTTTGGTGTATTTTTTAAACTTCCAAGGAATTTTAAAAAGGTTCAAAAAGTTTTAAGGTGTTTAAAAATATTACCAAAGATTTTTAGTATTATAGAGTAGTTTAAAAGATTCGGATGTATTTTGATTAGATTTCAATTATTTGAAAGTATTTTAAAGGATTTTAGAGATTTTAGGGTATTTTTTAAACTTCAAACTAATTTTTAAGAGATTCAAAACTTTTTAAGGAATTTCAAAAGATTTCAAAGGATTTTAAACATTTTAGGGTATTTAAAAATATTCCAAGGAATTTTAATAAGATTTCCAATAATTTGAAGATATTTTAGTTCTTTTTTTATTATATTATAGAGGTTTTAGGGGATTTTTTAATTTTCCAAGAATTTTTCAAGATGATAAAAAAGTTTTGAAGGTGTTCAAAAGATTTCAAAGGATTTTAAATATGTTAGGGTATTTAAAAATATTCCAAGGAATTTGGAATAGATTTCAATTATTTAAAAGTACTTCAAAGTATTTTAGAGATTTTAGGGGATTTTTTAAACTTCCAAGGAATTTTTAAGAGCTTCAAAATTTGTTGAGGAATTTCAAAAGATTCCAAAGGATTTTAAACATTTTAGGGTATTTTAGAAGATTCCAAGGCATATTAATAAGATTTCCAATAATTTGAAGATATTTTTTATTAGATTTTAGAGGTTTTAGGGAATTTTTTAAACTTTCAAGAATTTTTCAAGATGTTTAAAAAATTTTAAAGAATTTCAAAGGATTTTAAACATTTTTGGGTATTTAAAAATATTCCAAGGTATTTTGAGTAGATTTCAATAATATAAAGGTATTCAAAAGAATTTGAATGATTTTGGGGTATTCTCTAAACTTCCAAGAAATTTTAAAAAGGTTCAAAAAGTACTAAGGATTTTCAAAAGATTTCAAAGGATTTCAAACATTTTAGGGTATTTAAAAAGATTCCAAGGCATTTTAATTAGATTTCAATAATTTAAAGATATTTTAGATCTTTTTTGTCAGATTTTAGAGGTTTTAGGGAATTTTTTAAACTTCCAAGGAATTTTAAAAAAGTTAAACAAATTTTAAGGAATTTCAAAAGATTTTAAAGGATTTCAAACATTTCAGGGTATTTTCAAATATTCCAAGAAATTCCAATTAGATTTCAATAACTTGAATATATTTTAGATATTTTTTATTAGATTTTAGAGGTTTTAGGGAATTTTATAAGCTTTCAAGAATTTTTCAAGATGTTTGAAAAGTTGTAAAGGATTTCAACAGTTTTCAAAGGAATTTCAACATTTTAGGGTATTTTAAAAGATTCCAAGGTATTTTTAATATATTTCAATAATATAAAGGTATTCCAAAGAATTTGAATGATTTTGGGGTATTTTTTAAACTTCCAAGAAATTTTAAAAAGGTTCAAAAAGTACTAAGGGTTTTCAAAATATTTCAAAGGATTTTAAATATTTTAGGGTATTTAAAAGATTCCAAGGAATTTTAATTAGATTTCAATAATTTGAAGATATGTTAGATCTTTTTCATTAGATTTTAGAGGTTTTAGGGAATTTTTTAAACTTCCAAGGAATTTTGAAAAAGTTAAAAAAGTTTTAAGGAACTTCAAAAGATTTTAAAGGATTTTAAACATTTCAGGGTATTTTCAAATATTCCAAGGTATTTTAATTAGATTTCAATAATTTAAAGATATTTTAGATATTTTTTATTAGATTTTAGAGGTTTTAGGGAATTTTTGAACTTTCTACGAATTTTGAGAAGGTTTAAAAAGTTTTAATGAATTTCAAAAGATTTCAAAGGATTTTAAACATTTTAGGGTATTTTTAAATATTCCAAGGCATTTTAATTAGATTTCAATAATTTGAAGATATTTTAGATATTTTTTATTATATTTTAGAGGTTTTAGGGAATTTTTAAACTTTCTACGAATTTTGAGAAGGTTTAAAAAGATTTAATGAATTTCAAAAGATTTCAAAGGATTTTAAACATTTTAGGGTATTTTCAAATATTCCAAGACATTTTTATTAGATTTCAATAATTTGAAGATATTTTAGATCTTTTTTATTAGATTTTAGAGATTTTAGGGAATTTTTAAACTTTCAAGGAATTTTGAAATGGTTTAAAAAGTTTTGAGGAATTTCAAAAGATTGCAAAGGATTTTAAACATTTCAGGGTATTTAAAAATATTCCAAGGCATGTAAATTAGATTTCAATAACTTGAAGATATTTTAGATCTCTTTTATTAGATTTTAGAGGGTTTAGGGAATTTTTTAAACTTTCAAGAATTTTTCAAGATGTTTAAAAAGTTGCAAGGGATTTCAAAAGATTTTAAAGGATTTTAAACATTTTAGGGTATTTTAAAAGATTCCAAGGTATTTTGAATAGATTTCAATGATATAACGTTATTCCAAAGAATTTGAAAGATTTTGGGGTATTTTTTGAAATTCCAAGGAATTTTCAAGAGGTTTGAAGATTTGTAAGGGGTTTCTGAAGATTTCAAAGGATTTTAAAACATTTCAGGGTATCTTAAGAGATTTCAAGGCATTTTAATCAGATTTCGATAATTTGAAGATATTTTAGATCTTTTTTATTAGATTTGAGAGATTTTAGGGTATATTTTAAGCATCCAAGGAATTTTCAAGAGCTTAACGAGGTTTCAAGGAATTTTAAAAGATTTTAAAGAATGTGAAATATTTTAGGGAATTTCAAAAGAATTCAAGGCATTTTTTAAAGATTTTAATCATTTGAATTTATTCCAAAACATGTTGAGAGACTTTAAGGTATTTTTGCAACTTCTATAGAATTTTTAAGAGCTGTCAGAAATTCCAAGGAATCTCAAGAAAATTTGAAGGAATTGAAAAATTTAAGGGTATTTAAAACGAATCCCAAGGCATTTTGAATAAATTTCAATAATAGGAAGGTATTCCAAAGAATTTTAGAGATTTCAGGGTATTTTTTAAACTTCCAAGGAATTTTCAAGAGGTTTAGAAAGTTTTACGGAGTTTCAAAAGATATCAAAGGATTTTAAACATTAAAAATTTTTCAAGGAATTTCCAAAGCTTTAACAAATTTCAAGGTATTTTAAAAGATTTTAAAGGATTTGCAATACTTTAGGGTATATTTATTAGATTTCCGTAATTTTATGTGATATCGAAAGATCTTGAAGATTTTAGTGTATTTTTCAAAATTTGAAGGAATTTCCAATTGATTTCAATGATTGAAGGGAATTTCAAAAAATTAAAAAGATTTTAGGGTATTTTCAAAAGATTTTAAAGGATTTGAAATATTTTCGGGCATTTCAAATGTTCCAAGAAATTCTCAAGTGCTTTAGAAACTTTAAAGGGATTTCAAAAGATTTCAAAGGATTTCAAATAATTCAGGTTTTTTTTTTCTAGGATTCTAAGAAATGTTCAATTTATCAAGGGCTATCAAAATATTTGAAATATTTTAGGTTTTTTTTTAATATTTCAAAACATTTTTAAATTGATCTCAGCAATTTAATGAGATTTAAAAGCCTTTCAAAGGGATTTTATATCATTTTAAATAGTTTCCGATATTTTAAGGTATTACCAAAGATTTACAAGAATTTTAAAGATTTTAAAGATTTTTGAAAATTAGAAGTTAAACTATTTTTAGTTTGAAAAGTTTAACAAACCTTGAAAAGCTTCAAAATTTTATTTCAACATTTCGAAAATCCTATATATTGTTTTACATTTTCTCAAATTCAAAATTTTTTTAGAACTTCTAAACATCTTTTAAAATTATTCGAATTTTCCCTCAAAATTTTCCAATACATTTTTTTTAAATCCTGAAAAATAAAAAATATTTCCTCAAAATCTTCCAGATTCCTTTTCGACAATTTTGCACATCTTTTCAATTTTTAATTATTTAACTCCTTTTTGCAATTCCCAGGAATATTGAGAAAATGTTATTTATTTTTTGGAAGCCTTTCGCAAATTCTTAAAAAGCTTCTTAATATTTTGTTCGAAATTAAAAAAAATCTGTATTTGGTTTTAAATTAGGCTGTGGGCTATTTTAAATTAATTCTAAATCTTTTCAAAACTTCTGAATAGCTCTCCAACTTACTCGAATTTTTTCCAGAAATAATAAGTGTTCAATATTTATTTATACATTAAAATTCGAAAAATTTACTCACAAATTAAAAATTTTAAAATAAAACAATTAAAATGGTGAGGTTCAAAGTTTAGTTTTAAATATTCGATCTATAATTATTAATAACTGATTTTGAATGAACAATCAAATATTTCTAAATAATAAGCAATTGTTCTTTTTCTTAATTAAAAAATTTAATTTCAATTTTTGAACTTTCGAATTTTAGACTAAAACAATATTTGAATTTTAATAAAAGCCTTTAATTATGAATATATTATTTTTAGGTTATTTTAAAATAGAAAATAGTTTTAACAATTTCAATCAGGCGTTTACATTTTGTTTTAAAATTGTATGATTTTAAATTGAAAAAAATTTTAAACAGAAGCTTTCAAAATTTAAAACCCTCAAAATGAAAATTTTAAATTTAGACAATTTCATCAGGAAGGAGTTGAAATTGAGAATGAAATTGAATTTTTCAAAGTAAAAGTTTCTAAAATGATAGAAATCTAAATTGTTATTAAATTTGAAAAATTATGATTTAACGTAAAAATTGATTAGGTGAACTTTTCTAAAATCAAAAAATAAATTCACCTTTATTTTCACCGTTCAAAATGAAAAAATTTTCAATTGTAAGCCTTTAAAATTGAATTATTATTAAAACACATGTTCAAAATAAAGAGTAATTTTAAGTGGAAAATATTAATAAATAAAAAATGTATACTTTAGAAACTTGAAACTTAAACAAATTCGTTAAAAAAAATTTAGACGCGAAGAATTGATATATTACAACTTTTTATACTCAAAACCTTAAAAATTTCTTTCATATTGTCAATTATACTTTTTGAAATTCAACCAAATCAATTTGAGTCAGTTTCAAATTAATTAATTTTACATTTAAATATCTTAAATTGTTTAGTTTATATTTTAAACCAGGCATTGCATTTTAATTTGTAATTGTTTCAATTTTAGAATTCTAAATTTTCGTGGTAAACGCTAATTTTTCAATTTTTCCCAATCACAAGTTTAAATTTTGGGATTAAAATTAAAATGGTTGAATTTCGAAAAGTATAATTGACAATTAATTTTTTTCCTCAGTTTTAGATGAAGTTCGGATTTGTTTAAAATTGAAGTAACTTTTTTTTTATTTTTGAATTTTAAATGATCTATTTTTGAAAATTCTAATCAGAAAATAATCAATTTTTATCGTTTTGAAATTGTCCTCTTTTGAAATGTTAGTCTGAAATCATTTTTAAAGTTTCGGTTTAAAATTTTCTTCAATTTAAAATTGTCCAATTTTAAACGCTTTTATTTAGAAATGATACAAGTTCAATTCCTTTTCATTCCATTTGAAATATTTTCCTTTTTTAACAAAATTTTACCTATCAAAAATATTTTGAACTAGAACATTCTCAATTCAAAACCATTTCATACATTTTTCTCAAATTTCAAACGCTTTCAATTTGGTGATTGTGAAATCTCTTTTGTTAAAGCTCCTTGGGCTTTAACGGAAACATTCTCATCACTCATCTCGTATTTCGCACTCGATTTTGTCCAAAGTATTGAAACATATATTTTATTATTGTATTGTTTTTATAATTAAAAAAGTGCGTATCCTATAAACAACAATTTTGTTAAATAAAATTTTATTGTATTTTGTGTTGTTTTTTCAAAAACTTGATTTGTTTATTTTCGAAAGTACACTTCACGATTTAAACAAAAAGTACGCCTCCTATCAAAAAATAATTTCACAAAAATTTGTAGATCTCTTTTGGGTGAACAACTTTTGTTTATTAATTTTTTTCCATACCTTTCGTTGTTTTTCCAAAAACTCAATTTTTTTATTTTAAATGTCATTTTATTACGATAAAAAAAAATACGCGTCCCATGAAAAAAAATGATTGATAACAAATTTGTAGCTCTTTTTCGGCTGAACAAATTTTATTTACTCATTTTTTTTGTAGCTTGTGTCGTTTGTGCAAAAATTTAATTTTTTATTATAAATGTTATTTTTTACGATTAAAAAAACGAAGCTATCAAAAAATTACTAATAACAAAATATCTCTTTTTTGGACGAAGAGCTTTTGTTAATCAATTTTTTTTTCATACCTTTTGTCGCTTTTGCACAAATTTTTAATTTTTATTTTGAATCTTATTTTTTACGATTGAAACAAAAACTACGCGTCCTATCAAAAAGTGATTAACAAGATATTTGTAGATTTGTTTTGGGTGCACAATTTTTTTTCTTTGTAGCTTGAGTCGTTTTTTCAAAAAATTAATTTTTTATTTTTAATGTTATTTTTCACGATTAAAACAAAACTACGCATCCTATCAAAAAATCATTAATAACAAAGTATCTCTTTTTTGGATCAACAGTTTTTGTTTATTTATTTTTTTTAGTGTCATAAAACAAGGTAATAAGTAAATAAGTAAATCCTGATTTTGTAACACTTTCCTTAACGTGATTTCTTTCTGCCCGGAGTTGCATGTTTTTTATGAGGGAGTCATAAACTCTTTTTTATAGTTGACTTGGATTTGTCAGACATAAAAGAGGCAACTTGTGATTCCAGTGAGAATGTATTATTCAAGAGGGAAATTTTAAGGCTGTTGGCAAAATTTCCACACCGTTTGCACAGTGTTTACTATTGAAAAAGATAAACTGCACCAGCCTTGCACTAATTTATGACTAAAAAAAAAGTCATAAAAAAGTCATAAAAGTAGCCTCTGTGCCTTAAAAAAAGTAGCAAGAAGTAGTCCAAACTTTTAAACAATTAGAAAACAGTGGATTTTAATTTAATTTATTTTTTACATAAAAAAGGAGATCAAATCTCAGATTAAAACAAAAGGAAAGTAATTTTTTTATTTGAATAATTATGAAGAAGAAAATGATAAGAAATTGCAGGCGAAAATCTTTAGTTCTTATTTCAAAAACAGGTAGGAACATTATGTTTTATTTTGCCCAATTTATTTGTCAAAAATTTTCTTTTTCCCAATATTATTTTTTGGAAAAATGAAAATTTTGAAAAATAAATACATACCGAATGCTAGCGTGCTCATTAAAAAAATTCTTTTTCTGAAATTCTTACCCCGTTAATTAATATATTTTATCAAAATAAATCACCCCGAATTTTTTATGTTTTTTTTTAATTATTATCTTATGTGATATGTATTAAAAAAATAAAACTGGAGGTAATTTTCTTTCGTGAAAAAATCTGATGGCTGAAAAATATTTAAAAATGTAAGATTTAGGCTACATAAAATATTTTAAATTTCAAGGCATTTTTTTTTTAATTTTTCTGGAGAAAAAATTATTTCTTTTGTCAATTCATCTCTAAAATTTAACGATTATCACTATATTTTTAGAAAAGAAAGATTTTTTTATTAACCTCTTTTTATCATGAAAATTTTAAATGAAATGTGAAGAAAAGCTTTTTTTCATAACAAAGTTAAATATTGTAAAAAGAGGATTTAAGGTAACACAAACAAAATTTTGGTTGTTTAAAAAAACTTTTTTTCGTTTATAACGTAGTTTCTAAAGTTTATATTTTTAGAGGAAAATGCCTCTTTCTTCAATTTTATTTATTTATTTATTCTGTAGCTGAAATCTATAGTTTAAAAAATAAAATTAAAAGAAGCGAATTTTTTTTAATGCTTTCAACGTATCCTGAAATTTTGTTTTTAAAGAAAAAAACATCGACTGTATTTTTTTATTCAAATAAAAATTTGAGGGGTTTAGATAATAATATTATAACAATTAAGCAATCTTGTTTGGGTTTGATAAAATATAGATATAAACTTGGAGAACAAAATTTTTATTTTTAAATTGGTGGCGCTCAAAAATTTGTTTTTCCAATCCATTTAAATTTTTTCACTTAGTGACAGAAACTCTGGAATTTTTTTTAATTAAAAAAAAAAGTTTTAGCGGCGACGGAAAATTTTTGAAACTATCGAAATTTTTAAATTTTTTAAATACATTCCACGGTTCCAAAAACGATAAAAAAAATATTTTTGTGTAGTATTTCAGGTAGAAAGTAAGAAAACCAAATGAAAAAATAAAAATGAACAAATTCCTGCTGAATACAGAAATTATTTTTTAATAAAGAAAAATGACTTTTTTGCATAAGGTTCAGATCAATACTGATTTTTAATAAGTGTAAATTTTTTATCAGAAAACTATGTATTTGGTTTAAATAAGTTACAATCAAAAAAACTAAAAATGGATAAATTCATAAAAATTATTAATTAAATCCTTTTTTGTTTGAAAATATAAAATTACTTCTAATGTAAACTTAATAAGTTTCAGGGAAACCATTTTTAATTTTTTTTAAATATATTTTAATCTAACAAAATCGAAAAAGTATTTCTGTATTCAGCAGGAATTTTTTTAATTATTTTCAATTTTATATTCTAACTTACTACCTGACATGAAACAAAATTTTTTTTTTAGAAATAATACTGGGAAAATTCAGTACCATATATAGAGAATTTGTCAGGTATCTTGGGAATTTTTCCGAAAATAAATTTCGAAACATTTCGTAACAATTTCGGTAACTTTTTGCATATTTTCGAACATATTTCAAAATCGCTTAAGGAAAATTCCATAACAATTTCGGTAAATTTTAAAGTAGTTTAGAATTTGCCGAATATAGGGAATTTTTTCCGAAACTAATTCCGGGCAAATTCCTTAACGATTTCAGTTAATTTTGTAGTAATTTTGAAAAATTTTCAAATAACCAAACTGTTCTAGGATTTCTTTATTTTATAACTTTTTTGAAAATTTCGGATACAGAATAGAAATATTCCCTTAAAAATGATAATTTTCCACAACAATTGAAAAAAAGATTTTGCAGGAAAACTACCAGCGAAAGGAAGAAATTGATATAATTACCCAAAAAGTGGAAAAATTTCCAAAATGTCATTGAGTTTCTTCATTTTCTGAGTGATTGAAAAATTACTATACATAATGAAAATATTCCTTTCATAAACGGTAATTTATCTTAAAAAATGGAAAAATTTCCAAATTTTTTGAAATTTTTTGAAAAATATGTAATATAAAGTGAATTTTTAAATAATTTTAGGGAGACTGACCAATTTGAAGGATGGACACGTGGTCCACATGGGCAGCATCCACTGCTCCTACGTTTTCTTCTACGGGCGCACCAATCCTGGCCCATTATCACTTACATCCTCTTCATATCCCCTTTTCGTCAACACTTCGTAAAGTTCAAAATTTTCAGATTTTGACTTTCAGATTCCAAATTTTCAATTGTTTTCAATTCAAAACCATTTCATACATTTTTCTCAAATTTCAAACGCTTTCAACTCGGCGATTGTGAATTCTCTTTTGTTAAAGCTCCTCGGGCTTTAACGAACACATCCTATAATAAAACAATCAGGGAATTTTTTATCACTGGAAACTATAGGGTGGTCCAAATAAAGTGCCTTTTTTGATTTTTTAAAATATTAACCCCTCCTTTTGTATCATTTGGTGAAAAAAAAAAATTTTAGAGGCAGTTCTCTGCCCCAAAGCAATAAAATGTAATAAATCATTTTATTTCGAAAACGATTGTAAATTCTGCATAGAGATTATATAAAATGATTGTATGAGCTAAACATTTTATATTTTAAATAAATATAAAATAAAATTTTCTAAAACTTACCCCTTAAGATACTATAACTCAAAATTTTTTTAATGAAGGGCAATATTTTCTATATTTGTATTATAAATTTTATTTATAATTTGCCCTTGAAATTTTTGTTTAATTTCCATAAATTTCAGAAAAGATAAATTAAAATTTAGTTATAGGATCTTAAGGAGAAAATTTTAGCGGATTTGGGGGCGAATTTATTTGCAAAATAAAAATTTTAGTCATTAAATTATTCATACAATTATTTCACATCCTATATGAAGCATTTACAATTTTTTTCGAAATTTAATTGAAATTTAAATTTAAAAGAAAGGAATTTTTTCCCCCTTAAATAATACAAAATGGGAGGATGAAATCTTCAAAGAAAATTTAGATTCTTCATTTTGGACCACTCTATTGTTCCTTAGGATGCTCAATAAAAATTAGAATTTTTTAATTTTGCAAATAAAATTATTAAAAACATAAATTAAAAAAGGGCCGTTTTCCTTCAAAATTTTTTGCTTTTAAACCAAATTTGTCTTATTTTTTAAACATTTAAAAATAAAAATATAAAATTATTGATAAAAATTATTGAATTTTAGTGAAAAAATACCATAAATTTGTTTTCATTTTGAAAAAATGGTTTAAATGTTGCCAAATGCAAATGTTGCCAAATGTTCCGCAAATGAAATTGTCTCAGTTTTCAATAAAAAAAAATAAAAAAAATACAAATTCGAAGGTAAAAAATGTTGTCATCTGTAAAAAGTATTTTCTGTTTATTGAGGAATAAGCCATAAATTTTATTGAACAAAAAAAATTTAGGAAATTATTATCGGGCTCAGGATTGAAAACTTTGTAATTTTATTATAAGGATTTGAATTTTGCAGCATTTTTAACAAAGAATCTTTTATAAACAAAATAAAACAATTTGAGATTAAAATTTAAAAAAATTTAATTAATGAATTTAGTTCAACCAAAATCTAATATTTACACGCAATAATATTTTACTCACTCTTATGGGTCCGAAAAGAAAACTCCCGTTAATAAAAAACATTAAATTGTACATAATATTGTAGATTATTCACGCTTTTTAAAAACTTTTTCTCATAAATAATCATGAATCCTCAATCCAAGAAGACCCAGTTACTTTTGAACTAATTTTAAATTGCTTAAAAAATTCCTGTTTGATTAAAAATTTGTTTACTTCGGGTAAATCGTGAAACTAAAGTATTTTCTGAACATTATAAGTTCTCTACTCAATTAAAAAAATAAAATAATTTTACAAATATTTAAATAATACGTGTTTCTTTAAGTATATAGATTACCTAAAATTGGTCAGTACTAACTTGTGTTCTAGGAATACTGTCAAATGTTCAAACTAATTTAAATTGCTTAAACAATTTTATTTTGTTCAAATATTTATCTTTGTCAGTTTCCAGAAAATTGAAATATTTTTAGGCACGACTTTGCTTTCTAAGAATACCTTTGAATGTTTAAACAAATTTAAATTTAAATTGCTATGCAGGAACGCTTTTAATAAATTCTCTTCACAATTTGAATTTGTTTAAAAGTTTTAGATTATTGTTAGAAAACAAAGTAGTACTTCAAAATACTTAATCTTTCTGGAAAATGGAAAAATAAGATATTTAAACAAAATTAAATTGTCCAAACAATTTAAAATTATTTAAACATTTGAGAGTATTCTTAGAAAACAAATTAGTACTCAGCAATATTTAAATCTGTCGATAAACACATTTGTGTAATTAAAAATAAACTTTACTGTTTATCTAAATGATTGTTGACTTTTTACATTTAATTAATTAATCAATATAAAATAAATATAATAACAACATATTATAATATATAATAATATATAATAATACAATAATATATTAAATAAATTAAAAATTTTTTCAGCTCAACAAGAATAGTCAGCTATTATATTTTTGGTTGAGAATTCATCTTTTTTGGTTAAAAATTTTATTATTCGTATGAACATTTAATTATTCTGATGAAAATTCAAAAAGTTTTTTGAAAATTTTGTTTTATAACAGTTTTGTCATTTTTTGGGTTGAAAATTCAACTTTTTTGAATAAAATTTAAAAAATTTGGTGAAATTTTGTTTTCTTATTGACTAAACAAATCTTTTTTGGTTGAAAATTCAACTTTTGTGGTAAAAGCTGAACTACTTTGTTAAAAATAATTTTTTTTCGTTTAAAATTCATCTTTTTGGCTGAAAAATTGGATCTTTTATAGTTAAAAATTTGCCTTTCTGTTTTTAAAATTCATCTCCTTCGGTAGACATTTAATTTGTTTAGTAAAAATACAACTATTTGTTTAAAATTAATCAAGTTTGGTTTGAGAATTCTACTATTTTGTTGAAAATTTTTTCTTGTTCGGTTAAAAATAAATTTTTAAATTGCAAATTTAACTTTTCGATTTTTGATTGCAAAATAATCTTTTTTAGTGGAAAAATCAATGTTTGTTATTAGAAAATTGATCTTTCTTAGTTGAAAATGCGTCTTTTTGGATTTAAAATCGATGCTTTTTATTAGGAATTCAATCTTTTGTTAGTTAGAAATGCAACTATTTGTTTAAAGTTAATCTCTTTTGGCTTGAAGATTTTACTATTTTGTTGAAAATTTGTTCTTTTTTGGTTAAAATGAAATTTTTTAATTGCAAAACCATCTATTCGATAAATGATTGCAAATTAATCCTTTTCCGTTAAAAATTCACGTATTTTGTTGAAAATTTTATTTTTTTGGTCGAAAATTCATCTTTTTAGTTAAAAATTGAATTAATTGGTTAAAAATTTATCTCTTTTGTTGAAAGTGCATTATTATTTTTATTAGAACTGTTAGAAATTCCAAACGTTAAAAATTTAATTTAATATCGTACCCAAATTAATTTTATTGAAAATAATTTATTTACCTATTTACTCCCAAATTTAAAAAAACTGTGAATGCTGTAGTTTTCTGTAACGCTTTGTAGGTTTTTACAACAGAATAAAGAAAAATAATTAATAATAAAAAGTTATAAAAATCTTCAAATTGTAGAAATTTATACTTTATTGTTATTCTTGTACTTTTCTACAAAAAAATATGAAAAATATCTATATAATTTAACTTTATAAATAAATTTTTTGAATTGTTGTGCAAGTTTTGACAGAAAATTACTGTTTCGAAAATATTGTACTTCCCTCTGAAATTTTTTTCCACCAGGGAGAGTTTTCTCTGGGATCACATAAGAGTTGCTTAAAGTCACTCACCCTTAAAATTTATGATTGATTTTTATTCTCTGAGGAATTCGGAACAATACACCGAAACAGGGAACTATTTGTACAAAAAACAAAATTTTTTAACATCAAATTAAATTCTTTTTTTTGATCAATTCAAAAAATACTGGAGGGGGGTGGGGGGGGGTGTTACAGAGAAAAAAAATGCAATCAAGTATAAATAAGAGCCACCCTATTGGACACCCTACTCCACCTCTTTATCAAACCCCCTTCTCGTTTAACACTTTCACTAATTTTGAAAACCTTCTTCAATTAATAATAATAAATTCGTCGAGAAAACACTTGATCACGAACTTTTTTTGTTAATTTAAGAATGTCCGGCACGTTTGGTCGACTCGCGTAAGCACGTGTGTAGATCCGGGTCTACGCTCTCCATTATTTGCTTCAGGAAATTTGGGGTGAATTGAGATGAAGTAGCCTTTGGGGTGGGGGAGGGTGTGAGGGGGTTGCACTGATAAGGTGATAACCGGAAGAACGCGCCGTTTGCGGGGAGGCCTGGCGCCACCGGTGTTTTTAGGACAATTGCCGGCCCGGTCAAGGTAGACCGTGGAGATGAGAGAGGTAAGCGGATAAGGGCGGGTCGACTGCCTACCCTATTTCTGACGCTTCTGCCGCCCCGCGGGACCGGGAGACGGTGACGCGCAGCTCACTCGACGCGAGCGCCCCTTTCGCCCCGGGTGATCAATTTCGGTCAAACTACCGTACTACGGCGCTTCCTCTCAGGAACGTATATCACCAGGGCGTCATGGCCGATTTTCAATTTTTTATGGTTTATCATAAACCAATTTATTTAGTATGTTTGAATAAATTTCTTCAGGTCTCACGGTATATTTTTAATAAAACATCCACTAAGTTGACATTTTGTTTTGTTAAAATAATCAAATTCCTGCTACGTACGTTTTAACACTACACTGTAAAAAAAATTGGTTGAAAATTACCGCATTAATCAGTGGACATAAAAATACAAGTGATTAACATGATAATTTTACTGCAATAGTTGAAAATTAATGTGCTACTTTAAAATCACATGCAGAGAGGAAAATTCCCGTAACGTCACTTTCAGGCAGTGTACTTTTACACTTTTACACTAAAGGACGTTTTTTTTCTATTTCTACATAAATACGACACTAAAGGAGGAACTTCTTCTAATCACTTTATATACGAAATATCAGCATTAGCCTACGTGCGTAGTTATAGGAGATAAAGTTTATAACGCTGATGGCTATAAAACCGCTCATCAGAACATGTACACTTACAGCAATATGAATTTATCCTAAAATCATGTATTGAGGAAACGGATGAAGAACTTAAAATATATTACATTCCATACATAAAACGCGCTAGCACGTATTGTGGAATGACACCCGCCCGGCAGCAATTTAATAATTTATGTAAAATTTCCATCATTCTGCTTTTTTTACACTTTCCATGTGAACTGGATTACAGTACATTTTGTTATTTTGAAGAAACCTGGCAAAAGTGCATGATAATATCGGTTATAACATTGTTGAAATTTACCACGTTAATCACTGGTATTTTTATGTCCACTGATTCCTGTGGTAATATTACACTTTTACGGTAACACGAATCTGACATCAGTTTTTCCCCAGCACGTCAGGATTTTCCCCTAGATGCAGAAAATTCCCTAGTAAATCAACTTTTTTGGTTATAAATTACCCTTGGTATTAAAATCATCTGGAAGTAGATCAAGCATTATATTTTCACGTATTTTGGAGCGCTGAACACGAATCTGACATCAGTTTTTCCCGAGCGCGTCAGGATGTTCCCCTAGACGCGAAAAATTCCCTACAAAATCAGCTTTGTCGTCCATGAAATAACCCTTGTTATTAAAATCGGTTGGAAAAAGATCAGGCATGATATTTTTATGTACTTTGGGGCGCTGAAGACGAATCTGACATCGGTTTTCCCCGAGCGCGTCAGGATTTTCCCCTAGACGAAGGAAATTCCTTATAAAATCAGCTTAGCATCAGCTATAAAGAGATTTAAAGAGAAAAGGGAGAAAGAGAAGAAGAAAACCACTCCATAGATCTTACAGTAATAAACGTGTGCGCAAGACCAGAGATAAAATGTGATAAAATTCTAATTTTAGTATGGAAACCTAGTTAATGTCGAAAAACTCAGGTCACATGTGCTTTTAGTGTGTCTATCAACAAGTAAAACTTTTGAGGTGGGTTTAGTCCCCTCCTATCGAATCCTGCTGTAGCAACTTGAGCTAATATGAAGGATAAGTCAGATTCGAGTGACTTACTAAGACCTGGCTACATTTTAAGTATGATGTCCAATGTAATAAGGCTGACGTTATAACCGCCAGAATTGCGTTCATAGGAAATGTATTGTATCTAGGGAAAAAGCCAGACCTGCTGCGAAAGAAACAACTTCAGATTCGTACTCGGCACCCTAGAATACATCAAGATATGATTTGCGGGCTGCCTTTCAGATAAATTCAATACTGAGGGTATTCCATGTATAAAAAAGCTGATTTTCTAGAGAATCTTTCGCGTCTAGTATAATGTATAAAGGTATTATACTCCGACCTGTTTACAGACGGTTTCAAAAACAAGGGCAATTTCATACACGAAAAAGCTGACTTTCTAGGGAATTTTCCGCGTCTAGGAAAAACCCCGATGTGACGGCGGGAAATTAGTCTCAGATCCATGTTCAGCTCCCCAAAATACATAAAATTATCATGCCCGATCTTTTTCCAGCCGATTTCAATAACAAGTGTTATTTCATACCCGATAAAACTGATTTTATAGGGTATTTTTCGTGTCTACGGGAAAATCCTGACGCGCTCGGAAAAAAATGATGTCAGATTCGTGTTCAGCGGCCCAAAATTCGTATTGGTACCATACTCTGATTTCTCGTACAACCCACTTTTTTTGTTAGGCCTGTGTAATTAGTGATTTCAATCATCCTTAATTAAGTCAATTTGTAAACTCTGGAATTAATAATTAAAATCGTTTATACTTTATAATTTTATGGATATCCATAAACTGAAATAATATAAAATATACAATAACATGCAGGAAAAGTGGAATGTCAGTTTAAACATCTAGATATTCAGACTCACCATATTTGGGGTCAGCTATAGGGCATAGATGGTCAAGGTTCAAATTTTTCAGGTCGATCATCTCAGAGATTCGACTTGATCATCTCGAATGGCGGACTTGATTATCTCAGATAGTCGACTGTCCTCCTACCTAAGTTATACATATTAGTTATTTCACGATCACTACCCGTTCAGAAAAGATTTACTCATCGTCTCCTATCGCGAACTCTGAATACATTTCAAACACTGGAGTAAATTTAGAAACAGAAATAGTAATGCGCATAACACATCTTGACACATCATCACAAGATGATTGTATTGACCATTCAGGAAGGATTTACTTGATTATCCTTATATAGCGAGTCTGAACTTCGGCAACCAGTCAGACTGAAAATAAAATGACTCTGAGTAGGTCACAAAAATTATGGAAAGACCTGTGGGCCATCTAGAAGAATTTTGTCCGCCTTTTTTTTGGTGCATTCATAATTTTAATCAGCGATATTTTGACATAGTCATATCATTGTTTTCGTGCGAGGTTCTTGCGAACGATTGACCAATTTTACCTGTTGACAAACACTAACCGGCTCTCAAACAAATTTGTTCTTTATCCTGACACAGCAAGATATAAATTTAAAAATTTTAATTATGCTAACCCATAAAGCTGCTTAAGTTTCAATGATTGGTCGTTAAGAATATTTAAAAAGTTTCGAGGGTCCCTGGTATAATATTTTATAAAGGGACTGAACTTAATAGATCCCAGGACATCGTAAATTTATTTGTGGATTTTCTCTGAAGTATACAAAGTTTCTTACGGAGTACCGAACCGAGCTTTTGATAGATCAGCTTTTTTTGTTGTTGGTGTGAACAATGCAGATACGGTAATTGAATATCTACGTCTGCTCTGAGATGCTTTAGCACGGTGCGTATTTATTTTTTCAAAAATTCTCTAGCAAAAAACGCCGTTTTTTGGAAAATTGTCAGTTACCTCCTTTTGCGTTTCCACCCTTCAAATGTCAAAACAGATTCTTCAAGTTTCTTAACTTTGAGACAAGAGTTGATTTCATCCCTCCAGGGTATAATTATCATTAGCATACTACAACTAAGGCTTTGAATTTACCGATCTTCAGATTCTGTGGCGTCTTCAAATAACTATTTGAAGAGAATAATTATACCCTTTACTTATTCAATCAATCCTTGTAGTCATTCGTATATCTGCAGAATTTTTTTCCAGCAAGCTAGTTCGGTCGCACTTCTTTAACATTATGTTTATTATAAGTAACTCTCATTTAATATACTATTAAACTATATTCCGCTCGAGGTAAGCGCAACTCACTCGGTTCCAGCCTCGTTATTCTGCCGAGGATTCACTAATTCACTATTTGAATTCACTTATTTTGGACTCTAAAGCGAAAACCACTCTACCGAAAACTGTTTTCAATTTTCTCCCAACTGATTACTAAAAAAATGCAACAACAAAAAATGAACATAAGCCTGTGTGCAAATGACTTTTTTATGTCATCTATCCAGAAAAGTTTAGTAAAAATGAAATATCTTTCACATTCTTATCATTTATGATTGAGAAAGTATCAGAATTGTCAGAAATTGCACACCTCAGTTTTTCAATGGATCTCCACGTTTCGAGACCCCTGAAGCCGAAAATCAAATTTTGGCGATTGCGTCTGTCTGTCCGTCCGTTGGTAAACACGATATCCCTAAAAAAACGAATCAAATCGAGCTTTAGCACACTTCTTTTAGGCGCCAAAAGAAAGAACGAGTTCGTTAATCAGCCATTTTGGATAGAAATTTAAAAAGTTAGAACATTGTCAAAAATGCTGAGACCATTTTTTTAAGGATTATAAATTGTATGTACGGCTATTCATAGTACTTAAAAAGCTGAAAAATTTATCCTTAGAACTTTTTTTGATGAAAAGAGAATTATCACAGTCATATAATTTACAAAATTTAAAAATAATCGCAAATGAATATTTTAAGCCAAACAACGCACGATATTAAAAAAATCAAACAAAGAAAAACGTTGCTTCTTAAAAGCCATAACAGGTTATCATAATAAATTATAGCATTTTTTTGAAAAATCGGAAATTCAAATTTTGGTCACACAAAAAATAATGAAAAACAAAAAATTCCATTTGAAAAAACGACACAAGCTACGAACAAAAATTATTGAACAAAAATTGTGCATCTATAACACATCCACAAATTTTTCATTGATCACTTTTTGATAGGATGCCTCGTTTTGGTTTTAATCGTAAAAAATAACATTAAAAATAAAAATGAAAAATTTGTTGAAAAATGAAGAAAGGTACGAAAAAAAATTGACAGGCAAAAGTTCTTCACCTAGAAAGAAGATTCAAATTTTTTATAATTCAGTACAATCTTGTCATTTATGACTAAGAAGTTATTAGAATTTTCCGAAATTTCACACCACAGTTTTTCAACAGATCTACACGTTTTGAGATCGAGCTTTGGCACACTATTTTTGACCCTAAAAGAAATAACGAGTTCGTTAACGAGCATTCCTTGACTAACGGTTATGCTTTTCTCCATCGAAAATGATATCCAAAAATCGAATATTCCAATTTTACACTAAACAATGATAGACACGTGAAAAAAATTATAGAAGATGAATGGAAGCTCTTCAAAGTATCTATAATTTTTTTCACAATCATTTTTTGATAAGACTCTTTTTTTTTGGTTTTATGCATCGAAAATAAATAACTCCAAAATTCTAATGTTAAGCGGAAAGACGATAGCCGAGTAAAAAAGTTTGGGAAAAGAATTGTAGCTTTTGAAAAGACGTATAATTTATTCTTTCACCATATTTTGTTGAGACTTGATACTTTTGTTTTATTTGTCGAATATACTATGAAAAAAATTCAAAATTCAAATTTGGAGCTAAACGATGTGAGATACGGAAAAAAGTTTTGACGATGGACTGCATCTTTCGAACAGGCGTACAAAATTTGTTTCAATCATTTGTTCATGAAATCGTTACCGCCAATGTGGACAAGCAAGGGATCAGCACAGTCTCAATTTGAGGCTACGTCAATCGACCGAAAAGGGTCGGAGTTATAATTCAAGACAACTGCGATCTGAATATTACTTATGGGTTTCACTTACTTGAATTCTTGTTGATTTTCATCCAATTAATTGTACATTGATTTCAATACCTTATCAACTTTTTATCCAAGCTTGAATCACCTAATCCGACGCACAGGTCATCTTAATTGCATCCAAAAAATTGTCGTGGTTTGGGTAAGAAATTAGAGCAGATGAAGGCTCCGGGAATGACGACCACAACTGTTCTTCTAGAAAAATCGATCTTGACGCAACTGGAGGCATAAGTCTTCCGACTCGTCATTTCTCACAACATCAAAAGACGATCGAGTCCGCAAAATCACTTCACAAAATTATAATTAAAGAAAATCGAAGATAGAGAAATGAAAAATTGCACTTATTGAATGAACTGTGCAGTGGAAAAATACCTCAGTGTCTGCAAACAAATAAACTCGGTAAATTGCTGTAGTCATTACAAAGGTCAAAATTGAACTGGACGATCAAAGAGGGATAAAGTCCCCCGATCAAGCGAGACACACGCTGCTTCCTGCCTCCCCACTCCAACGGAAAGAGAAACTCCAAACTCAACACTGGACTAAAATCCACAGGTAATATAAACATTAGAGAACAACACCATTAACAAATCCGAAAAAGTCACTAACAAGACAAAAAAAATCATCAAGAAAAATAATTATCAACATGCCGCCCGCCTCGTTCGTTGAGCGACATAAATTTCAGGCATGAAAAGTCGAATGATCCAGAGTTGCCCGCCACGGAGTACACAAAAATAAATGGTCACGGAAGACACTCAAAGGTTTAGTACCGCCCGCCTTGAGATATACAGTTTAATGAGTATAATTAACGCACGACTGGTAGCCAGTTTTATAATTACGCTTCGAAACAGTCCAGTTATTTCTCTGTTTAAGCGTATGTAGATGCTCCTGAGACCAGCGTTGCAAAAACTGATCACGTATTACTTGGACCAGGCGCCAGTGAGTTACTTATTTCACGTCTGTATCCGCATTTAAAGATTTCGGAATCTGTTTCAAGGTCCTACCGATGAGAACATGGCTTGCAGTTAAGATGTTGAGATCGTCCGGATCACCAGTGATTGGAAGTAAAGGCCGAGAGTTAATGCATGCTTCAATCTCCACAGCAAAGGTAGAGAACTCTTCATAATTTAGATTTTGAGTCTCCACGACCTTCTTCATAAGACATTTTTCTGATTTAATATCAGCTTCCCATCAGCCGCCAGAGTGAGAAGTGGATGGTGAGATGAACTTTCATTTATTGCCTCGGTTCGCCAAATAATCCTGCACTAAGTTCCAATCGATCTCTGCTTCTCGCAGCATCGAACGGGGCTCTGCATCAGGACTATGGAAAGTGGCGGCGTTATCACTCCAGATTTCATGATGGGCACCTTGACGACCAGACAAACGTCGTAGAGTGACTAGAAAAGATTTCGTGGTGAGATTACGACAACGTCGATATGCACGGCTTTCGAACTTAAGCAGATTAGGAGGGAAATGTATCCTTTGCTGGCGCGGTAGCCACACCCGACAATCCGCTTTATTGTGAAAGGTCCTGCGTAATCTACTCTGGTTTTCTCACAGGGAAGACTGACTGTAACTCTTCCAACAGGAAGATTCCTCATCAACTGCTTGGATTTTTGACATCTGATGCGGGTTCTCGGAACGCAATCACGAATATGTGCTTTACAAGAAAGCGAGCTCCAATCATTCATGTTTGGAGAACAGCATACGAGTAAGTTAACTGAATCGCATCATGTAGAGCTGTTCGGTGAGCCCAATCAACAATAAGATTCGCGAGAGGACTTTCACCGTGCAAGATGATCGAGTGTGGCTGATCATAAGGCAGAGGAGAGTTCGCTAGTCGTTCATCGACTCTCAGAATTCCAGTTGAACCAATGAATGGATATAAACGAGTGAGTGGGTTTTGTCGCTCAGTAATTTTCCTTGATGAAGATTGTCCAATTCGTCCTTAGAAGGCAGCTTTGTGTCCAGAAAATGCAAGCTAGAAACGCCTGATGAATTTCTTCAGGGAAAAGACGTTGATACATAAATTCAGCATACCCCGCTACCGGTTTGAGAAGAAGTTTGAGGATTAAGCAGCGCGCAATCACTCTTTTTAAGCGATTCGAGGACGAGAAGGTGCTAATTGCGGAAGGATGGCGCTGAGTGTGAAGAATCGAAATGGATGTCGACTCCAACTCTTGGTCATTTTTTTTGAGAGGCTTCACGAATGCACGGAAGCATTGAGCAGTGGGCTTCAGTTTGTCAAAGCCATTGTGGGCCATGCCACTACAGAGCATCATTATCTAAAGAATGATGTTCCGTTCCTCGAGTAGCAATTTCAGCGAGGTTTCCGGCAGTAGGAACATAACGCTGGGAGGCGTTGGGAAGGTTTAACTGTATTTCTGAAACTCTGCTGGCGACGTCGATTGGCCAACGAGAATGATCGTCTGTTTGTATCCAACTCAGAACGTTTTGTGAATCCGACCAAGCATAGGTGACAGCATGAGAGAGATTCAACTCGTCGCGTACGTAATTGATCAATCGAGTTACGAGCAGGCCAGCGCACAGTTCCAGTCAGGAATATTGATGGTTTTAACGGGTGCGACTTGAGTTTTCGACGTAATTAATTTTCACCGAACTATCCGGATGGTAGCCTATCCATCGTGGAAAATGTATGTCAGTTATATCAGCATACCAACCGATTTGTGCCTTGCAGAGATCCTGCATCAGAATTTTCGCAACGATGGTTATCGGACTGAGCCAACCAACTGGATCAAAAAGTCGGGAGATGTCTGCAAGAACCATCCTCTTAGCCACTGAACTGTCAATTACTGGGGCTTTGAATCAGAATTCGTCAAAGACAGGGTCCCAGGCGATTCCCAGTGCATTCACCGGGCCATAGGTCTCAAATTGTAGCCAACTTGGACGTAGTCGATCACACTTAGGAATTCCAGTTAAGAGAGGAGGGTGGGTGGAAGCCCATTTTTTCAGGTGCATTCCTCTGGGCTTCGAAAGCTGAATCAGTTAATCTCGTTGAAGTGTCTGAATTGCCAGATACAAAGAGTTGGTTGTCACGTCGGTATTCGGCCATGAAAGCTCGTTCACACACTTGATCCTCGAGTGAAATCATGGGGGAAATGTTAATTTTTCTCCTGTTGCCAAAATCGCTTCAGAATTTCAGCAAGGTTGTCCTTTTGATGACTGCTGAAAGCAATTAAGGGTATAGAAGGGTCTGAGCTATTAGATGGCTTAGACGATCCAGCTGGGCCGATCAGAACTCATCCAAAAACATTGCGGAGAGCATCGGGAGCCTGCTGCGATCCATGACGAAGTCCTTCGAGAACAAGTGAACCGTAAATGTCAACGCCCAAGAGCACCTCGATAGGTCTTAGCACATTGAATTCTAGATTCGCTAACGGATGCCCTTTGATGTGAGTCCAGTTATTCGGGAAAATTGTCTGCGATGGAGTAATCACGCCAGGGTCGCGAAGAACTAGATCGTTCACCTTTACAGGCAACCGTGCTGAAAGGAATATTAACAGCCTGTTGCAGAAGACCAAAACGTCGAACCAAAAAGCGTAATATAAAGCTGGTTTCGAAACCGGGATCGAGAATGACCCTCAATCTAATTTGACGTCAATCTCTGGTTTTTACAAAAACTTGTTGCTTATGAAGCAAAACTTGTCGGGAAGAAGGAGGCGGATTCTCAGTTGATGACGACACAGGCCCAGAGTTGAAACGGGACTTCTTCACAGTTGAATTGTCCAAATCGCTAGTCTTGCTAGTGTGCAGTCTGAGGAACCGTAAAGAGAAGTGTGATGACGTTCCTGGCATTACTGGCAACTAAACTTCGAAGCACAATTTTTTTGAAGATGTCACAAAGACAGACAGTTGAAACAGAGATGAAGTCGAAAGGCAGTCTCGCGCCGCTGGATTAATTTGAGTTCTGTCCACTGAGGACAGGAGCGAGTGTGGTGGTCATCTGTGCAGACTGCACACCTCCGAGTAACCGAGGTAGCCAGGAACTTCGACTGCTTTTGATAGCTCGTACGTTTGTTCCAATTAGGAACGGCGGCACGATTGTTGCGCCCTGGCTTGCGTAGCATTTCGGTTACCTTAAGTGCTCGAATAGGGGAAATAATTGGGGGCTTAAGGATTCTCTCCACCGTTTAAGTGTGTCTAATAGAGCTTACAAACCCTCTGCGCTTTCTTCTTTCAACGCACTGATGGAAGTTTGGGCCTGTAGATGATCGTGCAATAATAATCGCTTATTGTCGTATCGATTCAAGAGAATGTTCCAGGCTGTCGGAAAATTGGCCTGCGTAGTCGGAATCGTGTCCAAAGCGCTCTTAGCTGTATCCTGAACCACTCCTTTTAAGTAGTACAGTTTTTGCACCAGAGCATCATCGTGCAACATGGAACGAAAGAGATAACGAAAGGATTTCCAATCTTCTCGTCGCCCTGAGAATGTTGGAAGATTGATCCTGGGTATATGAGTCTGCTCATGTGGCCGAGAGACCGTTGCTGGAGGATCTACTGTAAGCGCCGAGAGGTTCGCGGCACGGTCGACACGAGCTCGCTCATCGTACAAGTGGCTTTGCACCTCAACGAAAGTAGCTTCGGCAGCAGCAAACTGGTTATCAGTGAAATATGGTTCTTTGGTGAGGTTCTCCTCATTCACCCGTTCGAGGTGATTTGAATAAAGCTTTTAAAAGTAGTCATTCAGTAGCTTTGTCTGAATATGTAAAAATCCGGAGGTAATTTTATCTCGCTCAGCAGCAAACACATTTATTTTAATATTGGTAATCGAAGTTATCAAGGATAGTTGACTCTTCAGAAGTTTGATAGCTGTCATAAAGACAATTTTTCAGTAGGTTGCTGATCTGTAACAAGTTTGATAGCAAGACATAATCCCAAGATCCCCACTCTGTGGTATGAAAAGGAAGTCAAATCATATTAGAAAGTCAAGGAAGAGAAGAACTTGGAATGTTGAACCTTCAGACCCTGGACACCGTTATTTCTACGATTCGGGGAAACAGCCTACAGTCTCAGAAAAAATTCCAAGAGAGAAAGTTAACGCTACAGTTCAGTTTCATAAAATAAAATGTTCAAGAAACTCCGTAAGAAGTTGATTTCGATCAATATGAATTGCCGCTCGGACGAATGTCGTGTCAGTCTCAACTACTTACCGTCATAGTCATGCCCTACACGGTGCACTCACATGGCACCTAACCACGTCCAGTCAGGTACATGCAATACCAAGCATCTGGTTGCGTCCGGCCAGGTGCATGCCAGTCAAAGTCAAAGTCCTGGCCTTGGTTGGCGTTCTCACATGGCATCCGGCTGTGTCAAGTCGGATGCATGCTTCTCCATCGTCACAGTCGTGGCCCGTAGGTGCTCTCACATGGCGACTGGCCGCCGCAGGCTAGGCCCCGTGCAACAGGGCGACTAGCCGCTGTAGGCTAGCCGTCATGCTTCTCCATCGTCACATTCATGGCCCACGGCGCTCGCATATGCCATCAGGCTGCATCAAGCGAAATGCATGCTCCTCCAATAGTCAAAGTCATGGCCCGCAGGCGCACTTACATGGCAGTCGTAGCAAATGTCAGTCTCAAAAATTCAAAATTTCACCTAAACATGTAAGCAGTCAACAGTCACAGTCATGGCCCTCAGGCGCTTTCACATGGGGACCGGCCGTTCTGGGTCAGATGCCATGCTTCTCTAATAGACGATCTGCCTAATCAGAATTTATTCATAGGAAATTCATGTTTCCAAGCACCTTAAGGCATTTATGTGAGAGGATATTATCATAGTCATCAAACTAGTCATAGTGAGTGTGAGTTCTGTTATCACAGTACAATCACAGCACCAAAATAAATAATGAACAGCAAGCTCAGTATGGAGCATCATAATAAAATCCCAGCAAGTCAGTTTGACTCGTGATTCATACGTCTGTGCTCCCTCGCGGAGCCAACATCCGGCTCGAAGGACCAGAAAATGTTCATGAAATCGTTACCACCGATGTAGGGAAGCGAGAGATCAGCACATTCTCAATTTGAGGCTACGTTAATCGACCGAAAAAGTGTCCGCGTTATAATCTCAGACAACTGCGATCTGAATATTACTTATGGTTTTCACTTACTTGAATTCTTGATGATTTTAATCCAATTAATTGTACATCGATTTCAATACCTAAATAACTGTTCATCTAAGCTTAAATCACAGAATCCGTCACACAGGTTACCTTAATTGCATCCGAAAAATTGTTTTGGTTTGGGTAAGAAATTAGAGCAGATGTAGGCTCCGGAAGTGACGACCACGACTGTTCTTCCAGAGCAATCGATCCCGACGCAACTGGGAGTACAAATCTTCCGACGCGTCACTTCCTACAACACCAGAAGACGATTGAGTCGGAAAAATAACTTTGTAAAATTATAATTTAAGAAGCTCGAAGATAGAGAAATGAAAAATTGCACTTTTTGAATGAACTGTGCAGTGGGAAAATACCTCTGTGTCAGCAAATAAAGAAACTCGTTCAATTGCTGTATTCCTTACAAAGGTCAAGATCGAACTGGGCGATCAAAGAGAAAGAAAGTCCCCTGTTCAAGCGAGACACACGCTGCTTTCTGTCTCCCCACTCCAGCGGAAAGAGAATCTCCAAAATCAAAACATGACTGAAATCCACAGGGAATATAAACATTGGAGAACAACACCATTAATCAAATCCGAAAAAGTCTGTAAAATTCCTTTGAACCATTTTTTGACCGAACTCGTCGTTTTTGATTGATTTGTCGAAATTGATATGCAAAAATCGAAAATTCCCATATTACGCCAAAAGACACGAGATAAGTAAAAAATCTGAAAGAAGACTTGTAGGATATTTTGTTTTATCCATCAAAAATAATATGAAAACTAAAATCCTTTTCTTAGCATGAGAACGCGAGATAGGGAAGCATGAATGTGTACCTCTCAGCCTGCAGAACTTTGAGCATATTTAATCTTCAACTATAATTAATTACTTAGAAAATTCGGACTATGAAGATGCATAAAAATACTGGGATCTGAAAGAGAAGTTTTCGATAAAGTTTGATTCAAACATTCATAGTGCAAAAAATAAATATGCGAGCGCGAAGTGCGCTGCCTGAATATGTCCAAGCGCGAAGAGCAAGATACGACAGACGCGCGCCTTAGGCGAGCCCACACTTTATATGGAGAATGTGCCCGCGCGGCGGGCAGATTTTTTATTAACAAATAATAAAAAATGTTGTTAGTATCAATACGGGTAAGTCTGATACGAAATTAAAAAGTTATACTTAAATTAATGATATTTTTAATATTTTAAAGATTCTCGTTTTAAATGTTGCCAAAATTATCTCTAGACTTTATAATTTTTACCGTTCTCTTCTTCAATCAGAAACATTCGCATGGAGGAATATTTTTTATTTTATTTTGTAGTGTGTATCAACAATTTAAGATTTTCGATCATTACGGTTAAGTGTGATAGTGTAAAAAAGCTTCTAAAATCAATATCTTAGAAAGTTTTACTTTTGTTCTTGTTAACAAAGCATCCACTAACTCTTTTT
Organism: Andricus grossulariae; assembly: GCA_011634705.1. Lineage (NCBI taxonomy): Eukaryota > Metazoa > Arthropoda > Insecta > Hymenoptera > Cynipidae > Andricus > Andricus grossulariae. The sequence continues at coordinate 84,883,895 of JAABKJ010007545.1, read as the reverse complement.
CAGTCAGAAACAGTACAATTGTCATAGTGAAGAAATACGTATAGTATTTCCCTTGAAAAGTAGCTTTTATGAACAAGGCCTCGGTGGCGTCATTTAATTGATTAAAACGAAAAGAGAAAAAAAAGATAGAGTTATCACACTTACCCTGAGTCTGATTTCCAGCTAACCTGTCATAGTTTATCATTAAAAATTGTAAAAATCTAATCTTTTTATTAAAAAGGCGGATTTTCAAGGAAAATATAATATCTTCTTTCATTCCTTGAAAATAATACAACAAAAGGTACTTTACGTAAGAATAATCCAAAGTGCAATTCCAGGTGAGACAATTATAAATTTGTAATTGCCAACTTTAGACGGGTATTTTTTGAAAAGTGGTTTTTCGAAGTTCCGACTTGAAAAATGCCCCGGCCACTCGGTTTTCAACCTGGAGGCTTTTTCTTGCCTTAGTATGACAGGAAATGATCCTGCTATATGATCATATACGTGACTTCATATGGACCATAAGCGCCCTTTTCATGTGGATGCCGATATATAATTATAATATTACAACGAAACAATTTATTAACTAATTTGTTTTCCATTCAAAATTTTCTACTTATTACGGTAACCTCCTTATCATGCATACCCGTATCGATCATATAAAATATAATAATATATATCATATAATAAAGATCATAATTTAACTTGTATAATTTTTGCAGACGCAGCATTATCCCTTCATATTCGTCAAAAGCGTGGAAGTTCAAAAAAAGTCTACTCTGAACAACCAGGACCAACTCGTACGCCAAGTATAGCGCTTGTGGCTTACGAAATAGTCGACATTATGGGAGTGAATGGAAAACTTGGTGAAGGATTTGTAGTAGGCCTCTTTTCCGTCATAACACACGCTCACATTTTTCCAGATACATCAGTTGAAGGGCGCTATGTTTCATTCGCTTCAGCAGAGTCAGGACGTCTTAATATCCCAATACAACATATTGGGCATCCACACTGTACACACATACGTAATTGCTCACCCAATGTTGCTGTGCTTCAAATTTCTCTTCCTGGAATTTTTCCGGGGCGAAAGAACCTAAATAATATTTTCAAGGAAGAAATTGGTTCGCAGGCAATTGACTGGGCTTATAACTATATATTTCAGGGTCGTGTAACTCCCAGATTGTAAATGAAGTAATAAATTATCCTTACGGGGTTACATATTGCTCCTTTGAACTACATAGATTATTTTTTATTACAAGTTAGAGCCAAATCCGAGGTCAAATCTTGTATTTCAATTTTGACACATGGAAAAATGTGTACTTGAGGAATTGCTGAATTTTTTACGACGTGACGGATATGAGAAAAATTCGGTAAATGAAAAATATCTTTTGAGAAAACAACTCGAACTGTTTATAAATAATTACCGAATGGATAATAAATATGAAAAGTTGGTGAGGTGAAAGTTAGAAATGATAATTACGAATAAGTTGAAGAAAGAGTATAGAATAGTGCATATGATAGAATTCAAGTCGAAGATTTTGTACATTCTCATCATAATGAGAAGGTATTGATTTTATGTGAAAAATGACTTTCGTGGATTTCATCAAATGTCGACGTTTTGAGGCCCCCTAGTCAGAAAAAATAATTTTTGCGTCGGTGTCTCTCCGTCTTTCGTCGTCGTCGTCGTCGTCTGGATACCGGACGAATTTTGAAAGACTAATCGGATTGGGTTGTGCTTTGGCACACAGTTTCGGGAACCGAAAAAAAAGATCGAGTTTGTTCACCAGCAATTTGGGCAGAAATTCAAAAAGTTAGAGCATTTCCAAAATTTTTCAGACAATTTTTTTCAAAATTAAAAAATTCTATGGACGGCCATCCATACTACTCAAAGAATCCAACAATTTATTTTCATGACTTTCTTCGATGACAGGAAAATTGCCCGAGTTCAAAATCCCCCCCAAAAAAGCGAAATTTAACATTTTAAGCCAAATGAAGCACGATATGAAAGAAAGATAGAAAAAAAAACGTTACTTATTGATAGCCCTACAAGATTATCATGACGACTTTTTGAGTTTTCTTAAAAAATCGAAAATTCAAATTTTTTTCGCACAAAAAATAATGAATTATTACATTTTCATCATAATGAAAAGGAACTGATTTTATATGAAAAATGACTTTCTTGAATTCCATCAAATGTCGACGTTTTGAGGCACCCTGAGTCAGAAAATATAGTTTTTACGTCGGTGTCTATCTGTCTGTCTGTCTGTCCTAGTCGTCTGTATATGGGATAACTTTTGAAAAACTAATCGGATTGGATTGTGCTTTGGTGCGCAGTTTCAAGTACCCATGACTTGCTGGCTCTGGCAGGCCCTATGTGCATTTTCATTAGTAATCTGTTGGTTTAAAATGGGCAGCTGTACACAATTAGTCGCCTGTTGCGTGATACTATTATCCTGTTTGTTAATCTTAAGCCATTTTGAGTTCAGAGTACCCATGACCTCTGTCTCTGGCAGGCCCTCTGTGCATTTTCAGCAGTAAGCTTTTGATTCAAACTTGGCTGCTGTACACAAAACGGCGCCTTTTGCGTGACAATATTATCCTGTTGGTTAACTTCAGGCCATTGTGGGTTGCGAGTTCCCATGAATTGTTGGCTCCCGCATGCCCTTTGTGCATTTTCATCAGTAAGCTGTTGGTTTAAAATGGGCTGCTGTACACAATTGGTGGCCTATTGCATGATACTATTACCCTGTTGGTTAACATTAGGCCATTGTGGGTTGAGAGTACCCATGACTTGCTGGCTCTGACAGGCCCTCTGTGTATTTTCAGCAGTCAGCTGTTGATTTAAAATGGGCTGCTGTACACAATTACTCTCCTGCTGCGTGATATTATTATCCTGCTGGTTAACATTAGGCCATTGTGGGTTGAGAGTACCCATGACTTGCTAGCTCTGGTAGGACCTCTGTGCATTTTCAGCAGTAAGCTTTTGATTTAAAATTGGCTGCTGTACACATAACGGCGCCTTTTGCGTGACAATATTATCCTGTTGGTTAACTTCAGGCCATTGTGGTTTGCGAGTTCCCATGAATTGTTGGCTCCCGCAGGCCCTTTGTGCATTTTCATCAGTAAGCTGTTGATTTAAAATGGGCTGCTGTACACAATTAGTGGTCTATTGCGTGATTCTATTATTTGTTTGGTTTCAATTAGGACATTGTTGGTTGCGAGTACCCATGACTTGCTGACTCTGGCAGGCCCTCTGTGTATTTTCAGCAGTAGGCTGTTGATTTAAAGACCTAATACCGTAAAGACGATTTTTATACCAAAAGATGAATTTTGTAAATCACGAGAAACCATTTTTAATAAAAAAGTCAACTTTTCAACAAAACTGCTGCAATTCGTAAAAAAAATGTCTCGGCAAGAAAATAATAAAATTTCAACCAAAGAGTAAGTTCTTCGAACTGGGAGAAAATTAAATCAGGTAAGTTCTTTGGATTTTTTATTGTATACCATGCAAGATAGAAAATTGGAACATTTCAAGGAGTGTGATTTGCAAATATAAATCCTATTATTAACCCATGAACGGCTAGTGGTACCGTATGGTACCACGCGTTTTATCTCATTTAATTTAGTTAAATGTGTTAAGTTTTAATTATTCAGTTAAATTATTAGTTGTTTGAGTAATTAGTCAAATTAGTAGATTTGCTAAGAAGTTCAAGTTACTTGAAGTAATATAGCTGAAACATCGAAAAGGAGTTGAAAATCCGCGATAGAAAAGAAATTCCGCAGTTGATGGGTCAATAGAGTGTCACATAACTACGTATTCAAAATTGGATGTAAAGCAGAGCCGACAGAGACCTAGGGGCGCAGTGCGCACCTCCCCCCCCCCCTCAAAATAGACCACTGTGTGGCAACGTTTTTATTTGCCCCCCTCTGAAATTGAAGTTTTAAATTCATCGAAAATCATTGAAAGCTTCGTGAAATCTTTGGAAATCTTCGTGAAATATTTGAAATATTTTAAAAATATTTGTTAATGTTTGTGAAATTATGAAAACCATTGAAGTCTTTGTGAATTCTTTTAAACCTATCCGAAATATTTGATAAATATTTAAAATCTTTGTGCACTCTTTGAAATCTATCTGAAAATTTTGTGAAATAATCAAAGTATTTTAATGCTTTAAATCCGAAGTCGTTGCGAAATAGATTTGGGAAATTTTTGGGAAGTCGTTCAAATGCTTGCGAAATATTTGAAATCTTGATGAAATAATTGTGAAATTATTAAAATCGTTGTGTAATAATTGAAGTCTTTGTGAAATCTTAAAAATTTATCCGAAATATGTGCTATATATTTTAAATCTTTGTGAAATCTTTAAAATATTTATCAAATCTTTAGGAAACATTAAAATCTTCTTGCAATCTTTGAAATCTATCGGAAATCTTTGTGAACCAATTGAAGTTTTTGTGAAATCTTTCAAATCCATCAGAATTCTTTGTGAAATCTTTGGAAAATCATTTAAATCTTTGTGAAATCTCTTGGATCTATATGAAATCTTTGCTAACCTTTAAAATTTTTGTGAAATCTTTTGGAAATTATTGAAATCTTTGAAAACTACCTGTAATCTTTACGAAAGTTTTGAAATCATAGTAAAATCATCGGAATCTTTACGAAATATTTGAAAATTTTTTGTAATATTTGTTAATCATCGTGAAATTTGTGAAATCATTGGAAGATCATTGAAATCTTTGGCAATATGAATTTATACCTGTATTTATTATTATTTACAATTTATTGTGAATTTATTATTTATGATTTATATAAAAAATGTACATAGTATAATATTATTATACTATGTACAAATTGTGCCATTTAATATTATAAGTCTATGCTCCTGCCCCCACCTACAAAAAAAGGGCTCCGCCGCTTCTGATGTAATGTACATAATACAGCCATCCAAGTTCACGTTTTTTGTGAGGAAGGTTGAAAGGTAGAAGGTAAAATGTCTTAGTAGAAAACGAATGTATCTCTGACTTTGTCTTCCACGTATAGAACTTTCGGAATCAGAAAAGCTAACAGTTTGAAGATACCTTCCAGTAAGTCAAAATCTCTGTTTATAGAAAAGGCAGCCCGAGAAGAAAGAAAGAAGCGTACGAGAGAGCGTTAAACATCAGAGTTCTTAGCGATGAGGAGAGAAGTAGACTTGAAAATGATTACAGACACAAAAAGAAGAAAGTTAAACTACTGGTCGAGGAAAGTAAAGATAAAATCAGAACAGAAGAAGAGAAGAAATTACCAAACGATTTCCAAGGAACCATGAAACTAATATTTAAAGAGATGAAGAAAAGTAAAAGTACAGAGTTTGTGAGCATGAGAAACAACAAAGGTGAAATGCTATATGATACAGAACTTTTGAAATATGTATTTTACAAAAAAATGACAAGAGACATTTTCTTCCTAAAATGGGCCAAATTATCTAAAAAATTGTCCTGGCCGAAAACATCGTTTGTTCATAATTTGTTCAAACAATTGCGATTTAAACAAAACGTACCATTTTTTCGTAAAAAGGACCGACATATTCGGATTCAGCAGCTCAAAATACATAATAATCACCCTTTTTTTTCTTGGACATATTAATGCACACGGGAACCTACCCAGATCCCGGACTAATGTTATTTGGGCTTATTAAAATATTTATTACAATGTTAGTGGCCAGCATCTAAAGCTTATTCTGAGATCCGCATTTTTGTCCCTTCCGCTGAAGCTTATAGAATATAGAGTAATACTAAATAAAGCCCTTATCTTGCAGGAAGGCTATACAATATTAAGATTCGTTACATGCTTCCATCAGGTATTGCGGCTTATAAAAATTACTATACCTCCAAATACCGTATTTATCTATGTTGGTATAGAAACTATTTAAGTGTGGTGTTTTTTCAAAACAAGATATTATTTTCAGTAAGTAAACAAAAAGAATCCAGAGTTTGAATTATAGCAGAAGAAAAATTAAATGTGTGAAAATAGTTTGAAACCTCTTTCATATGCAGAGAGCACCTATGCTTTTCTACTCTTATTTAAATCAAATTTCCTTTATTGTACGAGCAAGTTTAACTTGCCCAGTAACTTTCGCCAAAGTAAAGCTATTTCGCGTCACAACAAAACGCTTCCTTTCTTACCAAATGTCACTTAAGGGCTGCGTAAATACGCTCTCTGTACCTTCGAAAAACATATTCATTAAATATTTAGGATGATGGATATAGCTATGGAAAAATGTATAGAAAACTGAAGAACTATAAATAATTAGAGAAATGTACCCAATATACTGGGTGCTTTTTTTATACTTGAGACATCGAAATATCTAAAAAAAAATACGCATCCTATGTAAAAATACTTGTAATAAAAACTTTTTATTTTCGAGGGGGGAAATTGAATTTAAACAAATTTACCACACCCCTACCCCCAGGAGGCAGAACAGGGGGTAACATTTTTCTGAACTTACTAGAATGTCTCTTCTGAGTAGAAAGCATTTTTCTTAATCCTGCAATGGAATGCAATCTTACCCGAAAGAACAGAAGTAGTATGCATTCAGAAATATTTTTACATCGGTTAAAATCTTTAGAATGAATCTTCCATAATCTTTTCCAATTCTTCAGAAAATACTTAGGTAATCGTTTATTTAGAGGTATTCCTTATTTTAAAGTAAATGGTTTGAAATCTTTTGCAAAACCTTTTTTATATGCCAAAAGTAAAATACCAGTCGAAAAATAATTTATAATTTTGTTTTCATTAACTAATTTTTTTCAACGTTTTCGTTTTTCTGTGAAATTATAATTACTTTATACTAACTTTTCTAAATGTTTTACCAAAACATTTATGTTTTTCTGAAACACACCAAAATAATAAAAAAAAATAGTTGTTACATTTTTTTTTTGCTTTTTTGCAAAATAAATTTCAGAACGAAACAATATACGCAGAAATGTGTTATATTAAAAGAAATGTGAATCGATCAAAGATTTCATCAAAGTTATATTTTAACGGGTTAAATAATACGAGAATAGTAAAACTTAAAAATCGCTGTGATTGATATTCAAATTAAAATGTTGAATGAATGTTGTTTAATCAATAAATCATAAGTGTTTTTAAATTTCTATTTTATTTGACATGGTTATTTTCTAACTGAAAAAGCGAAGAGGGAAGTTCTGTCACACCGTACACCTTTTGCCGCTCGTAAAATTACCAACAATTGCTATTTTTGGCAATTTGATAACTATTTTTTCGAATTGCACTTGATAAACGTGTTTTAAAATATTTTCGAGTTTAGATCCGTAATCAAAACCTCAAAAACGTTAGTATATATGGTTTTAATAATACGAGAATAGAATTAGTTACAGACGTTATTTTTACAGAATTTCAATTTTTTTTCAGTTTTTCGGGGGAAACTATGAAACTTTTTGGGTCTCCCCGAAATGGTACTTTACTTTTGGACTAGAAAGAAGATTTTCCAAAAGGTATCAAATTATTTACTCAAAAATTCGGAAAAGTCATCAAGGTAAACAATAACTAATGCGCATTAGTACTACTATTGAGGGACAGGAGATAAAAATAATAATATTTTTAGATTAATTTGAAAATCTCTGGGAAGGGTCACACTCCCTCCGCAAAATTTCCCACTTTGAATGATTAGAAAACTTTGGAAGGACACGGGCGATTAAACAAATTAATATTGGATTCTCGAAGCACTAACGATCTCTTGAAGGGTAGAAACTAAATTTTATTGTTGAAATTATGGAACCCATAGCAGAAATAACTTAAGTTATGATCTTCTTAATTAATCTTGAGATTCTTGAAAATTTGAGGGGCGAAAGCTGCTCTTCCATTGTAGGATTAAACGGCTAAAGTTTTCGGTAAGGCGCGTCGTTTGCAATTTGTTTTGAACAGGCATTCTGTTCCAAGTGTGGTAGGTGCTCCCACGTACGGCCTTCGTTATAAATTACGGACGCGCCTTTAATAACGCGCGCAGTACATCCATCCCATTCTCCCGACTACCATTCCTACGAAACGAGCCAGGATATCCAGGATATCCAGGAAAGTGCCAGAAGGCACTACTGGCCCAGGCAGGCGATATAACCGCGTTAACTCGTTGACTAATGTGTCTAAAGAGCTACTGGCCTTAGGTGATACGTCTTATCTCATTTAACGCTTTTTCATTTCCTTTTTCTTTCCTCTCATTCATCTACCTTACTCACCCCACTCTGAGGCTTATCAATTTCCTCAGACTTAGATTCAGAATATTTCGTTTCACACACGTGCTCAAAACATATTGACGTTCAGTTTTTTTAGCAGAAAAATGGTTTTAGAAGACAATATAATATTTTGTGATTTTTAGTGCCAAGGCGGACTTTACCTTCTCTGCCAAATATACGCTTACTTCCACGTTTGTCACAAAATACATTTTGTAAAAAGAGCACAAATAGTATCCCTTTGTGTCGAAAGTGGCGTTATCTAGAAAGGCATGAGAACAAAAATTGTGCGCAAGAGTAACTGGAAAGTTTAAAAAAAAGTTTGTGAAAGAGTAACACTAAAGGGGGACACTTACACGTTTTACAAAATTCATTCGCAGCAAAATGACATGAATCACACTTTTAGATTTCTTTCTCTTTTGTATTTTTATAATTTCAATAATTGGACTAGTAATAATCATTCTTCGTTATTTAAAAATTGTAATTGTGAATGTGCAAAGAACAGTTTTTAAATATTAATAACAAAGCAGAAATTATTGCTAATGAAGTGAAGAGTATTCAATTTCGTGGTCCGCTCGCTGAATTTCGGCGAACCTAGGCTTTCATTTTCTCCATGCTACCAGGCCGAATTTCGGTGAACGTAGACACGGACTTTTAAAAAATTCAAAGCTGCGATTTGTCTACATCATCTATAGGGGGTTAAAAATTTAGAAAGCGCTTTTTTTCATATACCGCTTAGAACGATATTTTGCTTCTTTCGCAGTTCTTCATATGATTTCCCACAAGAAAATTTCTAGGTATACTTCAGAAATATTATTCAAATATTTCAGTGTTTAAAAAATTTAAAGAGAATTTAAGTTTCGGGTTTAAGCCTTCAAACCACCCTCAATAAAAAAATGGAAAAATATCATTTATTTATTTATTTGCAGACACTCCTCCTGAAATACGTAGGGTTTCAAATGAATCTGCATCACAATATAGAATTAGAAAATGCGTTATTTAACAGAATCACATCGGAAAATTCAAAAGCATTAAAACATATTTTTCTTATGTGTAAGAGTAAAATAAAAAAAATGTTATTTAAACCAATATTTTTTAATTTTAATACGTCTTGTAGATTTATTTAAAAACCTAAGTGTCTAAAGAGTTGCATCTTAAAATTAAAAAGAAATAGAATATGACTTTTTATCCCATAAAGAGAGTTGTTTTTGCCTTAAAAGGATCGTATACTATTTTTAATTATTTTGTATTAGGTGATACTACTCTTTTAGAAATCCCAGACTCATTTTCTTACATCCTTCCGTGTAAAACACATACTTTACGTAAAAAGACAGTAATTTACTATTTTTATTGAGGGTGGTTTGAAGGCCCAAATTCGGACCTTGAACGATCTTTAAATGATTGAAAAAATTATTAAATATTTATGCAATATACCTGAAGTCATTCTAGGACCTTTCTTATGAGAATCCGTAGCACACATTTTAAATTTTGCAATTAAATTTTTAATCATTCAAGGCTTAAAATATCTAAGTTGTATAAAAAAAGTTCCTTATAAATGTATTACCCTCATAGAGGCTGGTTTTTCATTTTTTATTGTCATATTAATTGCATTTTCGTAAGTTATTTTTCATTTGTACACACAAAAAATAATCACTACTTTTTACCCTTTTAACACATTGGGCCACAGGTTCACATTTTTTCAATTTATAAAAGCTTGCACAATTATTTTTACACCAAATAAAATAAATTCGAGGGGGGGGGGGTGAGACAACAAATTCGTTTTGGACCAACCTACTGGGTGCCCTATCATGTGATTCAAATTTCTTATTTTTTTAATATAATATAAACATGAACAATAGAGTGTTTTATTTTCGTCTAAACAAAAATTTTAAAAATGAATTTATAAAATATAATTTTTCTAACGACGCAGAAGGGAAAGAGGGGTATTATGTCTACGTTCTAAATTACCATAAAAATATAGTATCAAAGTATAAAATGTTGTCTTAATTAATAAGTAATTCATTTTTGTACTAATTACGAACGAAAAAAATCTGTATGACTTTATATATCATAATTTTGAGATGATATTGATACCAATTTTCTGGTCAATACTAAATTCGCTGGACTTCCGGCTATTAAAGAGGTATGTATTAAATACGTTAACGAGTATGCCATTGTCGAAAGCTCTGCTTCGCTAGCGAAATCTGAGTTTTTTGTCTATAGAGTTTCGTTAGTGGGGGCTTTTAAAAAGCGCGATCGACTCTCTGCAGGAGATGGCAATTCGAAATTATAAAAGTAGAGTGAAATGAAAACCTCATTCTTTGACTGACGTCATATCACGAACACAATTGCGGCGCAATAATAGAAAAAAAGGAATGAAAAAAGAGAGCAATAAAAAGAAAGGGACCGACTCTACTTGAATTCGGGAAAGAGAAGAAATCAAGGATTCCGGGCAACAAAATATTTATAACGAAATAACAAAAACTGTTATTTCGAAAGGCTTACAAATAAAATGTCTTAATCTTTTATGTCCAGAAGGGAATTTTTTGAGAACAAAATTAATTTCAAGAAAAAAAATCAAAGTGATGTTCACATCAGGTACGCATTTGCAGATAGATAATGGAAAAAACGAATAAAAAAAGCGAATACTAAAAAGAAGGGGATCGATTCTACTTGAAGATCGGAAAGAGAAGAAATAAAAGTTCCGAATACCGAATATGCGATTTCCTCGAGAGAAATTCGCCATGACGTGGAGCTTCAAGAAGACGTGCATTGATAGTAAATGGCTGCAGCTCACATCTGTTATTTCTTATTTTCAATTCACTAGAACGACTCGCAAGTCATACCCAGTCCGATATCAGTATAAACTGTATTTCTATTTTTCCCTCAGCAGTAAAAAACAGAGCAGGAAATTGTAAACAAAAAGGAAAAACACAATTAAACAGTGCAAGTTTATACATAAGGAAATAGATGAGAGGCTATACAAAGCGAAAGAATATTTTGCATTAAAAAATACATAAAATAGGTTAACTTTAGTTTTCCTGAAGTACTGCACCTGTGTCAAGTTACCTGCCACTTCGCATGAGTTAGCCAACCAATATTTTTGTTTAATATTGCAAAATATCAATAATTAATTTTATTGCATAACTTGCATTTAAATTATATAGCTCACTTGTTATAAGTGATTTTTATTTCAAGTCAATTTAGAGGTAACACAGGGCAGTAATAAAAGACTCAAACCAGCACATAACCTGACATGAGATTTGTTAACTTATTCACGTTAATGTAAAATGGTAGATAATCATGACTTGAATTCAATCGCTCTGAGAGTAATCAAAAGTTTCCGAAAAAATCACTCAAATAAAGTTGTAACAAAAATGTTTTGAAAAATCCACTGATCGTGAATGTTTTATCAATTACACATTATGCAAGAATATAGACGATAGAAATATTTACGCTAGCCCAATTATATTATTGTTTTTGGTAAATAATGGTGCACCAGCTTAGCCTCCGCGCCAACTTACACTCGTCTCCCCTATTTCGTTTCTTTATTAAAAATCTTCTGACACATTTTCCTCAGTATTTCTATTTTCAGTTTGACTTCTAAACCGCTTAAGTTTTTGGTGTATATTTCTTTTCATTAAAAACGTTCACTTGTCATTATTATGCCAGACACATTCACTCTTTTTGTTTCTCTCCTTTCTTTCGTAAGGATTCTGCTTTTTAATTAAACAAATTTAATCCTTGCCTTTCTGCATTAAAGGGGCTTTAGCAATATGTGTATATTTTTCGATGTAAAAGCTTTCTTTGTAAATTATTACAAAAAGTCAAGAATATTTTCTGGAGGAAGTCCACATTTTGTTAGCAAACATATCTCTTAAGCGAATTTACAATTAATTTCTTGACACTCAAATTCTACATGTGCGAATATTAGTTTTTTGTTCGAATACGTGCCTCAAAAAGATGACGTATAGCCAGAGTGATAAAGGCGTATTAGGATTCACGCCTGTGAATCACAGCCACCTACAACTACGAAAAATTGTAAATATAGAATCAATTTTTTTACCTGTATTGGATATCTTGATCAATTATTGACTTATTTAAATGAAAGAATGAACAATTAAAGAAAAATTAGTAAAAACTAAGTTGTGTGCGTAGAACTTAAGACATACATTTTATATTGTTTCTGAAAAGAACTGCAGCGAGGTACAAAAAGTGCGATAATTTTGAAACCTCGTGAATCGATGTATTTTTATGCGTTGGTCAGTATGTTTAGCATGTTTTGTTAAAGAGTTTAGATATGAAAAAAATATAGGGCTGAGTAGGAACACACCCTTACCCCTTTTCCAGTAGCCTTTTTTTGCATTATTTAAAATGTGAAAATATAACCATATCCCATTTCCAGTAACCTTTCTTTCCATCATGCGGAAAGGGAAAATATAACCATAACCTATTTTCAGTAGTCCTTTTCAACCCGAAGTGTAGAAGAAAAGGGGTATTCAAAGAGACATTTAGTTGTTATAGAAATATATTAACTTACAGTGGCCAATTTTTCGTCTGGTATCGAGAAAATGAATTTCCCTGAAATCCGTATAATGCATTTGGAGGTCAAGTTTGTTGTTTTCCTCGCGTTTCTTGGTATTTCAATTTCGTTAATTATTATTACCCCGACACAAACTCTATTTAGTATTAACATTCGCGTACATTTTAAGTGGTAAAACTCTTAAATGTCTCAAGTAAATCTGATCTCTCACTGCTCCCGATTAGACTGTCGCCATTTTATTTCGATGCTCCCATAATGCACCACTTATTATGTCTCTTGACTATATGAAATCCCTGGCATACAAAAATGGTCAAAGATATTCATTTTCGCTGATCCAGGGATCAACTTAAATTCCTTTGTTTGTTTTTAGCTAAATGTTTAGCTATAATAAGGAATAACATCCCCGTTACAGTTCAATTGTTTAACGGTGTATACATAATAGTAATTATAACAGTAATAGTAAAATACATACAAGTGATTATATATCCAAAACACTATAATTTATTCTGCATTTATGCATATTACGCATTGGAAGGTATGAAATAAAAGAATTACTGAAAAAAATGTCGAATACACTAGACATGAAAAAGTCACTCTGATGTAGAAAAAAATATTTTTTACATTCATTAGTATAGTATATTCTACATTATTCTATATTATTAGTATAGCAGTGAAGTAAAATAATATAATTGTTAATTCTTTAAACCTCGCAATACAATTTCGCAATTGAAAATATTTAATAAAAATAAAATAAAATCAGTCAACAAATTCTACAGAGTTACATGTCTAAAAATCATATCTAAAAATGAAAGTGAGGGCGAGAAATCATAATTTTATATTTTAATATCATATAAACATAATACTGTCGAATGTGTTGATTTTATTTTATTTTTATTCATATTTTTATATTTTATTATTTTATTTCACTACTATACTAATAATGGAGATTAATGTAGAGTACACTCTACTAACAATGTAAATAAAACCTTGTTTCTCCATTAGAGTGACTTTTTTATGCCTAGCGTATTCGAATTTTTCTTCAATAACTTTTTTTGACAAACTAGTTTATTAATTATCTCATATTTTCGACAGTCGTAAAGTTTAAATTGATGAAAATTGAAAGTGATGAATGCTCCTTGAGCGAAGTTGATAAGAGAGGGAGAGAGAAAGAGAAGTTTCATCTGCTTCAGGGATTATTTTTTAAGAAAGACTTTTCTCAAATTTGAAAAGTCTCAAGCGCTCTGTTTTCCACAGAGTTGGCCTTTTCTGTTCTCTCGAAGCTAACTTAAGGGCAAGGCTCGCAATAAATAATTAAGGAGGGACATTATCGTGAGGTACTGCAAAGCGAGATTGTCCTGAGGTACGAATTTATCACAACCTCCACCTCAAACACCTTCTCGTCCTCCATTCTAGCTTACCGCAAGTCTTGTCATCTCTTTCTGCTAGCAGCTAGATGCTGCCCATATTTTAGTGGCACGCCGGAATCTTTTGTCTTCATAATATTTATCCCCGCGGATGCCGAGAGTAATGGAGCGTGGGTCCCTCGAGAAACGAAGGTACGAACCGACGAACGGATGAACACAGAACAAGATCGGAACTAAACCCTCTTGGTAAGCTGAGGCAAAGCTATAGTTCAGACTATAGACAGCGGTATATGTAGCGTGATAAATTCGAATGGAACGTTAAATCTACTGGGTCTTGAGCGAGATTCCAATCGAGTAAAAAGAATGAAAACCGACTAAAAGGAAAAAAAGTGTAACAGCCTTTTCCCTGTCCTCAACGCTTGAACGTCCCGCGAAATCACTATTAACAATCGAATTGAGAATGAAGGATTCTTTACAATGCGAATAAAAATACGAATCCTTCACAGTCGAGTGTTAAAATTTGTTCGGAAATATCGCATACCAGCTGCGAAAAAAATAGAAATACAGGAAGAAAATGTATATAATGCATATGAGAATTTCTTTATTGTTGAAGTAATACTTTAGAAAAAGAGTTTTATATGCAAAAAAGAGCAATTTCATTTAATTGAACTTCATAAAGCATAAAGTAGTTTGAGGGCCCAGATTTATAACCACAATAACAAATATTTTTCGCTGAAATAATGGGATATGTACTAATTTTTCGAGTTAAGTTATCATAACTAATCTTGATACATTATTTAGAACGAGTCCTACAAAAAATCGAAACTCTTATTCAAGGAAATTCATAGCTAAAAGTGTTTGAGAAGCAAGAGAATGGAAAAAATAAAATAAAAGAAATTGTGCATAAAATATATCCAGAAAGGCTACGTGGCTAAGTAACTTTATGGATTGGGTAAAAGCTGGACGATGGAGGTACATCTATTTCAAAAATGATTTTAGATCTCTTCGTCGCTTCTTCTTCCATATCCTTCGACTATGGACGTGACTCGTTTGCTAAAAGGAGCAAGCGCGTGGTGCCAACTGGAGGAGAAAGGAGCATGAAATATTGGAATTCTTGGACAGGAGTCCAATCGTATCGCAACTAGCAGTATAAAATCGATCGAGGGAGTGTGCAAGAGAGAGAGGGGGAGAGAGATAAAGTCCACTGCACGCATATCCTTGCTACAGTTTGATTTAATCCCTTAGCGTTACGATCCCATGGCCATAAATCCATCGGTAACACCGGCTAATCTAAACTGCTTTAACCGTTTTGTTATTTCACTCTACACCTTTTCCTATCGATTTTCACTTACGATGAATCGGGAATAGGTAATCAATTTATCAGTACGAATATTTCAAACATAAACAAGATTTTAAGCGCTTTAGTTGGTTCGTTAAACATTTCAAATTAAATCGGAATAAGTTCTAACTCAGAAAAACACTAATCTACATGATTTAAAGAGGCCGTTAGCTCCTACGTTTTTTATTTTTCAAGCTCTGCCAAAGGTTTTGAAATGAACGTTCCATTCCCGTTCTTCTGAAAAAATCTGGTTAACTCTTTTCACTGAAAGGGATCGAGTACAAAAAATGTAGGGGTTGCTTAGAACGGCTGGACATTGGTCAATGAAGGTCGAAGGTGAAAATAGAAAAAAAAAGAAGGGGAGAGTCAATGTGACAAATGGAGGAGAGTTTGTTAAAAATAGCTACGACTTGAAATGTCGGCTTAAACGAAATGGTCGTACAAACAAATTGGCATGGGTCGGCAGGTAAAAAAACTCCCAAAATTCATTCTAGCTGTCTCATCCTTTTTTTCTGAAAAGCTAGAGCGAGACCGCAGCATAAATCCCTCCGAGTAAGATATTGGCAGAATAAAAAAGATTGCAAGAGTGAGAAGTGTGCATGGGTAGACGATAGAAAAACGAGGTTGTGGGGAGAGTGAAGGGAAGCTTGACCATTGGAAGTTGGATGGTGAAGTGACTCTGGAAAGGGCGCACTTTTAAAAACTTTATGCAGCTTTTCAAACCTTTTTCATCCTTTGAAATGGACCACAAGAGGGAGTGAAAAAGAAATAGCTGCTAATGACTTTCTTTGAAATTATTCAGATGTAGACTCCGAGAAAAGCTCGTTAACTAAAATCGAGGAAACTCCATTGCCTTCCAAGATGAAATGTTTTCGAAAGAAATGGACTGTTTCGTTTAGCTATATTTTCCAGGAGTGTAATTAGGAATTAATGTTGGATTGTCGTTCAGCTATTTCTGGAGACGTGGAACCCAATGCGTGGAAAATGAAAATTTCTCGGAGATTTTTACCAATTTTAAAGTAGAAAGCTTAATCATGTTTCTGTATGGAGCGTTTCGTGTCAATCCGTATGGAATTTATAAAAAGAAATGCCTCGTATTTACAAGAACTCTCTATCGATGTAAAGAATGTTCATAAGTCAAGGGAGGTATTTTGCTAAATTTTTCTTATTTAAAAAGCTGGAATTTAATTAAATGTTAGCACGAAAACAAGAAAGAAAGTACGGCGATTGATGGTTGGGAAAGTTAGATGTTTTTCTGTTTTATAATCGACTCGCTAATGATGGAGCCTTAAGGCATTTCACCCTTATTGTGAAACATGTGACAAGAGAATCTCTTTAGAAAAATAGATCGGAGTGAAAGGGAAAGTAAGGTGAAAGCAGGGTTGAAGAATGGAAGAAGCGATTGGGTTGGTGTTGTGAATTGTTTACGCCATGCGAAGTGAGTAACGACATCCTGGCATCAAGGTACACGGAGGTTCCATTAATCATAATCGCATTCCGATTTGAGAAGTCTCCTAGACACTCTGGGACGGAAGAAAGGAAGGAAGGGCGAAAGGGGCACAAAAGTTGAAGACGAAAGAGTGCCAGATAAAGCATAAACCCTGAAGGAAGAGAATGTTGGAGTTAGAGACGGGGGTTGAATGGAGAGAATGCGTTCTGGCAGTAGTGTAACCGGGGATTTGTCATCCAGACGTGACGTGGAGCGAAAAACCGACCTACACGCTAATGCCTCGATTCCAGACGAATTTCCACTTCCAATTTTCTTGCAGATACGTGAAGAAATCACTCCGTTTTCGACATCTTCCGATTGAATGGTCTATTCTTCAATTGTTTAAATAAAATGAATAAATTCTAAATGGGAATTCACTGATCGAAATACCATTGTTTAATTGGAGAGAGACGACGATTATAGAAAACTGGTTGGGGAGAGAGAAAAAGAGCTAATTTTAGTGAAAAACAGAAATATACACATGCTTAGAAAAATGACACGTTCTTAAAAAACTTTGTACAATTTTCAAAAAAAATTCGGAATATCTTGTATACATTCTCAAATATTCCAGCTCACTCCAGAATATTTCAGAATTGCAGAATAATATTGAAACATTCTAGAATATTAAAGAACATTCTAGACTATTCCATACAAATCTAATATTTCAAAATTTTCTAGAATAGCCTGGTAAATTATTTCCAGAATAGTGTAGAACATTTTAGAACATTCAAAAATATTTTAGAATACTCCAGAATATTTGAAAATATAGAATTTCAGAATAATATTGAAGATTCTGGATAATTTTCAAGCGTTTCACAATATTGTGAAAGATTCCAGAACGGTCCTGATATTTTCAGAATATTCTGAATATTCTAGAATGATCTATAAAATTCATTGTGGAACAATATTTTACAAAATATTCCTAAAATTTATTTTTCATTCATATCAGAAAATAATTTACTTCATGATCTTTGATCATTACGAAGAAGTGAAAAACATACAGCAATAAACACATTGCTTGAAAAGTATAGGCAGAGAGTGTAAGGCAAAAAAATTTCGATTACAATTATTATAAGATAAGCATTAAAAGGATATTTTAACGTTTACAGTGACACATCACGACTTGAAACTCCATTACACATGTTCTTAGACGCAAGATTTTAGATATGAAAAAAGCGAATTTGCGGGATTTTTGCAGGGAGTTATAGTTGAGAAAGTAAAATTTTAGTATAATGTAGATTTAGAGAGTAATTGAAAATATTCCCTCTATTGTATGTCCGATAGGGCAGAGTGAAAAAATTTAATTTTTATAATCTGCATTTGGGGTACGTGAAAATGTTGTGGTATCCTATCATGATAACCAGTGCTTTTTTTCAAATATCTTGGATATCACTTTCAGCAGAGGGGATGAAAATTTTTAGACTTTGAAAAATTATAATTCTGTCTCATAAGCGCAGAAATTTTCGCGAATCTGTTACGTCTACAGTTTTTGGTATAAAACAATAATTTAATGGATAATGAATAAGTTAATGGAACATTTATTCAAATATTTTTCATTAAATTAGTTTTGTTCGAACGGAAGAAACACGCCATTATCTTTTTGAATGTGAAAACATTTTTTAACTTAGTACTGAAGCCACTTTATAACAGTGAAAAAATGCAAAATTAGCATTATTAAAAGTTGTAATTGTTTTTACATTCTCTATCATTTAGGATTGAGAAAGTATTAGAATTGTCCGAAATTTCAAACCTCAATTTTTGAATAGATCTCCACGTTTCGGGACCCCCTAAAGATAACTAAGTTTTGACCATGGCGCCTGTCCTTCCGTTCGTTAACACGACAACCCTCGAAAGAATGAACGAATTATATCGTGCATTGGCACACTTTTATTGGGCCCTAAAAGGAAGAATGATTTCGCTAACCAGCCATCCATCGAAAATGCTATGCAAAAATATAATTCTCCAATATTAAGACAAATGACGACAGATATGTGAAAAAAAGTTTCAGAGAGGAATTTTAGCTTTTCAAAATATCTACAATTTTTTATTTGACCATTTTTGATAGGATTTGTCATTTTGGTTTTATTTATCGAAAATGCTCTGAAAAAAAAATCGAAAATTTAGATTTTCAGCCAAACGCCGTGAGACATGGAACAAATTTCCAAGGAGAAATTCCAGCTTTCAAAAAGTCCTACCAAATTTCTTTTCACCATTTTTTAGTAGGATAACAAAAAATTGACAATTCCAATTTTGAACTAAATGACACGAAATACGGTAAAAATCTCGAGGATTTGAGAAATTGAGAAATTGCTATTGAAAAATAGAAAATTCCAATATTATGCCAAAAGTCGCGAGATACTGAGATAGCTTAGAAAATTAATATATACTTGAAAATCTATGTGAATTATCGAGAGCGAAGCGCCAGTGTGACGCTGAAAATGTGTACCTCAAAGCCTACAGAGCTTTGAGCAATTTAATCTTTAACTATACTTAAAAACTGGGATCTAAAAAAGATATTTTTGCTAAAGTTTCATTCAAACATTCCAAGTGAGAAAAAAAAATTAATATCATAGCGCGAAGCGCCAAATCCGACAGACGCGCACCCTAGGCGCGTTCAAACTTGCGACCCGCGCATGTAACTATGATAAGTTTCTTTAAACGAAATTAAAATTTTTCGTGGAAGACATTACAAAATTGTGTTGAAATTAGGGTTCCATTAACAAAATTTAAAGAAAAAAGTAGTTTTTGTTGATATTTCACAAAATTCTAACTTGATCAAAAATTATTTTTTCTAAAATGTAATTTTAAAAAATTACGATTTGTTATTATCGAAAACAGTACGAATAAAAAATAACAATAATTACGTATACTCCATAGAAAAAAGTGTTTACTTTTTCAAAATTCAAGAACTTTCAACCCCTCTGTAGTGGCTAAAATTGATTCACAAACAATTTGGAAAAGACAAATTACAAACAAAAAATCACTCTACCCTATTGTCTGTTTGAGCAGTAACCCTCGGTTGTCTCTGGCCAGTCTTTATCGCATAAAGGTGTTTTTCTCAATTCAGACAACGGGAGTCAATGGACATTAAAAGTTTTAAGAAGATCGACAACTTTCATAAATATAAAGTTATGCTTCCTTCTAAAGTGAAAAGCAAACAAAATCTCTGATTTTCACTAGTACGAAACATAATTTTTAATTACATTCAAAATTATCCAAATGTGTTTGAAGTACTTCTTCATAATCAATGCTTCATCTTCCGCTTGCACCGTATCAATATTTTTGCATATAACTTACTCGAATGCAAGTAGATTCAAACGTGATCTTACCTGTAACAAAAAAAAAAATACATTCTTAATTAACTAATATGAAACATGTTCATTTTATTATGTAACATATTAAAATAGACACATTTCCTTATTCAAAAATTAGTGGTTTTTTGTTACGTAATCTTCTACCTTTGATCAATAAATTATAACCAGTTATTTCATCCCAACCTTTAATTGCAGCATTTTGCAATTCGCAGCATTTGAATCCACTTTTTGATATAAATTATCTTTGGAATTTACAAGATAAAATAATGTGACATCTAACTAATTATATTCTGGATGAACTAAATTATGACTTTGCCACAGTTTTACATGAGACTCTCTATTCTGAGTGAGGTTATTTCTCTCTTCTAAGTGATTCGTATATGAAAAGATGAACTACCTAGCAGAAAATATCTGATTTACCCACTCAGGGTAATGAAACTGTATAATTTATCAGGAAGCACTGTGTAAACTCATCAAACAGTTATGTTCCACTTGGGTCTTTACACTCATCTTCTGGTGGAGAACACTACGTTCCAGTTAACTGAACCTAGAGACCGGCTGACTAGAACCGCAGAGTAGACAAATAGAGCTTATATTTTCTCAACGCATGTAAAGTTTGGTGAGTAGAGTGATTCTAAGCCTGATTAGCATAGTATCTACTAGATAATTACTATATTAGAAATTTACCTTTTATTTCCTTGCAGGTCCTATATTATCTGTGTCACAATGTAAGTCCTTCATACTTAAGCCCAGGAATAATTTACATGTTCTTTTACATCTCAGTTCAGTACATTTTAATTTCTGAAATTTCTTATTTTACTAGAAGTAGCTGAACTTAAATTAGAATTATAAAGTTTAAAGTCAATTTTGGAAAATATACATCTGTACGTTGCACTCTAATTATTTGAATAATTTGACCAGTTTTTAATGCTTCAAAGAACTTTGAATTTTCCCGCACTCTGTTTTAACGACTGTAAAATGAATGTACAGTTCTATGAGATAATGACATATTAAATCTAATTCACGGCACAGGGACGTGCCACGTCAAAGGCATAACTCAAGTAATCGATTTGGCTCATTTTTTATTATTTTGTATTGTTAAGGGTGCTAAAAAGTGGTGCAAACCAATTTGACGACATTTTTAATTTTCTTTAAATTACAGTGAACCCCGGAGATAGGATCCCCGGAATCAGTAATTCCGAGAATTGACGCTGCGCTGCGGGTATGGGTGAGAGGAGCTGCGGGGAGTGTGTGGTGTTCACTAAGGTGCGACAAAACAGTAGCGTTGCGGTAAGGCGCTGTGCCCTAACGGCCTACCCGTGTAACTGCATCATCACGTTGCGACAGTTCACTCGAAGCGGGAGGCACACGTATTTACATAGCGAATAAGCACGATGGCGAGCTCGCGTCGACAAACTGTGTTGCTTTGATGTCTAAAGCCAACTGAAGCTGATGGGACTGATCAGATTATTTCATGCGATCGAATGAGCCTGTCTTTGATATTGACAACAGCGCCATCTGACACGCGAATATATATCGCGAAGTGGTATCTCGAAGTTATTGTAGCAATGTTAATGAAAAACAGAAGTGAATATCCATTCATTTCAATCAAAAATGTTATACTACGGTTTAAAATTAATTATTTACTATAAGATATCTTCTTAATATTTAATTGAAATTCAAATTTGTATCTGAATTGGTGGCGCTGCCGTAGCTACCCAATAGGCTGTACGATTCAACAAATAAAACAAAGAAGAAGAAGTATTGGACGGACATAGAGGGAAAGAGAGAGAGTATAATAGTTTCGAAACGAAAAGTGAGACCTGTCATTGGAACACAATCGGATCCTCTCTGTCTATGTCACATGGTAGAAAGATAGGTATGATGGACTTCAAGCATGGTTATCCCACTGCAGTGTTTTATAATGTCAAACCGTCAAGTGTTGACGTGAGAATGGTGAAAACTGTGTTTTTCGTAGACAATTGATCTAATATTTATAAAAGTAAGTGATTTCCTGTTAAATAACTTCTTCGAATGGCTGGTTCTGAAACTGCGTCGCATGCATTATGCGATTACGCAGAATTGCGCGCTTCCCACGCTTAGTGACCCGCAAACGTTTAAAGTACGTGAGCAGGAAACACAGTTATTTTAACGTGTAACAGCAAACTTTCTTCCTCATTTCTGTTGAATATTTAGTTTACCCTTGTGCTAGTGGAACTCTTAAATTCTGTGAAGGGGGCACACCTAGTACAACAGGTTACCAAATACAGGCGCTCGAATTTGGACGATTCACCCCGACTGCTAACCTTTCATTATATGTAACTCCTGATACAGTTATCCAATTTTACTTTTTTAAGAGTGTGTTAAAAAGGTATTTGAACAAGGTTTACAACTAGCCACAGCGCTACTGGGCGTGCTGTAGTAATTGATAAAAATAACTTTTATGTCAACGTGTAACGACCATTTTATTTTATGCTTACTTTTATGTAGCTGGAGAACGATTTAGATATTTTCTCGATTATACTTTCAAAATGTTTCCATTGTAAGAAAACGATAGTTCATAATGAAATTATAAACGATTTTGGTGGGTGATACTGCTTATCTGTTACATGTCGAGATGGTTTTTGATAAGTCCTCTTGCTTCCCACGTTTTGGTGAGTTTTTTTGGTGTTAATCATATATATATATATATATATATATATATAACGTTATAGATTAATGTAAATATTGAAATTGTAGTTTTTGATTTTAATCGAGTTTTTAAAAAACATATTTTTGGTAGCCCAGCCTACGTCATAAATTTGAAAACATTTTTAAAAATTTGACTTCTTATACGATTAGGGATACACGAAATTTTTGTTTAAAGACTGAATTAAAAAAATGTATCTTAACTAAGTTCGAATACTCGGATTCTTTGTTATGTTTCTTGAACTGAACACATTACCTTTTTGTATTTCAAAGTGCTAGACACCTTTGTCCCATTGATTATTATTATCGAATATATTATCTAGATAACCTTACATTTTTCATAATCCTGAAATTATCACACTTTTTATTTTAAACAGCAGAAAAAGCGACAGCTTCATACAATTATGAACACAGGTTTCCCAACAACAACAGTGTCGAGGTTTCAAGATAGCAGTAGCTTCATGATATTAATCGAAAATTAGGCCATGTACTTTTTATTAATTGGAAAACTTACAAGTAATTACTGGGAAAGTAAATCGCATCTAAACGTTCAAATACTATAAGTTTGGAGATCCAAATGCAAATTAGGATGTGTAATGGTGGTTTTAAACGCGAGTAAAATTTTCACGGAAAAGACTCGGCAATGCTTGCACATAAAAGCAGCAAGTGAGGCAGTTCGGATCTGTGGCCCGCAAATAATTATCAATTATAAATTAATTTTGAACTAACGAGGTGAAAGTGGCGCTGCTCGTGTGTGATTCGCATACAATGAACCGCAAGTAAACCCTTTCTGCGCAAAAGCTTTTACCGGTGAAGCTTATAAAGTGTTGTACACATACCAAGCTGGATGAGGTCACACAGGAGCACCTTCGTAGCGACCGCCGCTAAGGTCTAATTAACTGTTAATTAAGAACTTAATTATAATTATATAACCTTCGACTAATTGGACTTTGATATACATTGTCGATGTCATTAGTTAGGATCACAACCGTCCAGATCGTTACTTTACATTTTTCTATTCACACATTTCTTACGAAGAGAAGAAGTTGTTTGTATATACTGAAAAAAATGGATTTTACCGTTCATGATCTTGGATTTTCAAATTTCGGAGTTCAATTTATAGATAGGACGTAAAATTTAGATATTGAGTTTTATACCCAGGATTTTCAAACTTTTCCATATTTTACGGCTTGATATCTGGAGATTGCTGTCCCAAATTTTAAAATCAAAGATCATGAACGGTATAATGCATTTTTCTCAATGTATTTTACATTTATTCTTACCCTAATAGGTGTAATGATAGCGAATTTGTTTATTTACGAATAGTTATTTAAAGGAAACTTAAGAATAAGGTTGTGAAACCAATATAAATAGATTGTTCCTGAAGTTATTTTTTTCGGCCTACTGGTATGTATTAATACTATTAGAACATTAATATATTTTTAGTTATTATTTGTATTAATAGTATAAGTACATACCAGCAGATCCAAAAATAACATCAAGAACAATATACCTATCACTGGTTAAGAAATTCTAATATAAAAAACCCAATATAAGTAGAATTTATTTTTATAAGAGGAAAATAATAAGTTTTGCAATTTTTTATAGATTTTATTATCAAAACTAAAAATATGGGCGATATTGACATACTGGTCACATGTCAAACGAAAAAATTCTTGAGATGAAGATTGTTTGTAAAAGACATTTCGTGCGACACCAACTAACTGCAGAGTGCCTATTTATTATTTTCTTTCTACTTATTTTTTGTCGGATTGATGCCCCCTTTCTTGAAGTTTCTTTCTACCTTTCAATTATTCAATCTGCACAATTATTTTTTATCAAGGATGCTCATTTAGGTGTGCGCCTCTAATGGTAAGTCCAACTTACGAAAATTCAGCTCTATAGTTTAATTTTGTGGGATTTTTAAATAAGATGTAGAGACAGTAATAAACATCAAGAACATCAGAAAAAAATAATCCTAATTGAAGGCGACTACGGATTGAATTGATTCTTGAAAAGTTTGAGTCGACTGGGTCTCACTTTTCCAAGAACAAAAATATCAATAAATGATTTCGCTGCTTAAAATAATGGATTATAGCTTATTAGTAAATATGTATCAATAAATTTTACGATTTTTCCTAATAGTTTTGAAATCAGAAAAAAGCTATATATTCTCCTTCACTCATATCTGTTGTCAAACAATAAGAAAAATAAGAAAATTGAGAAAAATTTGGTTATTTTAACCCCTATGCTGGAAGCTTTTCTTTGAGTCCGTTTATCATCGGGAATGGATCAGAATGAAGATCTTGGCACGTAAGATTGCAAAAGATACTAAAATTTACTATGTAAAATTTTTCTTCTTTTATACCAGTAGTTAAAATCTAAGGAAAAATGAAGAGATTTGACTTTTTAGACACCTATGCTGGAAGCTTTACTTTTAGTCCGATTTTCCTCGAGGACTACTCAAATTGAAGCTCATTGAATATAGAATTGCGTAAAGAAATACGATTTGCTATGGTATGTTATTTTTTTTGAATCAGTAGTCAAAAAGTAAGAAAAATTAAGAAAACCTTTTTAGAACCCTAGGCTGGAAGCTATTTTTTAGTTTGATTTTCCTCGGGGATGGCTAATAATAAAATTTCTTGCATTTTGGATTAAGACAAAGAATATAATTTTCTAAGTTACAAACTTCTTCTTTTATATCAGTTGTTAAAAACTAAGGAGAATGAAGAAATTTATAGGGAAATCTTTTATTTTAGCATGATTATCCTCTGGGATAGCTTCAATTGAAGCTCTTGGGATGTAGAATCGAGATAATGAATAAAGATCGGGAAATAAATATAAGAAATAAAACGTGAAAACAATAATAAAAATTACTCTTGAATCCTTCTACCCCATGAAATCCTTCTTTGAGGGCGCTTGCCGATCTCTTTGTCTTGATTTCTGAAATCTGTTCTAGGGGTTGATTAGTGGATTGAAGAGATTTTTTGACTTTATTTTCATATCGGAAAGCAAATTTTATGCATATATGATATTCTGGCGAGAGTCTGCTTCGGAAGAGCACCCTCACGCATCAAAACAGTGGTAGTTTCGCAACATATATTCACGAAACGCTCGTACAAACCAATACACACCCCCAGCCGCCCCCAAGTGGGCTTGGAGCGCGTTCCAACACATGCGAATTACTTTAAACACGTTTTCAAGCACATGGAAAACGAAACTCATACAGACCCATATAAACTTCTACGGACGTAGAAGGGATGTGGATGCTTGGATAGAGGGTGGTGGTGCAGGTCGGTACTAAACGAGGGGTTGTGTTAGTGGCGGGTCGGTTACCAGGCAACCGGCAATAAAGGAGCTTGGATAGCCAATGGCGGCTCTCAAAATACCCCTTCGTCTAAAACTGCTTGTTTTCCATGCTTAAGAGCAAGATGGAAAGAGCTTTTACTTTAGTAGCTGTTAAAGCTTTAAGCCAAACTTAACTCGCTATTATACTTCCTCTGAATGCAAAAGAAAACCTAACTGTTCTTGTTAATTGAGGGTGGCCGCAAAACTTTATTCTAACAATTCCCTCACTTTTCCCTGATTTTTCCCTGAAACGTTATTCGCTTGTGTTTAGAGGAATAAGTTTTTTAATCACAGGATTTTATTAAGCCTACTTTTTCACACAATACCCTATGTCCCAATCATTTTTAGTTCACTTGGTGTCAAAATAAATTCAATTAAATGTGAATATAAGTCCCTGACTCGCTTTTTTAGTCGAATACGCACAGTTAAAAGAAGACATATGTTTGTAATTTTCTTTCTCCATGTTCTACTGTAACTTTGGACGAAATTAACATATTGGCCACCTAAAACTATGAAAATGTTATACTGAAAATCGATTTTTCTACCTGTGTCGGATATCCTGGTCAATTATTGACTGATTTGCGTCAAATATTGCAGAATGAATGAAAAATCAGAAAAAAAGTTGTGTGCGTAAAACTTAGCCGTACATTGTATATTGTTTCCGAAAAGTGCTGTAGTGAGTTTACGAAAAGTGTTATTTTTTATACTTCGTAAATCGATGTATTTTCATGCGTTGATTGCGAAAATGGCAATAGAAATACCCGCAAAATTAATTTTCAAAGTTTGAACTTTCAAAAATTACTTTCTAACAATTTAAATGCAGAAATAGGCATTCTGGGGGCCAGCGGGTGCAGTATGTTTTGTTGAAGCGGATATCTGAGGAAAAGATATAGGGCTGAGTAGGAATAAACCCTTGCATCTTTTCAAGTAGCATTTCTTTTCATTATGTGAAAAGTGAAAATACAACCCTACCCCATATTCAGTAGCATAACAAAATAATAAAAATAATAAAAAAAGCAAAGTAGAAGAGAAGCCCGTGAATGATACAGGCAGTGAGAAAATAAACTTAAGGAAGAAATTTACAAAGGAATAAAAGCAAATGAGTGAAATCTTGAAATTAATTATGGAATTTCAAAATTCATATACATAATGGTAAACTATAATATTAATAGTAAAATACATACAAGTGATCATATATCGAAAGTACTGAAATGTATTGTGACTTATGTATATTATGCACTGAAAGATATAAAATAAAAACATTATTTTTAAAAAGCGTCAAAAATACGTATAATTTTATATTTTAATATCATATAAACATAATACTGTCGAATGTCTTAATTGATTTGATTTGATTTTTATTAAATATTTTAAATTACAACATTTTATCCTGAACTTTAAAGAATTATTAACGTTATTATTATATTTTAGTACTATACTAATCATATAAAATAATGTAGAATACGCTATACTAATATCATTAACAATCTTGTTCTCTACATCAGAGTGACTTTTTGATGACTTGCGTATTCAACCTTTTTTCAATAATTTTTTTATTTATATAAATGGCCTAATATCTTTTTAAAAACTAAAGAATTCTTTATTGGATAACCTTGTCATTCGGAAACACAAAATTTATGTTAATTTACTGAAGTTAGTTGAAATCAGAAACATAAAAAATATTCCCTTTGATTTTTGATTAAAAGATTTAAATTTACTTATTTATAATCCAAATGAATTTTTAATCCATTTTTACGAACAGTCTTTCAAAATGTATTTCATAGTAGTTTCCGTGACTTTGCATATCCAATTTTGAACGCTTTCTACGCGAATTTAAAATTTGAAGTTGTCCAATTTCGAATATTTTAAACATAAATTATTCTACTAGGAGGTCTTCAATTGAACCTGCCGAACAATGAGGTCTACAATTAAAATAATTGAAGAAACTTGAAGTAATATGTCTAAAATTGTTGAATTCTGAGCCATCCTAATTTGAAATTAAATTTTCCAACGTTTTCAGTTGAAAATCGCATAACTATTAAAGTTTTCAATTTCAGATTGTACAATTTCAAAGTTATTAACTTCAAACTGCTCAATCTTGAATGATTCATTCCAAAGTTATTTAATTTCCAACGCTTCCGAGTCTAAATTGTTTAAATTCAAACGCTTTGATATTTGAAAATGTCCCAATCTGAATACCATACTTAAAATTAAATTATACTACTTAGTCGTTTCTGGTTTGAAGTTACATAAATGTAAGGCATTTTATTGAAAATAAAGTTCAAGACTCTCAAAAAATATTCTGTTTACATTATTAGAAAAAATATCCAATTTTGTAATATTGAATTTTGAACGTTAACAACTTAAGATTGTTCAATGTTAAATACTTAATTCTGAAATTGTTCAATTAATTACTGGATTAATGTAAAAAAATTTAAAATAAAAGGATTTGTATTTTAAAATTCTCCTTTAAATATTTGAAATTGAATATATGTATTATATTCGGCCGTTTGCAATTAAGGCCTCTGATTTGGAATAAAATAAAAAAAGTCTTGAAGCAGTAGGTTTAAATTTATTTCAAAAAATAAATAAATCTGAAAAAAATGTTGACAATCTTCCCAATTTACAGAATTTGGAACGCAATGAATTTAAAGTTGTTCACTTTTAAATTAATGAATTTAAAATGATTCAATTTGGTACGTTTATGATTCAAACTGGTTTAAAACATATATCTTTGAATTTTGAAGTTGTTTAATTTGTATTATGTATATGAATTTAAATATATTTTATTTAGGCCAGGGTGGCCGCAAAACTCACCAGTTTTTCATTTCCTTTGAAGCATAATATTTAGAGACCAGAATTCTAATCTTCTAACATTTTTAATACACAATCTTTCATAAATGGAATGAAATAATTGTTATGTCAAATTTTGTAATTTCAAATTTATTATTCTCAACAGTTATTTAAAGTGACCTCTATAGAAATGCCCTGACTTTTGACCGCATATTTTATAATTACGGAACAATAGTAAGAATGTATGAAAAAGACAAAAAGATTTGATCTATTAAAATTCTCCTCATAAAAAAGTGTCATTCTTTCAATAAGAAAGCAGTGTCAATAGTTTATCTGCAAATTGGAAGTTTAAATTATGTAATAAAAATTAATTAGATAATATATGTGTTCAAATACGTAATTTTGTTATTTAGAAATTTGCGCAGACGAAATGAATGAAAAATGTAAATTTATTCAAAGGAAGGCCATGTAGCGACGGGGAGCGTTTATACGCAGATTCAACTAACTAACATAATTATGTAATGATATAATGAATTTCCTTCATTGTATACCATGAAAGGATGAAATGGCTTTTTTTATTTACTCAAGTCTTGTTAAATACCGTACTACAAAAAGCGAATATTTTTCTTCGCAACTTGGCTTCCACAATAGATGATTTATTCAGGTAGAACCTTTAGAATACTTCTTGTTTCTGAAAATTTATTCCTGAAAAAGTAATCCTACAAAACAATTTTTTAGAATGCAATAAATTAATTTATTATTATTGCACAGTTTTAATTAGCTAGAGAGGAATCTTCCAAACTTGATGCCTGACTAAACCCACGCTTATTCTACTGTAGAAGATGAAGAGTGTATCTGTTGATACTTTTTTTAATTAAATAAAAATTTAATATCTTTCTTTTTAAATGACTGTAGATTATTAACTGACAATTGATAATATAGAAAGATAATATAAAGGATTCAATAAAAAGTAAAATAGAAAACTAATTTATTACGCGGTAAGAAATATGTTTCGAACGTGACAATTTAACATTTTCGTTAGAATGTTAAACTAGTTTTCGACAGATTGAATAGTACCTTTAAATACAAATTTTTTGAATATAATAAGTTACAAAGCATATATTATAATTAATAAAACGAAACTAGTTCAAAGATTCAAATGCACGAAACAGCTTCAGCAATTAATTTGAGTTTCCTTTACTTCCTTAATTTTCCATCTCTAAACAATATCCCTTTGACATTTTGAATATGTAACAAACTTAAATTTCCTATTACTTTTTTGAGAAAGTCATTAGCTTTGCAGTACATTTTAAATATATTAATATGTAAAGGTACGAACATCAAAGTAAATATAAATTAAATTAAAATGTAAATTAATTTGACATGAATGCTTTTTCGAAGCGTAATATGAATGTCGGTTACTTTGACATAAAAAATAAGTTTAAAAAAGTGTACTCAAAGTATTCTTTAGAAGCTTAATTTTAAATTAGTACCCTGCTTCTTCGTGCACTTAAATTCCTTTATATGTGTTTCTATTTTTATCCCACAGAGTAAAAACGTTAAAAATATTTATTAAACAATATTTTCAGTGCTTTTAGTTCTTTGGGCGTATATCGAATGAAATAATCAATTATGGATCTATTCGTTACTAATTGAGTTAACATTTTCAAAGGTATATTAATCGCTTAGAAAAAAGTTCAGTTATTTAAGTATTTTCCGTTTAAAAAGAAAATAAATACAGATTAATTAAAGTCTTCAATTTATTCCTAGAACTACCATTATAGTTAAATAACAAATATAACTTTTAATTTTTTGTAATGTATTCTCCACGAAGAATTTAGGTCTTTCTCTCTACATTTTTGGTATATACTATACATATATATGAGATAAAGAGAGAATAAAATAATAATTCACCTAAAATAAAGGAATTTTTTATCCAAATTTAAAATTATTCGAAAAAAAATGTTACAGCTTATTAAATATGTACTACAGAAATGAGCCGACTTCCTAAACAAAATTTGGTACGTTAAAAACATCTTGTGAAATTTTATTAGCTAATATGTTTTATTTTTTCATTTTAATTTGAAAAACTTTTTCCAAATTATTATTTATTTGAGAGATAAATGTTGTTTATATGTATTCGAATAAAAATATTGGACATTATAGAACAAAAATATAAATTATTTAAAATTTGCACTGTCAACCATGATAACAATTTTATAGACGATAATAGAATTTTGTTCATAAAAAAAAATAAACTCAAATTTTTTAAAAACTTTTTGACAAATGTACTATCTTCTTAATGTAGATTAGAGGTAAACATGGATCAAGGTATTACTCCATAATTGCCCCGGTTGAC
This sequence comes from Andricus grossulariae, assembly GCA_011634705.1. Classification (NCBI taxonomy): domain Eukaryota; kingdom Metazoa; phylum Arthropoda; class Insecta; order Hymenoptera; family Cynipidae; genus Andricus; species Andricus grossulariae. The sequence continues at coordinate 84,852,450 of JAABKJ010007545.1, read as the reverse complement.
AGTACACAATAAAAAAATTGAAATCGGTTAATGTCTTCTGTTTAGTTTTTCAATTTGAAACTTCAAAATATTTCTATAACTAATTTTCTATTGTTGTTGACTATTCAAAAGTTTACTTGCAACAAATTCGACCGAAAGACATTAACTTTTCTAAACATTCTTGCTTTTTAACTTTTTTTGGATACCTAACCACAATTTTTCTTTGTACATCAAAAATGATTCGATTAATTTGAACATTTTCAAATCGCATTGATATAATAGATTTCTATTGATGATGTGCAATTGATGCAATTATTGTCTCCGGGCTAATTCAAGAAATTCAAAACAGTCTCAATAGTAGCATACATTTAAAAAAATTTCGGGGTTATCTATTTTTGAAATCTGGTATCCAATATAGTGCACATCTCTCATAAAATCGCGCGAAATCCTTTCGAATCTTTTAAGACACCCTAAAAGCTTTGAAGTGCGTTGAAATCTTTATAGCCCCTAAAATCTGTTGAAATTCGCTAGAAATTCATGGAAAATTCGTCAAACTTTTTAAATCTTTGTAAAACTTTTAAAAAATCATTTCTTTTAAAATCCTATGAATCCCTTAATTGTGGAGAAGTCCTTCGAAATCTCTCAAATCCGTAGAAATCCTTGGAAATCACAAGTCCTTTGAAATTTAATTTTATGTAATTTATTCCCTGAAGTTCTTTAGAAATCCGTTAGAATCCCTTGAAATTTTTTAACAACGTTTATATTCAGAATACCTTTTAAAAACCTTTTGAAATTTTCTGAAATCTCTAGTGATCCCACAAAAGACGAGTAAAATCCCGTAAGACATCTTAAAATCTGTAACATCTTTCAAAATTCCAATAAACATGATGAAAATTTTTTAATTCTCTGAAATCTCGTAAAATACTATAAAATCTGATAAAGCTCCTTGAAATCCCTTGAAATTTTTACAAATTGTAAAATGCCTTGAAAGCCCTTCAAATTTTTGTGAATAACATAAAATTCTTTAAAATCATATACATTTTTTGAAATCTTAAGAAATCATGTCAAATTCCATAGAAACTTTAAAACATCTTGAAATTTTTTATAATCTTAGGAAATCCTTTGGAATCTCAATAAATCCTTTGGAATGTTTAAAAAAATACTATATTCTTCAAAATCCTTTCAAATTTGTACAATCACTTATTCATACTTTATTATCTTTTAGGATTCCTCTAAAAATGTTTAAATCTTTAAAATCCTTCAAGACCCCATAAAATACTATGAAATCCGTAAAAAGTCCTTATAATCCCTTGAAATTCAATTCAATTTCATTTACTCCCTGAAGTTTTTCAAAAATTCTTTGAGATTCACTACAATCTCTTAAATCTTAGAAATCCTTTGATACTTTTTTATAATCCCTTGAAATTTCGATGATCTGAAATTTTAAATTTCGATTTTTGAGATTGCGAAGATGTTATTTTGGCCAAGGGAACATCCATTAATTACCTGAGGATATGTTTTGAAATTTTAGACCCCCCTCCCTACTGTAAGGATACGTACGATTTTTGTGCCCCTCCCCACTTACGTGACATTTTATATTTCTCATTCAATATATCAATTATTTTGATTGTAAACGAGATATCGAAAGATTTTTTGGGATTTTGAAAGATTAATGGTGTTTCAAACGATTTTAAGGGATTAAGAACGATTTCCGCGCATGACAAAGAATTTTAAGGGTTTTGGGGAATTTTAAGAGATTTTAAAAAATTTTTAAATATACCGAAGTGTTTTCGCGAATTCTGAGGGATATCAGGGGTTTTTAATGGGATTTCATAATATATCAAAAGATTTCACGGGATTTCAAAAGATCTGAAAAAATATGGAAGACTTTTAAGGCAGCTTAACGGATTATAAGAGCTTTAAAGGGGTTTCAATGATTTCACGGGCTTTCAAAGAATTTTAAAAGATTTAAAAAGATTCAAAATATATTGCCGGATTTGAGAGTATTTCGCAAGATTTTAACAGATCTAACGAAATTTCGAAGGATTTCTGAATATGGTGAAGGATTTGAAGGAATTGTGATGAATAATAATGTTTTTAAAAAGATAGAATGATTTCAAGTGATTTGAAAAGATTGACATGGATTTTGAATATTTCAATGAATTTTCAAGGCAGCAAAGATGTTAAGAAATCTCATAATATTTCAAAATACTTCACGGCATTTCAAGGATATTAACCGACTTTCAGAGATTACGAGGGATTTTCACATATTTTAAAGGATTAGAAGAAATTGTTATGGGATTTTGAATATTTCAAGCGATTTCAAGGATTCCAAAAGATTTCAAGGAATCTAAAAAAATGTTGACCGATTTCAACAGTTCTTAATGGATTTTAAGGGATTTCAAGGAGGTACATTTTTTTTGAATGAGTTCAAGATACAATGTATAATGTATGTATAATAAAAAAATAGGTCAATATTATAAAAATTAATTTCAACCGCCAAAATAGGTGTCAATTAGAATATTTTCGAAATGTATTTAGAAAGGGAACGCTCAGGTGAGAAATGTCTTAGACCCCCCCCCGCCCCTTAAAAAAAGCCTCACGTAATTATCATCAGTGTCATTTTTTTCAAAATCGTAGAAAAATAGTTTTATCGTCGAAAAGAAGTGTTAATAGTGGCATGAGTGCTCAGAAATATTTTAGATCGATTTTATTGCAAACCAACGGAACAATGTTAATTTCGATAAATTCTAATTGCGAAGTGAGTTAAGTCGCTTTGAATTTTCCTAAACATAAACTCAATTACATGGAAATTTAACCCGAGTAAAGGCTCACCCCTGATTTCTATACAATTTATGTGAATTTTGCAAAGGAATTTGATTGCTTAATCGTGTCCGATTTGATTGAACCAGAATTAAGAGTTTTCCTGTCGATCGCAAACGAAGATGTATTGGATAAAGGAGAAAAAAAAATTAACTGAAAAGAAAAAAGGGGGAGGAAGAGCAAATGGAAAAGTGCGAAGTGTTTCGCGAGGGTGCGTCTCTTCGTCACGTCGTTACGTCGTTACACACGGGGTGTATGTCGTCCCGCGGGATGAGAAGAGTAGTCCCGGGTAGCGCGTAGCACTCCCGCGGGACGTCTTACGCCGCCACTTGGCCGTATTAAGCCCGGGTACTAATCCCGAAATTTAATTTGAAAATCTTTTCAGCACGACGAATAGCCACCTCTTCAGCGTCATGGAAGACGTTTTAAACTGGGAATTACGGCTTTGTAGCGGGTAATTGAAAATTTGTTTCCATTTGCGTCTCTCACTCACTCATCCCCTTTCACGGTGTTCTTCTCTTTTAGTTTTTTGTCCTTCCCATTTCTTTTACGTAAATAAAAATAAATAGTACGATTTTAAACAAAAGAGTCTTCACATTTTTTACATTCTCATTCAGGAGGGTGTGATGGAACCGTCCGCAGTTTCGATCTCTAGTTTTTAATGAGTCTACGTTCTTTTTTTTAACGTTTTGGTACCCACAGAGTCCAAATTCCACCAAAAATTGGAAAATTTAACATATTTTCAATATTAAAAACAATATTTTTGTTAAGAGTTTTAGACATTTTTGTCAAAGGTTCTGGTAAATAATACAAAGATTCAGAAATTGGACGGTTAGCTGCATTATCGGTCTTGCATTTTTGGAAGTACCGTCAAACGGGGAAATTTCAGATATGTGAGATAAATTCGGACATTTCTAAATTGATAGTTTAAATTATTTAATGTGGATGGTTTTAACCAGAATCTAGAACCAGAAAAGGCTTGAACTGATTCCAGATTCTTGGAACAGTTTTGAGTAATTTATCCTACCAATTGAGGGCAATTTAGGGGTATCCGAATTTACCCCACATGTCGGAAATTAAGCCATTTGACAGTAACATATTTTTCATATTTTGGTACACAAGTTCAAAGAGAAGAAATTTAAAAAAAGTGACTTGTGAAAATTCAACAACACCGATTCCACACAATCGTTTGAAGAATAAAAGTTTATTTTTCATGAAAAAAATGTTAATCACAACAAAATAGTTTTTTCAACAAATTTTAATTTATACCGAACTTCTTTTCTTGTCGCTTCTTCTTCTCTCCTTCTTAAGTTGAAAAAAAACACAAAATTAACGAATGATAGCTCATTTTCCCATGAAAAATATTCTCTACAACTTTTCCTCATTCAATTGGTAAAACTAAATTTTGTAATCGCACAAATAATTGAAAATAAATTTTTCAAACAAAATATTTTATAAACAAATAACTACGTTTAACAATAATTTATTAATTATAAAAATTCAATAAGGTCGACATGTGGAAAACCTTTTTGCCAGATAATAAACTATCATTAATCAAAATGGTATTATTTTTAAGGATTTGGTAAGAAGTGATGAGAAGAAAATTTCAGTCAAAAACAAAATTTGCTGAATAAATAATTTTCTTATGTTTCAAATTATTGCATGAAAAATAATCTTTTCTCCTTCAAACGCGACTATTAGTATTAATATTAAAACTTTTAAAAGTATAATTAGATGTGTTTAAATCGACATTTGTAGAAGATATCAAATGTAGGAATGAAAATTAGATCATTGTCGTTAACAAGATCTACCAAAAACCAGTTTTTTATTAGCGCGAGTTTCCCAGTGAGAATTTGGAGATTTTTATAAATTTGTAAAATTCTTTGAAATCTTTATAGTTTGAAACAACATTTATTATACAATTATTCATGTGCTTAGATTTCAATTAAAAATGCTCCATTTCAATTGCGTCTGTATAAAATTGTTTATTTCCTATGAATATTAATATATTCATTGGGATGGTCAAAAGTTAAGAACCAGTTTTCACTCGAGAAAAAATTTGTAATTAAATTTTTTTTTCGAAAAGCTTTTATTAAAATGTACCAGAATGAAACAAAATATGTCCCTTCGAAAATAAGGATCGCAATAATCATATTATTATAGTAATAATAATAGGACTAAAAATAAAAGCTAGGGGCGTGAATATTAAAATGTCTTTCTCATATAAACTCAATAATCAATATTCACGCGCCAGGTGTCTATTTTGTGTCACATATTTATTATTATTGCCAGTTACTTTCACGAGGAAATTATTTAGTTTCGTTTTAGTACATTTCAATGAAAGCTTGGTTTAAATTTTTTCTTCAAATTATATAATTTATCTTCTGCTTTTCAGTCTATCGCAAATATTTGCAGAGTTTGCAGAGTTTACAAAATTGTCAGTAATTTTACAAATGTACGGATACTTTTTGTGAGCCTTACAGACTTTCTTATCAGAGTTTAGAGATTAAAGATTCATTATTTTTTTTTCTACGTGATTATATATCTAAAATAATAGTCAAGTCAAAAGAGACTAACGCTTGATAATGTAGCAATTGGTACAGTTACTATAAGACAAAAAATAATATGAGGGGGATAAAATGAGTTGAATTTGAGAAAAGAAACTAGAGAGAAACGAAAAATCGAAGCCAGTTGATCGAATTGAGCAAATTAATTCGACCCTATAAACATCGCGGTAGCATTAGCAGCTTACATCTCCCTAAGTTGTTTCGTTACAAGTATTTTACGCAGTGTTACATGTGTAGCAAATCGAGGGGTCTCTAATCTACCGAAACATCCCTCGGGATCTTCGCTTTGGAGACTCCAACTGTAGCCGATACGCTCGATTCCCCTTACCAGTTTTCCATGTAGCCCGTATGTTTACCAGTATTTCCTTTTCGCATTTGCAATTCAAAACAGCTTCAAATTTCAAGTGTTTCGATATCTTATCTCTGACTTAGAAGAAAGAACCAGTTACAAAACGTGACACCTCCACCCCAATCTACGAGCATGATAATTTCGATGGGGAGGTATCACACCTCGTGAATGTAATTAGTTACACTCAGAAAACAAAATTTGTAATCAAAGAAACTTTCTTCTTGGATATACATGGAAATCTAGTTTATTCAAATAAATTTTGTTTGAATCAACAAAATATGTGGTGGACCCAACCAATTTTTTTGGTTCGATCAACCAAATACCATCTAGCAAAAACATTTGGTTAAAATGACCAAAAAATTTGATTGGGTCAACCAAATATTTTTTGACTGTATAATAACCCTATTCTACGTTTGAACCAAAGCAAATTTTGTTAATTCAACCACTTTGTTTTTTGAGTGTGGTAATTAAATAAAAATGAATCGCTTGTTAATACTTGAGAAACTTAAGCTACTCTTTTCCTCTGTAGTTATAATTAAGTTGATGAATTTTAATTTAAAAATTTGGAAATCGCTGGATACAATTCCAATTTAAATCAGTAAAAATTTGTCTAATTAAAAGAATTAAGCAATTACATGAATCAGTCAATAAAAATGACTGAATCAATGAAAGTTAAAGTTGAGATCATTCAAGATTACTGATTCGGTCAGTGGACATTACTGATTAGATCAATTCATCTTTAGTGATAGAAAACAAATCTTTTTGGTTTAAAATTCATTTTTTTGTTGTTAAAAATTAATTTTCATGTTATAGGTTTATAAATTTTATTTGAAAATTCATATACCTTGTAAAAATTCAAGTATTTTGTTGAAAATTCACTTTTTTGGTTGAAAATTAATTTTCTTCATTGCAAATTTGGGGCATTTCCTTTTTGGTTGAAAATTGATATTTTTTAGTTAAAAATTCAACTATTGTGAAGGGATTCAATTATTTTATTGAAAATTCAATTTTTTTGTTGGTTGAATTATACTGCTTTTAATTCAAAATTAAAATATCTTCTGGTTGAATCATCAACTGTCTTTTATTATTTGAAATAAAAATATGTTTTGGTGGGAAATGTCAACCATTACATTTTTCGTTGAGAATTTATCTTTTTTGGTTCAAAATGCGATAACTTGGTTGAAAGTTGAGCTACCTTGTTGAAAATTCATTTTTTTTTTTTTTGGTTGAAGACTCAACTCCTTCGTTAAAAGCTTAATTACTTCATTAGAAATACATTTTTTCGGTTAATAATTCATCATTGTAGTTGAAAACTCATTTCCATGGTTGAAAATTTAACTATTTTCTTGAATTTTTTTTTTTCATTGAAAATTAATTTTTTTAATTGCCAGTTCATCTTCTTTAGTAGAAAAATAATCTTCTTGGTGGGAAAATCATTTTTTGTTTTTTGAAAATTTAACGACTTGGTTGAACTGCGTTGTTAAAAATGTATTCGTCTGATTCATAATTTTAGTTGGAACTTCGTCTGTTTGGTTAAAAGTTCAAATATTTTGTTAAAAATACATTTTTGTGGTTAAAATTATCGTCATTTTAGTTGAAAACTCATCTCCATGGTTTTAATTAATTTTTGTAACTGAAAATGTAACTTTTTCATTTCTGGTAGAAAATTAGTATTTTTTTGCGGAAAAATCAACTGCTTTTGATTTTAAATAAAAAATTTCTGTTTGAAATATCGACTTTTTTAAATTTAAAATTTAAAATCTTTTTCGGTGAAAATATCAACTGTTAAATTTTTTGTTATTTGAAAATTCATCTTTCTTGAATGAAAATTTTACTAATACTTGGTTGAAATTTTAACTCCTTTGTTAAAAATTCATTTTTTGGTTGAAGGTTCATCATTTTAGTTGAAAATTTATCTCTTGGGTTAAAAATTCATGTATATTGATGAATGCTCGTCTTTTTTGGTAGAAAATTATTCGTCTTAACGAAAAATTCTTTTTTTTTTTAATAATCAACTTGCTTGGTTGAAAGTTAAACTACTTAGTAAGAAATTTTTTTGTTTTTTTTGTTGTTTTGTTTAAAGATTCATAATTTAGTTGAAAATGCGTCTATTTTGTTGAAAATCTGTTTCTTTTCTTGAAAATTAATTTTGTCAATTCAAAGTTTGACTACTCCTTTTTTGGTTAAGATTGGTCTTTTTCACTTGAAACGACCGAGCATATCATTGAGTGAAGTTGACTGATTTGAAAATTCAGTTCTGACTGATTTGTCACTCGTCGAATCCGCATTAGTTAAATCAGTCAAAATTGACTTCGAATATGTCCAAATTTTGCGTACTTACAAAATGAGATTGTGAAAATTGCCCTGAAGCCTAAAATAATGAGGGAACATCTTTTTCCTATTTTTTTTTTAATTTCACACCCGGTGTCAGAGAAGGTTCTCAAGGAGTGCGTCTCAACTCATTCTTCGGAAGCCATATTGAAACCTGAGACGCGAAGCTTGGTGTGAATATTATGATGGCAATGGTATTGAGATGCCAAGGTGGAACAATATGAGAAGTGTTGATTGCCCGAAAACAAGATCTTTTTTTACTTTTAATCGAGACTTGGAATTTGTTCCACTTCGTCCTTGTGTTTTTGTTTGCTGGTCCAGAATTGTTAGAGGCACGGGACATCCGAGGACATTGTCCTGTGCTTTCATTTCACTTTTTTTAACCGGTTTGCTGAATTGTGATATTCTTAGAAATCAATTTTGTGCAATAAAGGACATTCCCGATTCTTCAAACTCTACAAAGGTGTAAAATTGAGGAGAATTAATGTCCATAATCTTATGTGACCTTGATGATTGTGTCAATTATAAAAATTAAATACACCTTTAATTTTATTTGGACCTACAAAATATTCATTAAGATGATCAAAATTTAAGAATCAGTTTTTGATCTCAAAAAAATATGTCATTAAAAAAATGTTGCCTCAAAACAAGGTTTTATCAAAATATACTAGAAAGAAACACAATAATTTCCTCTAAAAAGGGGGATTGTAATAATAATATGGCAACAATAATCTCACTTAAAATAAAAGACGCAGACTTTTATTCTTGAGTCACATTTCTATTCTTATAATATTATTATTATTGCAAGCCTCTTTTTCAGAGGGAATTATTTTATTTCTTCTTAGTCTATTTCAATAAAAGCTTCTTTTCAACATTTTTTTATTTATATACATTATTTCTGTCTTTCCGTCCTTAGAAAATGTTTTTTCCTCGTGGAAATTTATAATTTCGGGCAGTTTAATTCTTGATTTCGAACTCCGTCTAGAGGTGTGGGGGGGTAAATTTACTACACGTATATGCATATTGCTTCCATTACATTTATAGTAAAATCGCTATAGAAATTTCTAACAGTGTATACACTGATAGTAATGAATAGATGTTACAACAATATTTATGATTAGATAAACCCTATTTTATTGCTGGTATAGATACAGCCATACAGGATGTCTGTTTTGGCCATCCGATTCTTGTTACTTACAAAAGTAGACGCGCAGGCGCGATCAAGATGCGCCTGTTGTGAATAAAACAAAGCGAGTAAGTGCATTTCGTACTCTTTATGATTGAAGTTCATCTATTATATTATAAATATACTCGTAATTTTTCAATCCATGATCATATGGTTAAATCAACGTTACCATTTCTATCAGTGTAGTTTCTCGGAAATCTATACAAAATATTCAGTTCTTTTTTCGCTATATTAACTCCGCCAATTTAAATTCTTGATTTTTGTTATTCAATTTGCGACATCAGCGACCCAAAAAACATCCCGGTAGCAAGTATCGTGCTAATCCATGAAAAAATCAGCGTAGGCCACCATATTAGCTCCGCTATTTTGAATTCTTGATTTTTGACATTAAATTCGACATCAGCGACCAAAAAAACTTACTTCTACCGAGTTTTATGTAAATCTAAAAAACAAAGAAATTAATTTTGGCCACCATATCGAATCCGCCGTTTTGAAATTCATGATTTTTGACGTCAGATTCAGAGTCAGTGACCCAAAAAACCTTTCTGTGCCTAGTATTATGCAAAAATATTTTTAAAAATTATTTGTGGTCACAATATGGTCTCCGCCATTTTTAATTATTGATTTTTGACGCCAGATTTGGCATCAGTGACTCAAAAAAACTTCCTATGCGGAGGTTAATACAAATCTGACGAAACCTTGAGTTTTTGCGACTTTTTTGCGAGCTATGTTCTTCTAAGACGTAGAATTCCATGTGGTATTTTAAAACAATTCATGTACAAATACACAGGCAGAAATTCACGTGGAAATTCATATGGAAATTCACGTAGAAACTAAGGGGAAAGTTCAGGAGGAAATTCACGTGGAAATTCACATAGACGTTCACGTAGAAATACGTGGAAAGAAATGTCAAAATCAAGGGTAATTCATCGAAATATGTGGAATTCCAAGTGATATTTTGAAACAATTCATGTGAAAGTACACATGAAAATTTACGCGGAAATTCCTGTGGAAATGCACCTTAAAATTTACTTGGAAAATCCTGTGCCCACTTACTCTTGGATTAGTTATAAAAAACTTTTTTCCTCCATGTGGATTCAAATGAAACTTTTTTTGTAATCAAAGGTGCGATATAAGGAAGTGCGAAATGAGTGTGAAAAGAGGTAGCTGAAAGAAGTTAATTCTGTAAAGTTTCCGAGAAGCATAAAATTGCGATGATTACGCTGCATCCTGAGGCACGTTATTTCCATTTGGAATGTATGGTCCGAAACTCACCACGCAAAATGATATTCAGGGTGTCCAGAGAAACGTGGGAACCTCTTGATAAATTCAGGAAAAAAGAATTGGATCGAGCAATTAGACCTCTTGCCTCTTCTTTTCTCCATGCCGATTTCACCACGGCATATCAATTTCTGATAAATATGACTACTTAATAACGTTACCTCATAAAAAACGGTAAATATGCAAGACAGTTAATATTTTACCGATTTCATATGAAATTGGATTTCCCTCCCCTCGATACAGCCTTCGCCTCTGCCCAACTTCCTCCTCTGAGACTCCCCGACCCCTACTACCGTTTCTCAGTCCTCATTTCCCCTCCTCTACTCACCCTCATTTCTGATCATTTCCCCACTCTCCTCACTTCCCGACCCATATTTTCTCCTACTCCCCCTAACTTCCCCTCAATTTCCCTATTTTCCCTCCCCTTACTTCCTCTGTTGTCCCTACCCACGTTTCCTATCGCTCCTCCTACTTTTCCACCCCTTATTTATCATAACTTGCCTTCTCTTATTTCCCCACACTTCTACTTTCCCTCCCCTCGTTTCCCCTACTTCTGCTACTTCCCATTCCATCATTTCACCTCACTCCCCCTACTTCTCCACTCCTTATTTCCCCTACTTACCTCACTTTCCGACCTATATTTTCTCCTACTTTCCCTCTCCTCACTTCCTCTACTACTCCTATCCACATTTCCTCTCACTTTCCCTACTTTTCCACCCCTCATTTACCATAACTTCCCTTACTTTTCATCCTCCCATTTCTCCACACTTCTCCTACTTTCCCTCCCCTCGTTTCCCCCACTTCTGATACTTCCCAATCTATAATTTCCCCTCACTCTCCCTACTTCCCCACTCCTCATTTCCCATCACTTCCCATACTCCCCCACCCTTATTTCACATCACTTCCCCTATTTCCCCTCCCATTATTTCCCCTCACTTTTCTAAAACAAAAAAAAACATTGTTTTCCGAGGCAAAATATCAGAGACATATTATTTGTTTATCACCAAAAAAATTTTTTGATGAACTTAAAGCTAATTGAATATTTAGGTGAATTATGACAAAATTAACAATAAATTTATTTAAAAAGTATCTTGAGAACAAATGGACGTTATTTAATTTGCTTTGCAGGAGCTTATATTGCAATATATATCCTTTAAAATATCGTGAAGAAAATTAAAATTTCTAAAATATTATTCAAAATGGGGTACATTTTCGGAAAAAACTAAGATAGAAATTTTCTCAAAAAGGCTACCTTTGATTGTTTTCTTTATGTATTTTTCTTTTTTTTAGATTACAGATTCTGAAAATCAAAGTTAATGACACTAGAAAAATTCAGAAGCTTTCAATTTCCGAAACATTAAAACCAGAATTTCTTTTAAAAATCCCGAAATTTCAACTTCACAAAATTATTAAATTCTAGAAATTTCTAGTTACCAAAATAAAAAATATCCAACAAAAAACATGATTAAGTTGAATATTGTTTTTATATCTGTTAGAATAATATTTGATTTTACATCGTGTTATTTGCGAACAAAATTCGTTTTCGTTTTCGAATTCGAAATTTTTTTAAATGTGAAAAAAAATGATTTTTCTGGATTGTGTTATCTTTCCTGTTTTAAAATGATAAATTTGGCCTGTTTATTAAAAATTTCTAGATCTTGCACACCACTAAAATTTCTTTGTATCATAGCAAAAGAATTGAATCTTCCTTCAATTCAAGCTCAAAAAAGTTCAGGCACGACATATTTATATGTTGCAAAAAAATGTGCACTTAATACAATTAAATAAACTGTTTTTTCTTCTTAATATATCGAAAAAGTTATAATTTAAGCAAAAAGGTTGTTTTTTAATTTCCAATTTTACATTATTTTTTACTACCAAAAACTACACCTTCAAAAAATACAACATACTTTTTTAGCGCACAGGGAACTATTTGAAATGGAACTTTTTCCCACTATTAAAATCTGTTAATAGAAAAAGGGGCTTTCAGCCCACTCTACTGAAAATATTGAAAAAAAGAACTAATATTTTGAAAAATGTATTTTCTAATATGATAAAAATCAGTTTTTCTATATGAAAGAATTGTTTCGCGAGGACAAAACTCACCGGATATATCTCTCATATTACTATGAATCTAAAAAAATCAAAGGTGGTCTTTTTGAGAAAAGTCACTTTTTAGTTTTTTTCTTAAATTCAAGACATTTTAGTTATTTAAACAATTTTTCAAGTTTCTTAAAGAAATTTAAAATAGTGTAAAATTGCTTGATCCCAGTAATACAAATAGGACAGAGTCTGAATTAGTAAGTGAAAAGGACCGTTCTAATTTCTGATTTCCATAAAATTTGAGTGAATTTAGATGAATTAAAGAGAAATGAGAAGAATTCGATGAAATTCATACAAAATAAAACTTAATTACGAAAAAATCAAGTGAATTGAAAAAAATAACAAAATATGAAAAAACTCAAAAATTGCAGAGGATTCAAAAGAATTGTATGCAATGGCTAAGAATTTAAGGTCAGTTTTAAAGACTTCAAGATGAATTAAACAAATTTTATTAAAAAGTCCATTGAATTGAGTAGAATTGAGTGGATCTAGAAGAAATAATAAGAATTCAGGGCGAATTCCAAATGCATTGAAATAAATATTTGAAAATCTCTTGATATATTTAAAACCCTACGAAATCCCTGACTTCTGTGAATACATTATTTGAAATCCATTAAAATACCATAATATCCTGTGAAGTTTTATGGATATTTCCAGAAATCCTGAAAATTTTATTAAAATACCTTGTAAGCTTTTAAAATCCCTTAAAATCATTGAAATCCTTATAAAATCCCGTGAAATCTGTAAAATCGTTCCATATCTTCCAAAATTCTAAGACATTCTTTATCCTATAATATTTCAAATACTTTTAAATCCCTTCAAATTATTTAAATTAATTTAAAATTCCTTTGAACCTTGTAATATTCCCTAAAATATTTCAAATCCCATTAAATTACTGAAATCAATTAAAAATTACTTGGAATATTTTAAAACAACCTAAAATACTTTAAATTCTTTGATCATTATATCAATTGATCCTCATAACCAATTGAATAAAAACATTGAAAATAAAAAAAAAACATTGAATGAAGTAGAATTACTGAGGGAAATTTTAAGAATTCAAATGAATTGAATAAAAAATCAAAAGAATTTAAAAGAATCCAGGATAAATTATTAAGAATTCAGGGTGAATTTCAACAAATAATTTCAAGTCTCTCAAAAATTTGAAACCCTACGAAATACTTCACTTCTCTTAAATAAATTCTTTGAAATCCACTAAAATTTTATTAAATCTCGGGAAATTCTATGAAATCTGATGATATTTCCAAAAACCATGGAAATTGTATTAAAATACCTTGAGAGCCTCAAAATATCTTAAAACCTTATAGGCCCTGTGAAATCATTTCATATTTTCCGAAATTCTAGATGATTCTTTATCCTAAAATATGTTAAACGCTTTGAAATCCCTTCAAATTAATGAAATTAATTAATAGCTCTTTGGAAGCTTTTAGGATTCTTTGTTGAAATCCCTTGCAATTTTTAAAGGTTCTGAAACTGCCAAGGAATTTGAAAAAATGCCCTAAAGTATTTCAAATCCTTTGAACACTTTATCAATTCATCCTCAGGATCAATTAAACAGTAACTTCAAAAAATTCAAAAAATCCATTGAGTTGACTAGGATTGGGTGAATATAAATAATTACAAAATTCCTTGGAATCTTTTACAATTAAAAGCTCTTGAAAATGCATTAGAAGTTTTAAAAATACCCTAAAATCTTATAAATCCCTTCAAATGATTGAAATCTATTAAAAATTTCTCGGAATCATTCAAAATACCCTGAAATAGTTAATTACTAGAAATAGGTATATTAACCGTAAGGACCATAGGGACCAAATTTTGAAAATAGTGTATTTTAGGGACCTTAAATGAATATAGGGTACAATAGGCGATATAGGGACCGTGGTCTGTGAGGCCTGAAATGGGCAAAAATGAGAAATTAGACCGGTCTTTTTCACTCACTAACTCAGTCTCTATCCATCAAAAATACTTCAAATATGGCTCATTTATTGACGCGTAATTTAATCAACTTTACAAAGCTTTTAAAAAAATTATTCTGTCTTTTTTTTCGGATATATTCTGCAAGAAGTGAGTGTATGTTCTTGATCGCTAGTTTATTAGGTACTGCGCGTGTCTCATATTTTGGCTTGGAAAATAATATACTTGAGCCCCAAAAAATGCTGTGACATCATGAGAGTCAGCCATTTTTTGCTTCAAAAGTAAACTTGATTTTTATTCACTTCCTTTCCAATTCTTTCAGTTTCGTTTATTTTTATATCCAGGCGGTGTGGAAGCGGCCATAAGAAATAAATTCTTCCCAAACCCTCAATTTATAGCACAAGAAACCATAATCTTTCTCCTCTCTGATTAAGATCAATGAATTTTTAATGCATTACCTATCGCTTCATGCAGCGATCTTAATCTCAGATTAAAATCGGTAATGCTCAATTCGCCCTCGACATTCCATGAGCGAAATGGTTTAACCACCATATCCTGGAAATATGCATTACAAATCGGATTCCAGGTGGCTTATAACAACGAATTTATGCACACATTCAAAGCTTTGCTGCGCAGGGCCATTAGTGAGTAATGTATAACATTACGTCCTTTTTATGTGGCAACTAATAACGCTATTTGCAAGAGCGCACGTCAGCACTAGAGACCACCATTAAGATGCTGAACTGAAAAGCTATCTAGAAACAGGCTAAAAAAATATTCCAACATTTCCTCAACTTCATCTCAATTTATAGATTAGATTTTCATGAGACTGGCTATGAATTTTCGAAATTTTAATTTTTCTATTGCCTTTTCCAGGATTAAACCCGGCGTTTCTGAACATTCAGATACCACACTAATGGTAAAAATTCGGAAAAATAGGGACTTCAGGAGATAAAAATATCCATGAAGCAGAATAATCACTTTAGATGAAGACATAAGGTCTTTATATTGAGGACAAAAAATAGGCACCGAATGTACAGGAAATGGCTTTTGGTCAAAATGTCTCATTATAAATTTCTTTCCTAATTTCGAACTCGAAGATCAATAATTCAAACGAAAATTATCAGAATAATGGACAGTTTATATTACAAAAATTGCAGAGCGGCCGCAAAACTTCATTTTCAAATTTCCCTGACTTTTCTCTAATCAATTTTTTATTTTCTCTTTTTATTATTATTCAAAGAAAGCATTTTAATCTTGCAAATTTTTTTACATAGAGTGGTTTATAAATGGAATAAAATAATTTCAGATTGAAATATGAAAAATTCAAATTTATTTTTTCATTTCAACCCAAAAATGACTTTCCTACCTTAGAAAATTAATTTCAAGCAAAAAAAAATTAAATTTCAACAAAACAATTAAATTTTAGACCAAACAAGATGACTTTTTAATTAAGGCAGGATTCTACTTTAGAACCCGCGGAAAAAATGCTATTTTTGTCAATTTTTTTTCACAACATTAAGAAAGATATTGATGCAGGGTTTGTTATGCTTAATAAATATACTCTTGAAGCACATTTGAAAAAATTTTTAGTTTATTTTATGCACTCTATATACATTTAAATGGCTATTTCTCGAAACCGCTTGTTAAAAAAATTTCCGAAACTACCGAATCGATTGGGCTACAATTTTTACCACATATTCTATACATATATACATCAAACGGTGGTAGCAGATTTTTTCATTTCCATGCAAGAAAAAAACAAAATAATAGTAAAAATGAAATTTTTTATGTAAATCTGCTACCACCGGTTGATGTATATGTATAGAATATGTGGTAAAAATTTCAGACTAATCGATTCAGTAGTTTCGGAGATTTTTTTAACAAGCGGTAAAAAACGTGGTTTCGAGAAAAAGCCATTTAAATGTATATAGAGCGCATAAAATAAACTAAAAAAATTTTTTAAATGTATTTTAAGAGTATATTTATTAAGCATAACAAACTCTACATCAATATCTTTCTTAATATTTTCAAAACAAATGTACAAAAATAGCATTTTTTTCGCGCGTTCGAAAGTAGAATCCTGCTTTAAATAGTTAAATTATCAACAAAATAAGTTGATTTTTAACCAAATTGATGAATTTTCAAGAAAATGGTAAAATTATCTGACATGATTTAATTTTTTAAAAGATAGTTATACTTTCAACAACAAAAAATATGAATTTTCAATTAAAAATTCCAATTTTCTGATCAAACAGACGAATGATCAACAAAGCAGTTGAATTATCGACCAAAAAATATGACTTTATAACAAAATACTTGAATTTTCAACAACATGCTTGAGTTTTATACCTACAGAGGTGAATTTTCAACCAAAAATGAAAAATTTAAATTTTCAGTAAAAAAGAGTTAAATATCAACAGAAAAAAAATCATTTTTAACAAAATAGTCACATTTTTGACCAAAGAGATGAATGTTCCAAACAAAAAGACAAATTTTTAACTACAAAATATTAACTTTCTTCCAAGAATGAAATAGTTAAATTTACAGTCAAAACAATTACTTTTCAACCAATCGAAAACGAATTTGCACCAAATTAATTGAATTTTCAACCATGCATTTTTAATCCAAATGGACGAATTTTCCATCCTGAAAAAGACGAATGTACAACAAATTTTCTACCAAAAAAGATGACTTTTCAACAAAATAGTTGAATTTTCAGCAAAATTTTTAAATTTAAAAAAAAATAGTAGAATTTTTACCCAGAGGAGATAAATTCTGTACAAAAGTATAATAGTAGACATTTGAATAAAAAAGAATTAAGTTCCAACCAAAAGTAGTTGGATTTTTTAATTGGTTTCCATTGATTCAGTTCACATTTAAGCGAAAAAACGTGAAAAATAGAAAGTTTCTTGAAAAAAAGTGAGAAAATAGGGATTATTTCAAAATTAAGGAAAAGAGGGAAATAGGGAAAAGAGGGAAATAGGGAAAAGAGGGTAAAGTCTGTGATCACAAAAAACTTTTGAGATACTCAAAATTGAAAATGTTGGTCTTTTCTTTTTTAACTTTCATAACTTTGGTGATTTTACTGATAATAAGACGCAGGTTTAACGAAATTAAAAACAAATAATTTTTAACAACTTTTTGCATTTTACGAAAACAAATTTTTAAACTGAATTTCTGAGGGGAAAAATTTAATTTGACATTTTTATATAGATAGTTTACAATGTCTTCTAAAAGTCCTGTAAATATAAAAATAAAATCTCTCTTGATTATGAGAAACTCAAGGTTTTCGAGAACCTCTCTGTGATGGTCGAGTTGACTGCCCGAGATGATCAAGTAGACTCCCTGAGATGATCAAGTCGACTATCTGAGATGATCAAATCGACCCTCGATTATGATCAGTTTGGCTCTCTGTGACGTCTGTGATGGTCAAATCGACTCTCTGAGATGATCGATTTTAACCTCTTATTTCAACCTTCTAGAGATAGTCGCTTTAGTCATTTAGAAGGCTCTCCTATAGTTGACCCTCAAATATAGTCAGTCTGCACATCTAGATGGCAAGACTGACCTTCCATTTTTCTCTGTGCAAAGTTATGAAAATTAAAAAATACTCTAAAAGAACAGATACCAGAAGTTTCATCAAAATTACTAACAACATGAGGAATTCTTCAGATGATTTGTCATGGAATTGTAAAACAAATAGTAATTAAATGTAACCTGAAATCTCATGAGAAAGGTTTGACAAGAAAGACAGCGCCGATTTATTGGACCGAACATGGTGGCTCGACGAGCCGAGGAAACACAGCGTGAAATGGATTATCCGCCAGTCGGTCAGGGAATCCTGTCATGTCCCTCGGATTTCGTAGGTGGTACTTTACGACGATCGAAGTCAGGGTCGATTAAACGGAGGCGTTAAGTTATCACATATTTTTAATAAATTAAAAATTTTAAATTAGTGATTCTGGGTTAAAGATATAAATTATGATCTATAAGTTCAATAGTTTCATATAGTTAGAAAAAATCATTGAAAATAAATACATTTGAAAATAATTACAAATAATAAAGCATTTTATGGTCCGGATCAAGTAAAGGGGTGATAAAATTATAAGGGTTTACATGATCGAGACCCTAAAACAGTTGAATTTTCGGCAAAAAAGATGTCTTAAACAAAATAGTTGATTTTTCAACAAAATAATTAAACTTTCAACAAAATAGTTGAATTTTCAGTTGAAAAAAAAAATACTTTTCAACAAAAAAGAAATTAATTTCAAATCAGTTGAATTCAACGAAAAAATACGAAATTTAACAAAAAAGTTTAATCCTCAATGAAATAGATGATCTTACCTTAAAAGATGAATGATTAACGAAGAGTGGAATAGTTCAATTTGCAGTTTAAAAAATTAATTTTCAACCGAAATTGAACGGAATTTTCAACAAAGTACTTAAATTTTCAACCAAATAGATGAATCTTTAACCAAAAATGTTAATTTTTCACAAAGTAGTAGTTCAACTTTCAACCAAATAGTTGCATTTTTGAACAAAAAAATTAATTTTCAACAAAATAGTTTCATTTTCCACACAATAGTTTAATTTTTAATCAAATAGTAGAATTTTCAACCAAAATAGATGGATTATGAACCAAAAATATAATAATAGACTATTCAACCAGAACTACAAAACTTTTAACCAAAAAAAGTTGAATTTGCTTATTGGTTTCTATTATTTCAGTTCGCATTTTAGCAACAAAAAAAACGAGGAAAAGGGGAAAGTGGTCAGTTTGTTGAAAACAGTAGGAAAAAGAAGAATTCTTTAAAAAACGTCAAAAAAAGAGAGGAATAAAGGAAAGAGTGTGAAGTCTGAAATATGAAAGTGATTGTCAAACTTATTAAGTTAACATTGAACTTTACCCCTACTCCACCCCCTGTTACTAACAATAGTTTTTGGCGCGACATGAATGAATACGTTTTTGATTATATTTCAAATGACGTAAAATAAAATTTTGAAAATATAGATCAGAAAAATTCAGAGAATGAAAATGAGTAAATCAGTGATTGAATGACTAAGACGTTCTATGGTACACTGATTGGTTAGCCTATACATAAATCAGACTTGACTGAAGCTCGTCGCCTTAGGACGTGGCGTGGGTAATTTGTACATCGAGGCTAATAGGTCGTCCTCCGCGACAGGAAAGATAAGATATAGGTACGCAACATGACGTTAAAGGTTCGTTTAATACCAACTATCCCAAATCAATGAATGCTAATTATAAACTGGAAACTGATAACGGATTCTTCACAAAAATCGAAAAACATATGTATCTCTATATCTATTTATATTTTATACGTATGTATTAAGTCTTTTATTTACGGACAGAATGTTACTGATTGATACGACTCACAGCAATCTCTCCTAAAAATAAACACCAATTCACATAAGGAGAACAAAACCAAAAATAAAATAAAGATGAGGCTGATCGAAGTAAGCATACATTTTCCCTCCCATATCTGATTCATCCTCACTATTTCTAAACAAAGAATTGTCATACAACTTTTGTCTTAAGCCCGCTTCCTTGATACGCAACAATATTTCATTAAATCGATCAACATAAGGGGACAAAGCCTCTAACAACAATCCGAAAGGTGAGCTATTAAAACACGTCTTCATAAACCATTGGTGTAAAACTGGTTGCGTCTAATTTTGAACAATGCAAATTTCCATTGTACCTTCATTTATTTTCGTGTTTCAAAAATGTTGTTACTCAAAACGACACCGAATTTGAGGTTCTTTTGAGGATAGACGTTTAACAAATGAGTGAAGAGAGATTGCAAACCTGATCTTTCCTAATCCTGGAAATTCTCAATCTTCATTTTGGTTCCTTTGCTGAGATTCGGACTGTGAAATTTGCGAAGATGGTTGAGGAATGAAAGGAGACGAGAAAAATAATGTACAAGAAGAAGATGCTATCAGCTATTCTTTGAGGAACATGAATCACACTGATGCCTAGCAAAATCTGGTAAATGTTTTCTTAACATCATGTGCGGGGTTCGTATTTCAGCAGTCGTGAAGGAATACAGATTATAAGTATTTGAAAAGTCGCCAGGGGAAGGGTTTGATAAAACCTGGTATAGTAACTTTCTTCTTCAGATCGTATAATTTCTATCACTATACAAACAGAGACCATTACGATATGTGCGCTCAAGTCGACTATCATAAACTCAAAAAGTGGATCATGTACTCGTACTAGACCTACATCCATCCGGTAACCCTGAAAATCCTCAAGTTTGTTGAGAAAGACAATACTCTTTGATGTACATTTTGTATCACTTGTCTTAGAGACAATTTCCTAGACGGTGATGTCCCACATGTAGGGCAGGATATGTTCTTAATTTTCCGCTTTGTTGTAAACGAATATAAAGACATTTGGGTATAGGTTCATGCGTGGATAGTTGAACGAGCAGATTTACAGTAAAGGTTAATTCTTCTAGTATAGGGTATTTCCTATAATTTTTTAATCCAATTTTCTAAAAGAAATACGTCAAGCAACAAATAAGCATTGCGTAATTGAATTGTATCTTTTGTTGATTGTCTCTTACTGTTTCAATAAAACTAACATCAAGAGATCGTATCAACGAATAGATCAAAATCTAATTTTTTGCTTCACATGGATTGTAATAATTTCGCATATCAGCTCAAACGAGATTTATACGTAAAATTGAAGAATTATAGTATTTGGAGATTATGGATAATTTTAAAGGTAGGATCAATGAGATCATCGAAGAAAGGGTTGATTTGAGTGGCGCCACCGAATCGTAAGATGTGTAAGTTTCGTCTGGGGGTCTGTTATCCGCAACTGCCTATTAGCGGGTCATAAATTCAGGCTTTATAGCAGAAAGGTACCTAACCTAAATCATTGGGACCCCTCGAGGGGAAAAAACGACAAACGACTGTCTAAAGTTGGCAATCAGGCCCACAATGTTTCCATCCTGCCACTTTTTTCAATGTCGAAAAATAAAAATTGATCTTCGGATGCCTTACACTGATTCGCTGAGTCTGACAGATCTCGAGATTGTAAATCAGGACCTTGAAAATTGGTATTATGAACACAAATCGCAATTAGAGTTGATGATAATTTCTTGACTACAAAAGACTGGATTGACACGAGAGGATAAGTAGATGAAAAATGAAGTTAGTGATGGGTTTGATGAATATGATATGTATCTTAAGAGGATTTATTAGTGGAATCTGATAATAATAATAATAATGAAGTCCATCAGCTGTGATTATTTGTAATTAAAAATGAATATTAATATACGAAAATAATTTACGTTTTACGAATCAAATGTAATAAAAATGCTAATTTTCTGATTTCAGGGTGGTCGGAGCTGTGATGGTCAGCGCGGCGGTGTGTGGACGAATTCCCGGATTGGGCAAAAATCAGCGGGAGCAGTGCAAAAAATCACCGCACGCAATGCCTGCTGTTGGAGAGGGTGCCGAACTCGGCCTCCGGGAGTGTCGACATCAATTTAGGCACCATCGCTGGAACTGTTCTCACGTCGTCAGCGATCAGATTTTTGGTCATGTTGTAGTCGTAGGTCAGTACATTATTTTCTTTTAAACTCCCAATTCTACGCTTTCTAAACCGGACGATTTTTTCGTAAAGTATATTAAATATTCCATTTTTTTAACAATTCGACGGTCATTATACGAATTTAACAAGTATTTAACAACTGGAGATATTATTATCAAACTTAAACAATATCATACTAGTTCTACAAAATGTCGTTTTTTTGTTATCCTTTGATATTTGTTTATGAAATAAATAATAATTTGTATGTATTTGTTTCAACTTTTCACATACTTTTCTAATATATTTCTTTTATCAGTATGAATTTCCAAAGTATATAAAGATAATTTTTAAACCTAGCTAAAAGAAAAATAACTTAAAAACCTATAATAATGTCTATGTTAAAAGCATGTTTTCTTTCCGTTTTTGATTCCTTAAACTTGTTAGTTTATTCTAGTGTTTCTTTCAACATTATAAACCCCTCAGAGGTTAAACATATTTTTGTAAGTTGAGCTAGGTAAGTATAATTTTTATTTTAATTCGCCCTATTAGCGGTACCACGATAAGACCACTATCGCAGTAGTGGAGTATTCTACTATCTCAAGAGGGAGTAGATAAAGCAGTTGTCTATATCAGTTTTTGCTTTCGTGACTTAACATGCGAACCTAACTACAAGCCGAAAAACTTCCACGCTTCAGGATCCACGTTCATGGTAGATTTTCGTTTTGTCGTTAGTTTCGCCCAAAAGCAGAACTGAGCAGATGCTTTTCCTCCGGTATGGCCGGTAGCGAGTATGGTAAGTCAAGAAAGCAAAAACCAATGTAGATAACTGTTTCAACTACTCCCTTTTTAGATGAATAGTAGAATACACCAGTACTGCAATGGTGATGTCGTGATGCCGCTGATAGGAAGAGGACCTGCTCGGTTCTGTTTTTGGGCAAACCTAACGATAAAACGAAAAGCTGCCACCCTTCAGGACCCAAGTTCATGGTAGTTTTTCGTTTTGTCGTTAGTTTCGACCAAAAGCAGAACCGAGCAGATGCTCTTCCTACGGCATAACCGGTAGCGAGTATGTTAAGTCAAGAAAGCAAAAACAAATGTAGATGTTATCGTGGTGCCGTTAATAGGGCAAATTTTTTAGTTTCAATTCTTACATAAAAAAAGGATTTTCTCCGAAAGTAACGGCCTCAAACAGAGTCATTCTACTCTTTAGATTATTTATACAAAAAACTAAAAAAAATGGCTTCACCGCTTGGCCTCAGTTTATGAGATCTGACTTACCCATGATTTCCAAGGGCCTTCAGGAGGAGATTGTTCTGAGTCGTCTGTATATCGTCAAACATGTCTCTCTAATCTTGATCTATTGTCAAGTCTTGTTGTAATAGTGAAGTAATTAATCTTGGAACTACAACACCATTACATGATTAAATTTGATATAAAAGGATGATTGATTAAAAAGCGAAGAAAATAATCATGAACGATCTTCGTCATATACAGGTATGGGATTGATAAATTTATTGTTAGGATAATAGAGCTTGTAGGCTACAATTTAAACTCAAGATTTAATCTTTTATCGTTAGTCATGAAGTACTATGACAACTAAATACACGTGCTGAGTCGATAGGTTACTTGATTTCAGGACTTTTTCTCAGTACACCTGCCAATATCGTCGATCTTGCATTATTACAAGCCTATATTTTTTACTCTCGATGAAATATCCACTCAAACGGAACTGGACGATAGCATTATCCATGTTTAACGGATGACTGCCTTGAGGGTTTTATAAAACGAAACCGAACAAGTCTGTCTCTTGGGTTCTTGAACACAGTAATTCCCGGGATATCAAACCACTGCATATCATTCTGATTATCAACTTTAGATCAAAATAATCCGCTTTTGCAGATAGAAAATTAATTTTTACACAAGCTCATTCATATCTATTAAATGGCAGTTGTTATACCTTTTTTAAAGTCCTATAGGTGAGTCATGAACGAGATAATATTTCTTAAACAAGAAATGTTTGATAAAATTTTGAGTTTTAGGGTGGGGAAAATTACAATTTTTCTATATTGGGCTATAAATCTCTATGAATTTTTTTTTTCTTTCTCAAAGTAATTTTTTAGATCTCCCCTTGTTCCGATTCCCGTTTTCAAAAGGTTTACAACTTCCTAGGATAAAAAAAAATGTTTTAGAAAACTTTGAATTTTCAACAAAATACATGAATAATTAAAAGAATGAATTTTCAACAGAATACGTCGATTTTCAACAAAAGAGGTGAATTTTCAACTTTAATGAAAAATCTTCAAGTACAATAGATAAATTTTTAATTTACAAAATTATTAAAAAATAAGAATAATTTTCAACAAAATAGTTAAATTTTCAACCGGAAAGATTAATTTTCTACCAAAAAGACGAATTTTCAACAAAATACATGAAGTTTTAACCACATAGTTGAATTTTCAACTAAAAAAGATCATTCTTTAACCAAAAATGGAATACTTCAATTTTCAGTTAGAAAAATTAATTTTCAACAAAATCATTAGATTTTCAACAAAAAAAATTTAATTTTCAACGAAAGAGATCAACTTTTGAACAAAAAAGACGAATTTCCAACAATACAGTTGAATCACCTTTTTTTTAATGTTGAATTAATGTTGAATGTAAACTCTTTTGTAAAATTTTGTTGTTGTTGTTGAAGATTCATAATCCTAGTTGAAAATTTATCTCTTTGGTTGAAATTCAAACTTTTTTGTTGGAAATTAGTTTTTTTTATGTGGTAGAAAATTCATCTATATTGTTGAAAATTTATCTGTTTCGGTTGAAAATTAATCTTGATTCTTAAAAATTCATCTTTTTGGTTGAGGATTCAACTATTTGGTGAAACATTAATCTACTTTGGTCTAATCAACCTAGTTAAAAATTCGTTGTTTTTTTTTTGGAAAATCAATTTTTTAACTGAATATTTGACGATTCCATTTTTGGTTCAGAAAATATCTTTTTCAGTAAAAAATTCAACTATTTGATTAAAAATTCATCTTTCTTGATTGAAAATTCAACTATTTGGTTGAGGATTTAACTATTTTGTTAAAAATTCGTTTTTTTTTTAATTCTACTGGTTAAAAATTCCTCTTTTGGTAGAAAATTGATATTTTATGGTAGAATTCAACTATTTTTTATTTCAAATTAAAATCTTTTTGGTTGAAAAATCAGCTGCTTGATTTAAACTTGAACTACTCTTGAAAAAATTAACTTTTTTTTTTGGAAAATTGATCTTTTTAGTTTGAATCGTCTTTTTTTTGAAAATTCACCCAATTGTTTCAAAATGCATCTTTGTAGGTTGAAAACTCAACTATATTGATAGGTTGAATGTGAACTTTTTTGTTGAAAACTCAACTGTCTTCGAAGAAATTCGTTTTAGCAAATTCATTACCCTATTTACCCTGTTTTGAGATAATTTTGGGCTGCGTTACTCGTCGGGGGCAGGGGGGGGGGGAAAAAATAGCCTGAAATTGGTATTGTAATTTATAAACGGCCCTTTAAGTAAAATTAATTATTGAGATCAAACTACCCGAAATATTTTTTCTGCAAAGTCACGCTGATGAATAAAATCGTACAAGAAGCATGATATGGTGAATATTAAAGGTTGCGAGTTCAAATCTTCGTTTCCTTTATGTCTGACTGCAACCCTGATCTTATAAATCCAAGGGACTGGTTCGGGGGCTGGTTAACCTTTCGATTAGGCTGTTTTTTTTTGCATCTTGGTCCCCCAGGCGGATGATAAATTACAAAGGGTGAGCGTCCTGTGGCGTAAACATGAAGGAGAGAGGGAGATCGATTTAAATTTCGATAGTACAAAAATAGAGGAAAAAGGTAAAGGATTTTAGGAAGGAGTTATAGTATTTTTAGGCACAATCGTTTCAAAGACAGGTACCTTTTAAGATTTAGGAGAATTTACTTCAATTGGTGACATTAATTGGATTCTTGCTGAGAGCATAGAATCGATAATCATAAATCTTTCAAGTACAAATACAGGCATAGACAAACATCGAGTCGGTTTATATTCCACAATAGAAAGATGTTAGATCAAGCTGATATGAACTCTTTCCAATGAGATTTCCTCTTTCCATCAAGGGATTGGAATATTAATTTAGGATAGAAAATAATTGTTTGAGTGGTTTATGGCAGTAGATAATCTCAATATTAGAGTAGGATAACATCTCTACCCGGAGGAAAATGGGTGTTTAAACGTAGATGTTTACAGTATAAGATAGTACTGCGAAATATACAGATATTAACGCGTCACATCTGCTATTCTTTCGAGATGTTAGGCATACAAATATTTTGATGTTAAATTGAAATGTCGACATCTGTCAATTATTTGATGAATCTTATAGTCAATGTTTCGTATCATACACGGAGAAAAATGGTTAGTCAGCCTGAAAATCTAGAGTGTCAGACTGACTATATTTCAGTTTCAGCTATGGGAATGTTTAAAAATGAATATTGTGTAATTTATGGTAAGTTACCATATTTACCGATAAAATTACCATGAAAGACAGAAAATTTCCATAAATTTCCGAAAATTTATGGAATTTTTTTTGAATGAATTTGAGATGATTTATCGTAAGTTACCATATTTACCTGTAAAATTACCATAAATGACCTACATTTTCATAAATTTCCGGAAATGTTTGAAAATGAATATTGGGTAATTTATGGTAATTTACTATATTTACCAGTAAAATTACCATAAATTACCAAAAATTGTCATAAATTTCCGGAAATTTATTGAATTAAAAAAAATGAAAAGTGGGTAATTTATGGTATGTTACCATATTTACCGGTAAAATTACCATAAATTGCCGAAAATTGAAATAAATTTCCGAAAATTTTAAAAAATGAATAGTGGGTAATTTATGGTATGTTACTATATTTATCGGTAAAATTACCATAAATTACTGAAAATGTTAATAAATTTCCGGAAATTTATGGAAATTTATAAAAATGAATTTTAGATAATTTATGGTAAGTTAGCATATTTACCGGTAAAACTACCATAAAAGACCAAACATTTTCATAAATTTCTGAAAATTTATGGAAATGAATATTGGGTAATTTATGGTAAGTTACTATATTTACCAGTAAAATTACCACGAATTACCGAAAATTTCCATAATTTCCCGGAAATTTTTAAAAATGAATTTTTGGTAATTTATGATATGTTACCATATTTACCGGTAAAATTACCATAAATGACTGAAAATTGTCATAAATTTCCGAAAATTTATTGACATTTAAAAAAATGAATAGTGGGTAATTTATGGTATTTTACTATATTTATCGGTAAAATTACCATAAATTACTGAACATTTTTCATAAATTTCCGGAAATGTATGGAAATTTCTAAAAATGAAATTTGGGTAATTTATGGTAAGTTACCATACTTACCCGAAAAATCAACATAAATGACCAAAAATTTCCATAAATTTCCGAAAAATTATAGACATATTTAAATTGAATCCGGCAATTTTTTTATTGAATTTTTGATCATTTGGAATAAGTTGACATAAATTTCATGCTTCTTTATTCAAAATCTAATATGAACTGAAATCATGACTGTATTTCAAAAAATGTCTGAAATCATCCATTGGTTTTAAAAAATATCGTATGCACCAAGGGGGAGAGGCACTTTTTCTCCCCCTAGGTGCATAATATACTATTACTCCTTATCTCCAGTTTTTATTTTGCTTTCAGGTGGCGAGAATTTCGACGACTGTGTTACTCTGTTTGTTTCTGGTCTGTGTGGGATTTACCGACAATGTCGATGGTATATTTCTCTTCTCCATCCTAAAGTTATTATCAAATCAAATTAAATCACGTCAGGCTTGAATGTGTTTGATTCAATTGTACATTTATAAGTTATTCAATTTAACTTAAGCATCTCATAAATTTAGGTGCAAGAAAAAGGTTCCGACGGCCAACGACATCCAGTCCCTCAATTTCTAATGATCAGGAGGTATCTGCAAGTGTCAACAAGCTAAAAGTAATACGTAATCGTGTTAACACGAAGAATACGAAGAATGAATTGCAGCCTGAAAAATCGACAGACGATTATAAGGTGATTATAAAATATAGTGCCTCTGCATACCAGAAGTAATATACAAATTATGAGAGAAGCATAATAATAAGCATTCACCATGAACAGAATAAAAATTCATAACTCGATGAGGATATCGCAATAATATCTGATTGCCAGCAATTTAATTATTCTGCACTTATTCAACAAGAATTACATTACGCTCAATTGATTTTTTGTTGTTGATCTTTCTGGTTTCGAAATTAAATCAAACTGTACTAAATTAAACCGTTGCAAAGTTTTCATAGTATATTTTATCTCCAATAAATTACAGAAATCGTGGGAGTTTTATTATTGTGACATGCAAATCTCGAATTGTACGGAATAGGGATAAAATTCATAAGATAATTGAAGGGTAGTCCTTCATAATGCTCAAATGAATTATACATATTGTTGCAAATTTTGAAATTTTATCAGACCGGGATAAACTGGGGAAAACCCGGATATTTTATTTAGCACCAGGCATTCTTTTATTCTACCGCAAAATCGACTTTTTTTCTGCATAATCTTTTTATTGTTTAGTCGAGAATCAGAAAGAGAATAATCTTATCAATCTGATTCACGTATCGTATATGATACTATAAAAGTTTTTCGATGATTGCTTAAGGGATGTGATAGTTTGTAACGTGTAATTATTAAATGTTATTATATTCGGCGGCTTTATAATTAGAAAAATGAATGTATTGTGCTGAAAATTTGGGAAATGGTTGAAAAATAATCATCATTATTAAAAAATAGGTTAAACAACCATTCAGCGTCCCACTGGGACTAACTGCCATCCTTGAAAATAACACTGGTTCCCAGTAGAACCGCGGTCAATCACAACTATGGCCCCGTCTAATGATCATGAGATGAGGAGTCCCAGGGCACGACGAAATCACGACAGGCCAGCGAAAACCTCGCGTATCTTCAGGACACGAAGCGATCCAAGGATGACAGCTCTCTTCATGAATACTGAGAAAAATTGTCGCATTTCCCTTCTAAGGTCCCGACCTCTCCTCTTTTTCGTTTTCCTTGACTGTGATGTTGTATTCAACCTGAGCCGAGAATTCGATCACGAATATAGATCATCTTAGAAACCCTGGAGAAAGATGTCAGGCCTTGAGTGTTCAATAGAGTCTGCTGTCAAAAACTGGTAGTTCCGAAAAATTCGGTACTTCTCGTTCTGAACAATTTACTCTATCTCCCTTGGAGCTTTCAGCAGGACAGTGTTGCGATCAAGACCGTAATAACGACAAAGATGGTTATTAAACACTTTTAGGGCCGTATTATGTCTGTAGAGACACGTCTTTTTCGCGTGAATGGGACACCTGGGTAGTATGTGTCCTAGGTACTCCGGATATACATCAAATGCCGTGCACCTGTCGCTAGGCACTTCTTGACATAAAATGCGGGTAAGGTATGCTAAGTTTAAAATAACACCGTCCGGACACACGAAAATAAAACCCTTTGTGTTTGAATTAGGTTCGATGATTTTAGGAAAGCAAACTTTAGCTCCATCGACAAGGACTGATCATCTACATTTCTGTGAAAGTTTCCGTGCATTTTCTAGTCGAGGAGCTGTTCGAGGAAGTTTTTGACCTCTGCTTTCTTCACTTGGGGTTTTAAAAGTGAGGCATCTAGATTAAGTAATGCACTTTCCTCACTTCTGATTTTAAGGTCCAGGCAAAGGGTCACGGTCTCCTGCTCCGTGGCTTTTGTAGAGGAACGCTCCTTTGGCATTCATCTCGTGATTTCTGATTATTTTTGTGAGAATTCTTTCAGTAGCGACGATGTGAGCTGTGCCCAGGATAATTCGGTTATAAGATATTGGAGACTTAGACATCCGCTCCTGCCCTGACGGCGTAGGATGTACAAGCATGGAACGGTCGAATTGATACGTAAGCTTTTCTGCATATGAATGATCTCACGCGTGGTCATGTCGAGCGCCGTGAGCTCGTGCTTCGCCTATGGAACCACCCCAAACGAGTAGAGAAGAATCGAGCGGCAAGAACTTTAGTCATAAATATCTTATTCAACACCGACAGATTAAAAGACCAAATCTGTCGCAGGCCTCCTGCATATAACATCTATATGTTATATGATGAATGCGGCTCTCAGGCACGGCTACGTATAGTCTCTCCAGCATCAAGGTGTCTAATAACACTCATATCCACGAGCGTAGGGTTCTTGGGAACGCCAGTAATTCGTCCTCACTTCAGATGAATCTTCACACATGTTCAATCCGGAGTCCATACTAATCTCTCTCGTGTACACCTCGACGACACTTGAAGCAGTGTTAAGCTAATGCTCCAAAAAAGCATTAATCTCTCTATGCATCTGACTATGTGTGAATGAACCTTCAAGCTTTCCATTAGACACATGATCAGTCTATGGTAGCTTCAATTAAAAGCTTTCCGGTAGTCAATCCAGGCCATCGACAGACTGAGCTGGTCGAAAGCTGCGTTTTTTGTAGACGCACTTGTCAATTAGAAGCTTCTCCCGGCAGACTGCTACACCTTTTTTTGAGGCATGTTGTTCGTAAATTCTCCCTACGCAGGTCCAATT
This sequence comes from Andricus grossulariae, assembly GCA_011634705.1. Lineage (NCBI taxonomy): Eukaryota > Metazoa > Arthropoda > Insecta > Hymenoptera > Cynipidae > Andricus > Andricus grossulariae. The sequence continues at coordinate 84,821,646 of JAABKJ010007545.1, read as the reverse complement.
CTCCGAAGATTCTTGCCATTCTGGATAGCTGTAAAAATCTTATACAGCGTGTTCAGAAAAGTTACTGGCCTGTAGTTCCTTGGGTTGGACAATACGCCTTTCTCCAAAAGGAATACAGTGCGTCCCAACACTAGCGACTGCGAAATAAGCCTCTTCGAATTTGAGTATGAGGTTAAGATGCGGGCCATACGTTAGTATGTAGAAGTAAACTTCTTCTACTAGAAGTTCTTGATACCATCTGGTTCTGCAGCGAAGAAGTGCTTCGTGCCCCTCAGTGCTTTTTTCACCTCTTCGGTAGTGATTGAAGGACATTCCTCTTTAGATGTTATGAGGTTGTCGCAAAGCTCCTTGAAGCGGATGATATTTTCAGTGTCTTTATTTGATTTCCACGGTGGGCTTTTGTAAACCTCTCATAAAAAGTCTCTACCTCGTCGGGTTTGGGTGGATTTTTGACAGAAACAGGAAGATCGTATTTTGTCAACAATGTTCTGCTTGATTTTCAGCAGCTTCGACTTGTTTAGTGTGTGATGGTGGTAGATCCTCAGTTCGTGGGCGAACCTTTGGATCGTTTCTGTAAACGGCTTACCAGTTGTTATGTAGTCAGTCACACACTGAACACGGGAATCATTCTGTCTTTCTCAGCCAATCTTCTTGTTTAGTTGATGCAAGCGCATTTTGGTCTACTTATCCATCGTCGATTTTAGCATTGGATTTGAATCAGCCAAAGCTCTCGCAGCACCATAAACGAAACAATTAATAGTTCGAAAGTTGAATTTCACCGAGAGAGATCTATTTCAACCAGATCTTGGGGCTTAGGATGAACTTGGATATTAATGTTCCTTCTTGTCCTAAAATCGACATCATCACACAGGGGATGCCTTCTTTCCTCGATTGGTCTTTATGTCGCTTGTTCATCGTCTGCGGCTTGTTCTAGCTGTGGTTAGGGAAGCGCTCTGCGTTCATATCCAGTTCGCGAGAGTTGAGCAGCGCGATTTCGCAACGATTGTTGTGAAACGTGCGGAAGCTCTGGTTGTTTCTGGCACCACAGAGTGTGCATGCGTGCCATGAAGCCGCTGCGAACAGGCATAATTCTAGCATCATTGCAGTCAATCAAGTCATCCTTGAGTCGATCCGCCCACTGTCGTCGCGTTTCCATCCATATTATTTTCAGCACCCCAAACTCTAGGGCGATTGGTACTGTTTGCCGATCCATGATCGGGTCCTCTTCGCGTTCGATCGTTTTGAACCGCATCTACAACTAACTTCGGGTCCAAATGTCAAGGCCCCTCACTTTTTTTGATTCCAGCTCGCACAAAAAATCCCTGAAATATCTAATGAAAAGAATCTGAAAGCTTAAAGTCTTCCGAAAGCAGCGATATGTTAATTATCGTCCTAAATTTTTTTTTCGATAGTTGGAGGGCAAAGCGTCTCAAAAACAGGGGTTTTTGGCCTCCTTTTTCAGGGACTTTGACCTGTTCCCAGAAGGAGGGTGACGTGGGGAAAAATCTGAAAAAATTCACAGATATTTTTTGAACATTTGTGAATGCAATGCATTTTTCAAAATGCTGAAATATGCAATACTTTACTTTTTATGGTGATTTATTTACAAAAATATTATCTTGCGAACGAATGAAGATAGAAAGCCGTTTAATGGTGCCAAGTGTGCAGTTTTGTCATTCTATTACAGTGCACTGATTAAATTGATGATAAAATCATTCTTACGCAAGAGATATCATTTTGAATATTTCTGACTTTAATCAGTGTGGGCGTGTGACCAGCACAGCGAAACAAGTGGTAGAAAAAAATTATATTTTTAATCAGCGTCTAAGGTTGAAGAAACGTTTATCTCGAATGAAAATAGAATTCCTCTATGTTTTCTCGAAACTTAATGAAATTATAAAAAAACTTTTTTTGCGTCGATTCAGCAACTCAACAGCTAGAAATGTTTTTTTTTCTCTGAAAATCAAAATTGGACTTTTGATCAGCTTCAATGCAGCACTAACGTATCTTTGGAAGGTCAAAATGATGATTATGCCTTCATGCAGGGCTAGCCTTCAATTAGTAGTTTGAATTTTTTGTATTAAGTTATATTTTTTTGTAGATTGTGTGTTATTACACAAATTGGTCGCAGTATCGAACCAAGGTAGGAAAGTTCATGCCAGAAGATATTCAGGCTGATTTATGTACCCACATTATCTTTGCTTTTGGATGGCTTAAGAAAAACAAGCTGACAAGCTATGAGTCAAATGATGAAACAAAAGATGGGAAGGTTGGACTTTATGAAAAGATGATGACTCTGAAGAAGGCCAATCCTTCTCTTAAGGTTCTACTCGCTATCGGTACTGTTAATTTTTTAATTATTTTTAGTTGATTAACTTTAACATTATCCATTATTTATTTCCAATGTTATATAACCAGTCCAAGGTCTTGATAATACATTCTTATTATCCTTCACTCAAAATATGACAGGTGTGAAAGAAGGTCAAAATTATAAAAAAGATTTAGTTTGGTACCTTTTTATTTATATTAATAATTTTTTGCGTAAGTTTTTGTTCAGCTGCATTTAATTTAATTTTAATTTACAGGTGGGTGGTCCTTTGGTACACAGAAGTTCAAGGATATGACATCAACTCGATATGCAAGACAGACTTTTATTTATAGTGCCATACCTTATTTACGTGACCGAGACTTTGATGGATTAGATATTGATTGGGAATATCCTAAAGGAGGGGATGATAAGAAGAATTACGTTCTATTTTTGAAAGGTAGAAAATTCCGTAAATTAGATTCTAATCCATAAAGACGACTAATTATATGGTATTTCATAAGTATATGTTTTTTGCAGAATTGAGGGAAGCTTTCGAAGCAGAAGCTCAAGAAAAAAAGAAACCACGATTGTTGCTCACAGCTGCTGTACCAGTTGGACCTGATAACATTAAGGCTGGTTACGACGTTCCAGCAGTTTCCAGGTAATATTAAAAAATAAATTAGGAGTAAATAATATTTGTTATTTGCATATAAGATTTTCTGTATTTTATTTAGTATTCAAAGTTGCAATACTTCCTCATTAGCCTAATAAGATAGCTATGGGGAGGGATTTAATCTTTAAATAGAATTATTTTTTATCAGATTTATTGTTTCTATCTAATATGATATAACTGTTTTAAATATAATAATTAAATCAAAAACGTTATTAACTGAATAAATTGAACTTATATTCAAGGAAATTTGAAATGGCAAGTAAGTTTTTGAAAGTGAAAACCGGTAATAGTCTATTATATTGTGCAATAAAACCTGACATTTCAAAAGTTGCATTCATATCAACTTTGCTGACGTAGTTATCTAGATAATGATTTAATGAATAGATCTGTGTATATTCGAAATTTGTGTTTTAGTTATCTGGATTTTATAAACTTGATGGCTTATGATTTCCATGGAAAATGGGAAAAAGAAACAGGACACAATGCTCCTCTTTATGCATCATCTTTAGACTCAGAATGGCAGAAACAATTAAGTGTTGATAATGCAGCATCCATGTGGGTACGTTTGGGAACACCAAAGGAAAAACTAATTATTGGAATGCCTACTTATGGTCGTTCTTTCACTTTATCGAATCCTGAGAAATTTAGAATTCATTCTCCAGCTAGTGGAGGTGGAAAAGCTGGTGAATATACTAAGGAGTCTGGATTCCTGGCTTATTACGAGGTAAAATTTACATAATTATTTATTACGTTAGATAATTATTTACAATTATACCTAATTATAACTGGCCATGATGGCTTGGAAGATTTTTTTATCAATAATAACTTTACCTTTCAAACGTCGTTCAAACTATGCAAACAAAGAATCAGTTTGATCTAAATTTCTACTATTTTTTAAACACTAATTCTCATCATTTTAATTTAGTAAAACTAGTTACTAGTGAATTTTAAATTAAAATCAATGAAATTTCCTTTAGATTCAGTTTTATTTGTCATGAATTTATTTCAATGTAAATTTTAAATGAAATGTATCTTCAACAGAATTCTCTTTAAATTTACTAGAATTGGCCTCAGATATAACTAAATTCAATTTACATAAAATTTCAATAGAATTCAGTTAAACGCACCTTGACTTCCATTAAATTGATTAATTTTGAATTTATATAGAATTTTTTTACCTTGAATTAAATTTATTCGTCTTTAATTATTTTCATTACATTTTGAAGCTAGTTGAATTTACTAGAATTCAATGAAATTAAATCATCTTGAATATGTATTCCTAATGAATTAATCTTAAATTAAGTGAACTTAAAAAATATTTCTCCCTCATTTCACATAAATTTACCTCAGGTTGATCTTAACAATTTATATCAGGTGTGATTTAAATGTAATTTGATTAAATTATTTCATTTCCAATTGACTCATAACTCACTAATCTTGTATTCAATTTATTTAAAATAAAAATTAATTTTATTTTTCTTTAAATTTAGTTGAGATTGCTTGCATTCGGAAGAATTTTGAATTGTTTTCCAGAGAATTACGAATGAAATTCAGAGCAATTTATTCCAATAAAATTATCTGGAATTTATTTCAATTGAATTTGCTTCGAATTTCGTGAAATGAAAATTCGAATGATGTTAATTTGAATTAACCTGAATTTATATTTTGCTACGTTACAGAATTTGTTGTTTAAATTATGAAAACAAATTCGACGTTAAGGCATCATGGAACCAAAAAAATCTACTTGACGTAAAATGTGGAAAATTGACATTCTGAAAATGTACGAAATGGATATTTCATAAAAACTTTTTTTTTGTGTGAGCAATCTGAAGACTACTACACTATTAAGATATTTAAAAAAATTTAGTTATCGCAATCGTCTGAAGTTTGACACCAATGGTTTCTCAACTTATAGAAATAAAATTCTCATAAATTAAGAATAGGGAAACTCATAACGTCTGAAGCTGTCTCGAATAAAAATACTACTCCTTAATTTAGTAAATTTCAGTTATGCTTTGTCAATGAGTTAAGGAATCTGCTGGTATCGATAGACAGCTTATATTACTTTTTTCCATGTAGGGGTTCGAGATAAAAATTAGCCAATCAAAAGTTACAAATTTGTTTGTAGCATAACTCACCAAACTTCGTCTTTTAGTAGGTTTGGCAAGAGTTCATGTTTTGACAGATGTGTATGTACCTCTGCTAATTTTGCTCAACCAATAAAATTAGAGACTTTCTTACATTTTTTAGTTAATTTCTTATACTACAAACGAATTGGTAACTTTTTATAGGCTAATTTTTATCTCGAACCCACTTCTGAGAATATGGTTCTGGAACGAACTGTAGGTGGACCTTAAAAAGAATTCTTCCTAATCTCGAGTCGATCTCAATTTAAAGTGACTTTTCCTTGGATCATTTGATTTCACTATGAATTTAATCGAAATTCCTTCAATTCAGGAGCATCTTAAATTTAATTCGGAAGAAATTCAAATGAATTTATGATGTAATCACTACTAGTAAATCATCTTGAATTTTTGGGATCCTGTAGAATTTTGAGAAAAGAAATTCAACTCCGACTTGCATATCACCAATCTCTTGTGTAATTGGAATTTTAATGAATTTAAAATAACATTTTATTATCATCCAATAAAATAAATTTAGAATTCAATTTCATGAAATCGAAAGTAATATGGATTCAGGTTTAATTTAAATTTCGTCCTTTAGCATTTCAATTTCAATTGTACAAATCGATCAATCTATGTTCTAACAGTCACCTGTTAATTAGTTAAGATTACTTTTGTCCTACTTTTTCGTTCAAATCTAAAAAGACTCGAGACTCTTAAATAAAATTATTACTTTTGATTGGATCAAGAAACCGACCTAACTTATAATTTTACTGAACTGTTTTGCTTTATCTGTTGATAAACTTTTGTAGATTCTCTCTTACTATCATTTCTGATTTCAATTCCATAATTACTATCAAAAGAAAAGTTCAATTTCCTCTGCCTAAATTAATTATTTGAACCCCGCAGATCTGTGAGATGTTGCAAAATGGAGCAGCGTACGTTTGGGATGACGAGATGAAAGTACCCTATCTAGTACATGGCGATCAATGGGTAGGTTTTGATGACGAAAAATCCATCAGACACAAGATGCATTGGCTCAAAGACAAAGGATATGGTGGAGCTATGGTGTGGACTGTTGACATGGACGACTTCAATGGTACCGCTTGTGTTGGAAATGTTCGATATCCTCTAATTGGTGCTATGAGAGAAGAACTCCTCGGAATTTCTCGAGGTATCGATACTAAAGATGTTGACTGGAGTGCAGTCGCCAGCACAATAACGGAAACAATTGTCAAAAAACCAGAACCCTACAAAATCTCAGCCTCAGAAGTCATCAACAAGGCGAAAAAAGCCCAGAAAACAACGCAAATGGTCATCAGAACATCCAGCCGTGGTAAGAAACAATTGATACTTTTCGATTCGACTTGTACGATAGCTTTTCCTTTTTCAAATATTTTAAAGTATTGATATATTTGTTAGGCTCCTAACCCAAAAACGCCCAATGGGCGTTTAAACCGCACGCATCTAGGAGTGGGCATTTCTAAATGTGCCAAACTAGGTGAGAGCGCTTCAAGTGCACCGAACTACTATTGATCGGGACATTTAGAAATGCCCACTCCTATGTGCGTGCGGTTTACCCGCCCATCGGGTGTTTTCGGTTTAGGAGCCTAACATATGCATAATACTAATTCCGATGATCATGTTTTTGGCCATAACTCTCATCCTAGAGAGATTTCAGTTTACTTTTCATTTAAACTAATTCTGATTCACAGAAAGAGAACCTCAAACCATCTGCTACTTGACAAACTGGTCACACAAAAGACCAGGAATGGGAAAATTCATGCCTGAAGATATTGACGCCACTCTTTGTACCCACGTCATCTATGCTTTTGCTACTCTCAAAAATCATTTGCTTTCCGAAGGTAACGAGAAGGATTTGGAAATGTACAACCGCCTGATTGAACTCCGTGAAAAGAATCCAGATATAAAGGCACGCATACTTTATCCACATATTGTATTGAGTTAATCCCCTTCTATTATCGATCATCAGAGAATCATCAGTATCTCTGATATGCTAATCTAATCAGCTTTCATAGGAAAAAACAATTATAACCACTTTCTAAATACCTGCAATATCCTTATTTCGAGTTGTATAATTAAAATATTTAACGATCTAGTGGATTCATTTGTAGACAAGTACTTCATGCCTAATTTAGTGGAACGTCTCATTTAGTCTCTTTCATTAGCGCGAGTTTAATCCTGTAACTTTCTACTGTTACAGATTCTCCTGGCAATTGGTGGTTGGGCGTTTGGTTCCACTCCATTTAAGGAACTCACCAGCAATACTTTCCGCATGAATCAGTTTGTCTACGAAGCCATTGAATTCCTAAGGGAATACAAATTCGATGGTCTTGATGTCGACTGGGAATATCCTCGGTAAATTAAAATCTATAATTAAAAAGAGTAATAAAAAATGTTGAAAAGGACGAAGTAGACAACATGCTTATCATAAAATTGTTTCAGTGGCGCAGATGACCGAGCAGCTTACGTAAATTTGTTGAAGGAATTGAGAATGGCTTTCGAAGGAGAAGCAAAGAGTTCTGGACAACCGAAACTGATTCTATCTGCTGCTGTTCCTGCGAGCTTTGAAGCAATCGCTGCAGGGTACATAACATAATCTATTTTTCGAGAATAGAAACGATAGGATAGTTTAATTTCATTCATCTTTTTATTTTATCCCAGATATGACGTGCCGGAAATATCTAAATACTTGGACTTTATCAATGTCATGACTTATGACTTCCATGGACAGTGGGAAAGGCAAGTTGGACACAACAGTCCACTATTTCCATTGGAAACTGCCACCAGCTATCAGAAGAAACTGACTGTGGTAAATATCCTGAAAACTATATAAATTATAATTTTTAGGAACAAGAAATTAATAGGAAATTGTTATCTTAGGACTTCAGTGCCCGAGAATGGGTGAAACAAGGCGCTCCAAAAGAAAAATTGATGATTGGTATGCCGACCTACGGTAGATCATTCTCGCTTGTTGACAAAGACAAATTTGATATTGGTGCTCCAGCTTCCGGTGGTGGAACTGCTGGAAATTTCACTAACGAACCTGGTTTCTTGTCGTACTATGAGGTACATACCTGAATAATTCAAAATAATTTTCTTCCCATTTGTGGCTATAAATGTTTATAATTTGTAAACAGGTCTGTAGTTTCTTGAACGAGGATAATACGACTTTGGTATGGGATAGTGAACAGCAGGTGCCATTTGCCTACAGAGATGATCAGTGGGTAGGATTCGATGACGAAAGAAGTCTTGTGAACAAGGTAATTAAATTTTATTATTCCTTGTATTATTAGGAAAAATGATAAATGAATAACATTTTCATTTTTGTGTCATTTTCATTAGATGACTTGGCTGAAGGAAGAAGGCTTCGGTGGTATCATGATCTGGTCCGTTGATATGGACGATTTCAAGGGTAGTTGTGGAACCGGAAAGTATCCTTTGATCAAAGCAATGAAAAAAGAACTTTTGGATTATTCTGTTAAGCTTGAGTATGAAGGACCATATGAAACGGCTTCAAGAAGCGGAAAATATACCACGAAGGATCGTAAGTATCATCATTCTTAGCATCTATCATCATTCCTCCTTTCGAGACTCATGACATTTGAAAGAAAGATGGAAAAAGATAGAAAGTTTTGAATCAAAATTTATAGAAAAAGTGATCCCATCTAAAAAATATTTTTTTTTCGAATTGTTATTGTTTCTTTAATTTGAAAATTATTAGAAAAAATTTGATACTGATCATTTTAATCGCGTGCTCAAACTATGGATAGTAGGTGTCAAATTCCTCACTGGCAAAAAAAGAACTTTTCTTGAAATTAAAATTTATTCTGCAATTCCTAACTCATTTCGATGTTTTTTTTTTGTAAAAAAATGCTGGAAAAATTCTGAAATGAGTGAACGAGCTCTATTTCCAAAAAAATGTGTGTTTTTTTCTAAAGAAACAAATTGAAAAAAAAGGAAACAAAACGAAAAAATTACCACTTTTTCAAATCGACCTTCTAGCTTCTTTTAAATAAATAAAAACATTTTGCAATATCTACATTTGATAGAAAGACATTAGTTGAAGATAATTTTTAAATGTACAATCAATCGTCTCCTGACAGTACACTTATTATGTAAATACTTCATAAATTAACGTAATTTCAGGGTATCTACCTGACCGGGAAATTTAGAAAACCGCGAATTTTTTTCACCGGCAAAAAATCTGGAAATTACCGGGAATATGATTCAGTGATCGGGATTTTTCTGTCAAATGTACTAAAATGGAAACTAGAAGTGGTTTCACAAATTTTATTACTCTAATGCTGAGTTGGAACAGTAAATTTTTTGAAAGAATTGTAATTGTGAGTTGGGATAGGGGATTTCAGTAAATAATTATAATTTTGACTTTGAAACTGGGAATTTTCTAAAAGATTTATAATTCTTAGGTGGGACAAGGAATAAATGAAATAAATATTTAGAAAATTTATATAAAGAATTAAAATTATTCTGACTGGGAACAGGATTTTTCTTTCAAAGTATTATAATTCTAAGTAGTGACAGGGAATTTCCCTGAAAATTATAATTTTTACTTTGGGACATGGAGTTATAGTAAAGAATTATAATTGTGACTTTGGCACAGGAAATTTCGTTAAGAATGAGAATTTTGACTTTGGGATAGGCAATTTTCGCAAAAAATTAGAATTTTGACTATAGGACAGGCGATTTTCTGGAAGAATTATAATTCAGAGATGGAACTGGGAATTTCCGTGAAGAATGATAATTTTCATTTAAGTTTTACTTTAAAACAGGAAATTTTGTTAGGAATTATAATCTGTACTTTAGGGTAAGGAGTTTTTAAATGAATTGAATATATTTACTATATTTCTGAATTATAATTAGGAATGTGGTGTAACGAATTATAATTTAGTCTTTGAATAAGGGAATTTTCGTAAAGAATTATAATTTTCACTTTAGAACAGGGGATTTCCGTAAAGAATTATAATTTAGACATGGAACAGGAATTTTTGAAAATTATTTATTTCTTGCCTAGAAGAAGGAAATTGAAAAAAAGTCGCTGTTGAAATTCAAAAGTAAAATCATTAAAAATCATTTAAACTCATTCGAATCATTGAACCCTTTTAAATTGACCGCGAGAACACCTGGAAATAACGAGGAAATGAAAATCATCCCTCGGGTAGAAACCCTGAATTTCCTCTTCATTTACTTTATTAATCATTTAATTTTCCCTTCCCCCACTTATTCATATGTCAGGTACCCCCTCACAAATTTTGGAACAAATAAAATAATTGTTTTCCTCTCCCAATATGGAATGAGTACTTTTATGATTTCCCTGAAATATCAAATCCTTTTTATTGAATAAAAACTCGATTTCATTGAATTTCAGCAAACGAAGTAACTTGCGACGAGGAGGACAACCACATATCATACCATAAGGACAAAAACGACTGTACAATGTACTACATGTGTGAAGGTGAAAGGAAACATCACATGCCTTGTCCAGCAAATCTGGTCTTCAACCCCAACGAGAACGTCTGCGATTGGCCAGAAAATGTAGAAGGTTGCTTACAACACACCCAGGCACCACCAGTGTGATTCTAATATTATTAATATTAAAAAAATAAAGATTGAAAACAGAAGAGCCAACTTGTGAGAAACGAGACGCTAAACGATTGTCTGGAAACATATACTCAAAGTCTGCGACTAAAACTCAAAATCTGTGACTAAAACTCAAAGTCTAAGATGAAAACCCAAAATCTGTGATTAAAAGTCAAAGTCTAGGACCAAAAGTGAAGTTTAAAGTTAGAAAAATTGGAAATCCAGTAGTTATTCTTTACTGCCAATTAGCCACTTTCTATTTTTTTATTACTGCGTTCGTTCTCCATCGAATTCTACAACGTGCGCGCATCAATTGGCTATGAGTATTAAAATGAAAAACTCGACGAAAGTCAGCCAGGCTCGGCCCAGTCGTTCGTAATTTCCGGAACTGAGGGCCGAGGCCTGGCAGGCTGTGTGCGGTGTTCCCAGGGTGAGAAGGACCTTGTCTGAAGAGTAAGAAGTTGTTGTTTCTGTGCAGACAGCTCGGCCCGCGATTGTCCGAAGCTGTCTCGCATCGGATTGAGAGGCCGTGTGAATCTGGCGCGATTCGCGAAGCCATCGCCTTAGCCACAGGCTCAGCCACGCGATTTCGCAATCGCACTCCAACGGGTTCCCGGATACTTGCAGGCCACCTGAGAACAAAATCAGTTTAATGAAACCAATAGTATATTGTGTACCTAGGAGGCAAGCTCAGTCCTTTCATATGAACGTGAGTTTGCATTTAGTGCAATTTCACCAGCCGGGCTTAGGCGGCGAGGCCTAGCTTGGACATGAGTGGCGTGGCGTATCCATCGTAGACGAGCGCGAAGCGCCAGTCAAAGCCAAGTATTGCAGACGCGTGAGGGTAAAAAGGGGTTTGCCTCCTTCGTGCACACGATATTTTATGTAACAAAGGTATGCTTTACAAGTTTATCACGTTTGACATTTGAGATTTAGTTGACGCGGCCATAATAATCTCTTCTTCTTCTTTAAGAACAGCCAATGGCTGATCTACGTTGACACCATACTTGGCCATGATCATACACGGACTATAGCAAATGCGCATGCGCGGAGTATGACTATAACCCCACAATACTTTTATGGACTCATAATTCTACTTCGCACATGAGCATTCGCTGTCGCTCCCCTGTTGTGCAAACGGCTACTTTAAGAACTGAAAAGAGGCTGATAAAACGCGTAAATCATTCCTTCGTTACATATTTTTTTCCGCTGCAAGGTTTAACGGAAAGGGATGCTGATGATGCAGTTGGTAAATGTTTCAAAAAATCCTTGCGTAAGAAATATTTTTTAAATAAACTAATAAAAAATTCGAATATTGGAAAAATTTCCTGCAACATCCATAATTAGAATCGAAATTATTTAACTGACTCTAAAACTTCGAGAATTTGAAGCGGAAAACTAACCAGTAAGTTTTAAAGCTAATAATATGTCACAGTAAATCCTAAGGCATCAAAAGTGCTGCAGCTCAATTCAATTGACACGACAATTTGGAGAACATTTTAAAAGACTCGAGAATATTTTTGACGGAAATATTATATACATCAATTCATGCATTCAGATTCATAATCGATATGCAAAAAAATATAAAATTTATATTAATTACATAATATTTAAAAATTGTTACTAATTTTTTTTTAGTAAGATTTTTAGTATATATTATTACGTTTAGTATAACTTTAACTGAATGAAGATAATGAAAGAGTTACTGCTCTTACGGGATTAATATACATTTCATGATTCTGTATCAATTTTCTTCCAAACATGTGATTAGAAAACAAAAATTCTGGAATGGCTGAAGAAATTATATTTTAGAATGACGATGAAAGATTAATATATTTGTATATCACTGTATATATAATATTTTTTCTCGATAATTTAAGAGCATCATCAGTCTCCCATTCGTTTAGAAATTAAGACCCTAAGTGTAAGTAAATTATCTAAGTGTGCTGTCCTCAGTAAGGCGATTGTTACGCGATTCCTGGTGATTATGTATTGTATAAACAGGCATTAACTGTACGATAGTTAAAAAGTGTAGCACCGTACCATTTAAGATTCCCTTATCTTAAGAACGTAAAAAGCATACTTTCATAAAGTTCATTAACAAACTTTAAGATACACGAAACCCGAAAGGTGCGAATTCCAACAAATTAATGTGTAAAACATTTTTAATTAAATAAAGAAATGTTGTATATAAAGCTATTAGATGGTTTTAAAGGCCTTGTTTATCAAATTCAATTAATGTATTTAAACTAAATATGTTTATTTATTATCGCTCATATATTATAATAAGATAATCTTTTCATTATTATAATTAACTACTATTGCTGAAATTTAATATAAAAATATATTACAAAATAACAAAATGTTGGAACAACTCTTCGTTATCTTCTGAAAGATTTCACAGTAAAACTTGAGAGTCCAATCTTGTTGCAAATCAAATTGAACCCTATTTTTTAATTAATAACTATTCAATATATATACATATACACATATATATATATATATATATTTCGGTTTTGATTCCTCAGGGATCGAGCCGAAGGGCCTATGACAAAGCCAGCGAATGCGTCCTCGGGTTGCGGATAGAGGGTCCCTGTACCAAGGGTTTCTGCTCAATATGGTTACAATAATTAATAAATTTTGAAAAAAAGTGGTCTCAAAAATTTTCAAAATGTGCTCACTTTTTTAATTTTGATCCAAAATAGCTGGTTAACAAACTCGTTCTTTCTTTTTATGCCTTTAAAAAGTGTGCCAAAGCACAATCTAATCTGATCAATCTTTCGAAAGTTATCGTGCCTATACGGACGGACAGACAGACAGACACTTTCTCAAAGTATAAGAGTTGATTTTTCAACCAAAAATAGTTTTATTTTAAATAGAAAATAGTTAAATTCAACCAAAAGGGAAGAATTTAAAAAAAATAACTGAATCCTCAACCAAAATCGATTAATTTTCGACCAAACAATTGCATTTTTAGTTGAAAAAGATTAAAAATTGACCAACACAGATGAATTTTCAAGCCAAAAAGACGAATTTTCTACCAAAGCGTTGAATCTTTCACCAAAAAAGAATTTAAAGTCAAGAGAGAAAAAATATAAACGAAATGGTTGAATTTACAAGCCAAAAAAAATGAAATCAGTGCAGAAAGTTAAATTTTCATTCCGAAAATGTGTTGTTTTTTTTACCAAAAAATTTAGTTTTAACCAAAAAGTTAATTTTCAACCAAATAGTTGAATTTTCTACGAAAATAATAGAATTTTCAATCGAAAGGACGAATTCTCAAAAAGCAGTTGAATTTTCAACCGAATTGTTGCATTTTTAACTAAAAACGATCAATTTTCAACCAACGGTAAATTTTCAGTTAAGAAAATTAATTTACAACCAAAAAAAAAGGTATTTTCAACGAAATAGTTAACATTTCAACCCAAGAGAATCAATCAAACAAACAAACAAAAAAAACAGATTTATTTTTCCAAAAACAGTTGCATTCAACAAATGAGAAGAATTTTCAAGTCAAAAAGACGAATTTTCAACAAAACACTTGAATTTTCAAGCCAAATAGTCTAATTTCAAACTAAAAATGATAAATTTTCAGTCAATAATGGAATAGTTCAATTTTCATTTTAAATCTTAATTTTCTACCAAAAAAGAACGAATTTCCAACAAATTAGTTCAATATTCAATCAAATAATCAAACTTCAAATAAAAAAAAGATAAGTTCTGAACCAAAAATACAATAGTAGACTTTTCAATAAAAAATCTTTCAACGAAAAATAGTTGTATTTTTTTATTGGATTCTATTAAATTAGTTCGCATTTAAGCTAAAAAAACGAGAAAAAGAGGAAATTTATTGAAAACAGGGATAAAAGAGGAACTCTTTAGAAAAGGAAAAAGAGGGGAATAGGGGAAAGAGTGCGAAGTTTATATTTAGATGCTCGTCTTGTAAAATCACTCATTTTTATTATTTTTTTTCAAGCATTAAAAAAAATTGTTATTCAAATTTATATTTTCCAGGTGTGATGTCACATTCTGCGTTAACCCCTTCAACCCTACGTTTTTTAAAAATTTCATTTATTTATTTTTTTAAATATATAAAATATTAAATCTCTGAATGCAAGTGTTAATGGTAAAGAAAAAGAAATGTTAACCAAGTTCAATTTTAAAATCTGTTCGGCTGAAAACCAAATAAATATCTATCTATACTAGTAAGGCTCCAACGAGAAGTGTCATGTATACGGAAAGTTCCATAATAATAGACCCTGATTTAAAAATTGTATGGAAACTTAATTTATAATAAAATTATTAATAATGAAATAAATTTTTTTTTAAATTAATTCAAACCCTCTTCCGGTTTTATGAAAATAGTGACTCAGATTTTTCCTCCAATTGTCACGCTTTCCTTATCCGCAACATCTGACCATGATTTAGAAATATGACTCACAAGGTCCTAATAGAAACTGTAATACGTTACAAGTCAATACAAGTTTTGTTCCACCAGAGCGGACCAAAATTAGCATAATATTGTGATTTTCCCTTTTAGAAATTTGAGCACGGTATATAGACATAATGAGTCTATCTTTAAAAAAAATCTCACTCTGTGATCTCTCTTTACTTTATGGTCAGAACAATTTATGTCTTTCTCTATCTTTCTATCTTTCTTTCTTTGTGTTATTGACTCCCAATAAATTTTCTGAAATAACCCTTTTCAAATTTCTCAAATTAGTCTTACTGGTCACTTATCTTTTCAGGAAATCCATGCAACTTGTGCCCGGAACTAGAAACACCATATCGGAGGCACAGTACGAACGAAGCTTCGCCAAATGACGGAACAGTGCTCAGAAGAGTGGCCAGTCTCACGTTGGACAGGGTCACTCTTGACTCCAGGAACAACTCCAGATCGAAGTTGGTCCCGCAAAAATTGGATTGTCAACTTTTTGAAAAATTTGAAGGTAAGTCACATTTTCAAGTATCCTAAAACTTTAGTCTCGTGTCACTCAGGCCACACAGTGCACTGTGGACTCTCTCGGCAATTTACTGTCCATAATATCCACTACAGCCGACAATTCTTAACCGATTTTTATGATTTTTTTTTAGAAATGATTACCATTAAATTCGTAAGAAAATATAAGAAAGGGTTTAACGTTAAACTTTAAAATTCTGTTAAAAATAATTTAATTTGAAAAATGCTTTAGCTTGCAGTGGTTGTGCTTTTGGATGTAGCGCGGTCTTTCAATCTTTACTCTGTATTTGTATTTTTTATAACATTTATTTAATTTTCCATTTTTTAAACGCTTACAATTTTTTAACCTTAAAAAGGCGTTAACAAATTTTGAACTGATTTTTATGATTTTTTGTTAGAAATGATTACCGTTAAATTCGTAAGAACATAGAAGAAAGGGTTTAACATTAAACTTTAAAAGTCTGTTGGAAATCATTTAATTTGAAAAATGCTTCAGCTGCAGTGGTTGTGCTTTTGGATGTAGCGCGGTCCTTCAATCTTTACTCTGTATTTGTAATTTTTATAACATTTATTTACTTTTAAAATTTTTAAATGCTCACCATTTTTTTAACCTTAAAAAGGCGTTAACAAATTCTTAACCGATTTTTATGATTTTTTTAGAGATGATCACCATTAAATTCGTAAGAACATAGAAGAAAGGGTTTAACATCAAACTTTAAAAGTCTGTTGGAAATAATTTATTTTGAAAAATGCTTAGCTGCAGTGGTTATGCTTCTGGATGTAGCGCGGTCCTTCAATCTTTACTCTATATTTGTATTTTTTATAACATTTATTTAATTTTTCAATTTTTAAACGCTCACAATTTTTTTAACCTTAAAAAGGCGTTAACAAATTCTTAACCAGATTTTTTTTTCATTCTGTGGTCTTAATTATTTAAACAAATAGAGCGTCAGAATTAAACATTTTGCCAATTTTAATTTTTTTCTCTAAAGAAAAGAACGAAATGGAATCGCTATATCAGGGAATGTTAATAATATGGAAATTTCAGGGAATTTTTTCAAGAGCGTGCTTCAATTTAGATTAAATTGTTATATAAAATTGAATAACAATACTTTTTAATGTGTAAAAGTAGCTTTATATTACTGAATTTAACTATTTGTTAATTAC
The DNA here is from genome assembly GCA_011634705.1 of Andricus grossulariae. NCBI lineage: Eukaryota > Metazoa > Arthropoda > Insecta > Hymenoptera > Cynipidae > Andricus > Andricus grossulariae. Next base: position 84,804,793 of record JAABKJ010007545.1, on the reverse strand, counting down.
AAATTAATTTTTTTTAATTAATGTTTTTGGCTGAAAATGTAACTATTCCATTTTTGGTTAAAAATTTATCTTTTTTAGTTACAAGGTCAACTATATGGTTGAAAATTCATCTATTTTGTTGAACGTGCATCGCTTTTGGTAGAAAATTAATCTTCTTGGTTGAAAATTGATCTTTTAGCTTGAAAATTAAAAAATTTGGTTGAAATTTTGTTTCTCTCTTGACTAAGAAATCTTTCTTATTGTGAGTAGAAAATTCCACTCTTGTTGAAAGTTCATCTTTTTTGTTTGCAATATCAACTGATTGGTTTGATGTTACACTCTTTTGTTAGGTTAGCAACTAATTTTTTTGGGTTGTAGGTTCACCATTTTAATTGAAAATTCATCTCTTTAATTAAAAATTGATCTATTTTGTAAAAAAATCATTTTTTTCTATTGAAAATTAACCTGTTTTAGTTGAGGATTAAACTACCTTGTTGAAAATTCATCTTTTTGATTGCATTATACTGTTTTTGATTGAAATTAAAATTTTTTGGTTGGGATAGGAACTATTGAATTTTTCGTTGAGAATTCATCTATTTTGTTTGAAAATTTAACTATTTTTGTTTAAACTTCCCTTTTTTGGTTGAAAAATGATCTTTTATAGTTGAAAAGTCAACTATTTGGTTGAAAATTCATTGCTTTCGGTAGGAATTTATTCTCCTTGGTTGAAAATTAATCTTTTTGCTTGAAAATTAATCTTCCTAAATTTTTTTAAACCAATTTTTAAGAGAATATTCAAAAAGATCTCAAAACAAATTTTGACGTATGAATTAATGTTTCGAGCTTCAAATTGCCATAAATGATACAATTTTGAAAAATTTTCGATTCATTCTGCAATTAATAGCTTTAAAAATGATAGCGTGGATTTATATTTTTTGTTAATCTTTGAACTGTACAATGTATAAAAGTTGAAAATTTTTTTTTGCAGTTCAACCGCTTTTAATGAAAACTTTTTCAATTGAAAAGTGAAAAAAGCTTCCATTTTATACGTGTACATTGTTGAGCTTTTGAATTCAAAAAATGTTAAGCTTCAATTTTAAAAGTTAAAAATTCAAATATATTACACTTGGAGTGTTTTAATATGCAGTTAAGTTTTTATAACTTTAAATGAAAAGGTTTTTATCTTCAAGAGTTCGAATCTTTTAATTCCAATGACCGCGTTGAATTCTTTCTCAATTGTTAAATTTTTATTAGCAGTCAAAAAGTTGTTCTTTTTCGACCTAGAACGAGAAATATTGAGAATATAGCAATGACATAATTTTAAACGATATATATGTTGTCTAATCGATTGCTATATATTTGAGAAAAAAACCTCAAACGTAAGGATTTTTTGTTGAATAACGATTATTGATTATATTTTTTAATATTCTATCATTCCTTTAAAGTTTAAACATAGAAGATTTTTTCATGTATGCATCTTAATTTAAAACTATCTCATTGCAATATTCTAAATATTTGTTATCTTAGGTTGAAAAACAAAAAAATTTTGACTGCAAAACCTGTAAATTCCTGTAGATTCTTGTAGTTGTACTTTTTTGTGAATTTTTGTAGTAAATTAAAACTACAATAAAATACAACAATATACAACAAAATACAAAAAAGCACAACATTCTTGCGAATAATAGAAAAAGTTGCACTTTCCTGTAATTTTGGTTGTAATTTATTGTCTTTATTTTGAGATTCCTGTAAAAATGGTTGTAGTGTTTCGTACTTTTTTGTAAAAATTTTTACACTAGGACATTAACCATTTTATAATAATCGATTAAAGTTTAGAATTATTTTCCCCACTCAGAATTTTTTAATAGACATTATCAATATTACTAGATAATAACGAGGTAATTTTTATAGCATTCTATTCTAGCCTGCAATTGGCACACAATCGCAAGGGATTTGTGTTAATCTATGTCAATTAATCCAGTTGAATAGACTTGGCTACTTCAAAGTAGCCGATATCTTTCGTTAGAGTCTTAATGAAGACACTTATGCCACAGGTTGATACTATTGATAAGAAACTTTCATATATCCTTGTCCCAGCAAATGTTCCTCAGTACAATTCTCGATCTGACGAGAAAACATTTTTAAATATTTTAGTTCCTGTAAATTAGTTCTTTAAATAAATAAATATCTGCCTTGGGAAACTTGGATTAAAACGAAATGCAGAAAAAAAGTCTGAGTGGAATGAAGTGAACACATTTTAAAGAGTAGGCCAGATTATATTTTGTCATCAAACCAATTTGTCTCATCTGAAAATTAATTATGAAATATTTTTTGTGATTTTTTTTATTTTGGATTTGATACAGTGGCCCGTCCAATATTAAAAAAGGACAGAAAAAAAGGATTCGAGAAAGTCATAATATGTATTATAAAAATTTGAAGATTGCGTCAGGACTATTTCTATTATCAGTCATGATATCTACAATTGATCATAGATAAAAAGCGGAGTCCTAGGATTCTTATCGAGAAAGTGTAAAGCACACAATTTAAAATAATGCGGAAGTGAACAGAGTGCAAATTTTCTATTTCATTATTAAAATTTAATTAAATAATGTCAATGTCACAAATCGAAAATATAAATGTGAATAACAATTGTTGTAAATGCTTGAAAAAATTCAAATTATGTTTTTTACAAGTTAGGCATCTACATACAGACTTCAGACTATTTCCCTATTCCCCTCTTTCAGACCTTTTTTAAAGAACTCCTCTTTTTTCTGCTATTTTCAAAAAACTTCCCCTTTTTCTTGATTTTCGCTTAAATGCGAACTGAGTGAATAGAACCCAAAATAATAAATCCAACTATTTTGCGTTCAGAGTTATTTATCATTAATTGAAAAATAAAATTATATTTTTGGTACGGAACTCATTTATTTTGGATAAAAATGCAACTAGTTGGTTGAAAATTGAACTATTTTGCTGAAAATTGTTCTTTTTTTTATATAAAATAATTTTTTTAATTGAAAATTTAACTTTTCCATTGTTGGTTAAAAATTGATTTTTTTTCAGTTGAAAATTCAACGATTTGGGTAGAAATTGACGTCATTTGTTGTAAATTTGTCTTTTTTGATAGAAAAGCTAAATCTTTTTAATCGAAAAAACTATTATCATATTTTTGGTTCATAATTCCATCTCTTTTGGTTAAAAATTCTACTATTTGGTTGACGATAAAACTATTTGGTTGACAACTCGTTTTTTTAACTGAAACATTAATGTGTTAAATAAAAATTTAAATAATCCATTTCTTGCTGAAAACTGATCTGTTTTAGTTTGAAATTCAAATATTAAGATTTTAATTGATAATTATCAGTGAAAAATTTAATAGTTGAATCATAGTTAATAGCTGAATTATAGTTAATGGTTGAATTATAACTCATCTTTTTTTATTGAAAATTTAACAATTTGGTTGAAAATTTATCTGTTTTGTGCAAAATTCATTTTTTAATTGAAAATCAATTTTTTAAACTGAAATACCAACTACTCATTTTTTGGTTGAAAATTGTTTTTTGTTTGATTTAACTGTATTTTATTTAAAATTAATATATTACTTATGGAAATATCACTCCATAACTATATAACTAAACTATTACAGTCTTCGTTGAGAATTCATCTATTTAGTTAAATTCGACTGTTTTTGATTTAAAATAAAAATATTTTTTTGGTTTGAATTATCAACTATTATATTTTTCGTTGAGAATTAATATTTTTTCATTGGACTATTTTTCTGAAAATTAATAGATTAATAGAACCTGATAAGAAAATTTGGTAGAAGATTGAACTATTTTGTTGATAATTAACTTTTTTTCGCTGAAAATTAAACTAATCTATTTCTGGCTGCAAATCGATTTTGTTAAAAATTGCTTTTATTGGCTGAAGATTCGAACTATTTTACTGAAAATTCGTTTGTTTATTTTTGATTGAAAATTAACTTGTTTAACTGAAAATTTAACTATTCTATTTTCTGTTGAAAATTGATAAGTTTTAGTTTATAATTCAACTATTCAATTTTTCTTTGATAATTCACCTTTTTGGTTCATAATTCATCTTTTTTGGTTGAAAATTCAACTATTTGGCTGAGAATTTAACTATTTTGTGCAAAATTAATTTTTTTCATTGAAAATCAAATTTTTAACTGAAATATTAAATATGCAATTTTCGGCTAAAAATTGATCGTTTTTAGTTTTAAATTTCACTATTTGGCCTAAAAGTTCAAGTGTTTTGTTAAAAATGTATATCTTTCGGTAGAAATGCTATCTTTTTTGGTTATAAATGCAGCTGTTTTTGGAAAAATACATCTGTTGCTTATTAAAAATTTATATATTTCTTATTGAAATATCAACTATTACAGTCATCGTTGAGAATCTTTTTGGTTAAATTAGACTGTTTTTGATTTAAAATAAAAAGAAAATGTTGTTGGAATATCAACTATTATATTTTTTGTTGCAAATTAATTTTTTTTAATCACGCTACTTGGTTGAAAATTAATGCATTAATAGAACCCAATAAGAAAATTTGGTTGAAGATTGAACTTTTTTGTTCAAATTTATTTATTTTTTTTTTGCTAAAATTTTAACTAATCCATTTTTTGATGAAAATCGATTTTTTTTAAATTCCTTTTATTAGCTGAAGATTGGACTATTTTGTTGAAAATTCCTTTGTTCGTTTCATTTAGAATTCATCTTTTTTGGTTGAAAATTTAACTACTTAGTTGGAAGTTAGACTAGATTATTTAAACATTCATTTTATTATTTGAAGATCCATCGCTCTGATCAAAAATTTAACTAATTTGTTGAAACTTCACTGTTTAGCTTGAAAATTCAAATATTTTATTGAAAATTTATACCTTTCGCTTGAAAGTTCAACTATTTGGTTGTATATTCATATTTAAAGATCCAAAATTTAACTATATTATTTAAAATTCAACTATTTTGTTGAAAATTGCAACTATTTTGTTAAAAAATAATCTTTCTCGTTCGAAAATACAACAATGTTATTGAAAATTCGTGTTTCTGAATTGAAGATATTCGACTATTTGGTTAAAAATGGAAGTGTTTGTGGTTGAAGTTAATTCTTTCTTGTTTGAAAATTCCTATTTTTTTTTCATTCGTATCTTTTGCTTGAAAGTTTAACTATTTTGTTGTAAAGGCAACTGTTTGGTCTGAAATTATTTATTTTTTTCTTATTTGAAAACTCAACTCTTTTGTTGAAAATTGATCTATTTTGGTATAAAATTCATCTTTTTTGTTTGAAAATTCAACTATTTTGCTGAAAATTTAACAGAATTTATTATGTTTGTATTTTTTTAAATCGAAGAAATAATTTGAAAAAGCGTTCAAAATAGCTTGACATAGTTTTTGAACGGCCTCTTACTGTAATGAAAATTGTGTAATAATAATTTCTAATTAAAGAACAGTTATAATGAAAATAATAACAAAACAAGGAAATAAAAAGAAATTTAAAAATAACTGTGACAAACTCCTCTAAGTCTAATTAGGATAGATCTATGACTTGATAAAAAGACTAATCACTTTTTTACGACTTCCATCTCTTCGTAATGCGTAACCTCGTGAATGACTCAACGTTACTTTTTGCCAAAAGAGTTAAACAATCGTAATCTTTTCTATCGGCGATATCATTGACAACGGGTGCCAAAGTTCATTTGATGAATGTGACGAAAATCGAAATAATGGTTCTAAGTCATCAGTCATAAAGTTTCCTCGAGTCCTCGGACAATGTAAACATAAAAGTGCGACCAACGAAAGTGAAATAACATTTCCTGTTCTTCACAAATGTTTCGAAAGTGTAAAAACAATGAAGAAAGACTAACAGTCAAATTTTTTGTAATTCAGTATTTAGAAAAAAATGTGTTTAGTAACAATGCAGTGCTCTTTGTGTGATTCGTCTTTTATACCAAGAAAAAAGAGGCTGAGAGGACATTTTTTCTTGCATGATGACTTTTTCAAAAGCTGGAAAAAAATTCTCACTTTGTCAAAAAAAAGGAAAAGTGAAGCCAAAAAACTGTGTGGAAAATTTATTACAGTGGAGTGTCAACTTAGATTTTTCAGTGATGTGGAGGAGTTTGGCTGCAGCAGAATTTGCAATTTTGTTACGAGATTGTTGATTCAGTCTCACATTTTGATGCGGGATCAAAATAATACAGAAGGTTCGTTGTAAATTACAAATAAATAAAAATATATTTTTCAAGCGTGTAAATATTTAGTTAATAATAATTCAATTTGAGGCATTGAAGCGTAAATGCTTTCACTGTGAATAAGAAAAAATTACTTTAAATAAGACTAAAACCTTATAAGTTAAACATCGGAAGAAGACAACAAAATATATGTAAACCAAAATTTTTAAGTTCCTACTTCAACTTTGAAGAAACTACTTCTATTTTTTCCAAACTAAAGTGCGCTAACTTTTAAAAGATTAATTTTCAAACCCTGCTAAAATTGAGAGTTTTTCAAACTCAAAAAATTCAAACAAGAAATATCGAGTTTGGAAGAATCCAACTTCTATTTTTGAAACATCATATCAAAACTTTAGTGATTTAGTAGAAAATAATTTTTTAATAAACTATTTTAAATTGTTTTATTAACGTGAATCATTTTTTTAGATAACTTATTTGTTGAATTATTATTTAACTTACATTATTTGAAATAATTTTTCAAATACGAAAAAACGATTCGAATAAAATAATTCAGTTTGTTTTTGGATCCAGTGATTCAATTTAAATATTCTACATTGGATATATACATAATTCCAAAAAAATGTATAGAAACTTGATATAAATTAAATGATTTCAGGAATCACAGTCCGTTCCCTTTTTTATCTAATCCCCCTTTTCCCCCCTTAAATTTTAAAAGCACCTATACACCTGAAATCGAGAATTTTTGCCCAATTTTCCCCTTTCACTCCTTTCTTACAAGTTCTCGATTCATTTCTTATGAATCGGAAATACAAATGAAAGATAAGGAGGAGTGAAGCCTCGTGGAGATTTTTTGCAAAAAAGAGGGAATAAATTCTTTTAAATAAAATTATTGTAGGTACCTATATTACATTCAAATTTAAACGCTTCAAATTCCTAATATTTCAAGTAAATATATTGCATTGTCAACAGAGTATATAAATTTTCAATCAAAGTGATGAAGTTGAATCCTTAACCAAAACAGATTAATTTTAAATCAAACACTTGAATTAATAGACAGATAGTTGAATTTTCAACCAGAAAGATTACGTTTCATCCAAGAAAATTATTTTTCTACCAAAAAAGACGAATTTTCAATCAAAAAGATATATTTTCGATAAAAAAAGACGAATTGTGAAAAAATAGTTAAATTTCTAATTAAGGAGATGAATTTTTAACTACTAAAAAAAAGTTAGTTATGATATTTCAACCAAAAAGGATTTTAATTTTAAGTTGAAGTTTTAAGAAAAAAGATTCAATTTCTGGCAACAAAAATTAATTTTTAAAACAAAAGAGATTAATTTTCAAACCAAAAAGACGAATTTTCAACAAAATACTTGAATTTGCACCCAAATAGTTGACATTTCAACTAAAAACTATCAATTTTTAAATCAAAATAGAATAATTGAATTTGTATTAATAAAAAAAATTTTCAAGTCAATATTTGAATTTTTAATCAAAGAGATGAATCTTCACCCAGAAAAAAAAATTTAACGAAATAATTTAATTTTCAAGTAAAAAGAATAATTTTCTACCAAAAAAGATTAATGTTTAACGAAAAAGATGGATTCCTAAACTAAAATGATAATTTTTCAACGAAAGAAATTAATTCTTAACAAAGTAGTACAAGTTTTAACAAAATAGTTAAATTTTTAACCGAAAAAAGGGAATTCTGAACTAAAAATATAGCAGATGAAATTAAAAAAAAAAGACGAATTTCCTACCAAACAGTTGAATCCTTAACCAAAACCGATTAATTTTAAACCAAATAATTGCAGTTCTTAACAAATAGTTGAATTTTCAACCAAAAAGATTACATTTCAACGAAGAAAAAAGATTAATTTTCTACCAAAAAAAAAATTTTTTTAACCAAAAAGTTATATTTTCAACTGAAATGATGACTCTTCTACAAAAAAAAATTAATTCTTAACAAAGTAGTTAAACTTTTCACCAAATAGTTGAATTTTGAATAAGAAAAGGGGAATTCTCAAAGAAAAATATAATAGTTGTTATTTCAATAAAAAATACGAAGTTTCAACATATTAGTTGTACCTCAAACAAAACAGATTAATTTTCAACTAAACTGTTCCAATTATAACCAAATAGTTGAATTTTCATTCCAAAAGATTACATTTTAACCAAAAAGATTCCTTTTTTTATAAAAACAGAAATTTTTTAACTGAAAATATAAATATTCCATTTTTGGGAGAATATTTATCTTCTTTAGTTGAAAATTTAACTATTTAGATGCAATTTTATCTGTTTTAGTTAAAAATTCAACTGCTCGGTTGAAAATTCATCGTTTATGGTAGAAAATTAAACTTTTCGATTGAAAATTCATGTTTTTGGTTGAAAATTTAACAAAAAAATCAATTACGTTGATAGAAAATTCAACTGTTTGGTTGACAATTAACTATTGCTATTGAAAATTCATGTTTTTGGTTGAAAATTTAAAAAAGTCAACTACGTTGATAGAAAATTCAACTGTTTGGTTGACAAATACCTGTTGCTGCTGAAAATTAATGTATTTTGTTGAAAAATCGTCTTTTTTGGTACAAAATTAATGTTCTTGGTTGAAAATTCATTTTGTTTTTTGTTTAAAATGTAACTAATTGGTTGAAAGTTAAACTACTTTGTTAAAAGTTTATTTTTTGGTTACAGATGCATCATTCCAGCAGAAAGTTCATCACTTTGGATGAGCATTTAACTTTTTTTCAAAATTTTTTTTTTTTTTTGGTAGAAAATGAATCTTCTATGTTAAAAATTCTTTTTTTAGTTTGATAATTTCACTATTTGATTGAAAATTAATCCACCTTGTTGAAAATTAAACCATTTTTTACACCGTATTCTTTATGGTATAAAAGTCAACTGTTTTGGTGAAAATTCGTCTCTTTGGTCTATTTAAAATGCTTTTGATTTAAAATTAAAATATTTCAAGTTGAAATATCAACTATTTCATTTTTTGTTGAGAATGTATCTCCTTTGAATGAAAATTTAACTATTTGGTTGAAAAGTCGTTTTTTTTTTTTTTTTGAAAATTAATTTTTTAACAGAAAATTTAACTATTCAATTTTAGGTGGAAAATTAAGAAGATATTTTTTAGTTAAAAATTCAACTACTTTGTTGAAAATTCATGTATAATGTTGAAAAATCGTCTTTTTCGGTAAAAAATTAATCTTCTTGTTTGAAAATTCAACTATTTGGTTAAAAGTTCATATATTTAGCTGAAAATTTAACAATGTTGTCAAAAAGTAATTCTTTTCGGTTAAAAATTCGTGTGAGTCTATATTTTAGACGGAGTAATCCGCCATAATTTTATATAATCCAGAGCAATCCGTGTAATTTGGAGTAATCCACCTCCACTGGACCGGATCTTTAGGAGTTGCTTCCCCCTCGCTTAAAACTGCTTCGTGTAAGAAAAATTTGTAACTCGAGGTTCAAAGGACTCATAAAATGATTTTTTTCCTCTTTTACCATAATTGTAACTTATGTGCTCAACGAATACAACTCTTGTCAAATATTATCTTTCATGTTTGCTGGAACGAATATACACATTGACTTTGTCATACGCCTAGTGTTATCCGAGAAAAGTTGATTCTCTTTCTGCGTATATAACACATTTAACGTTTACATAAAGCAGATCCTATTTGATGCTTGACGTTTCATGAATCATGTGAAATGCAAAGCGAATTTCTGAAACGGTGCCAGTTCAATTTAAATCTCACGTCGTATCACATTTGCACTCGTCAGTCGTTATCCTCAAAAGTCCCGGATAAAACTTGTTTTTATATTCTTCCTCAGAATCTCATCATGAAGCACTTCATTTTAAAACAAGTCGATTTATTTTTAAATCAGGTACGAAAAACAGGGCAGTCAAAATATCCTAAAATAAAATCAAATACATTTTTTCGGAATGGAGCATTTTTATCAATAGGTATTCATAGATTAAATTTAAAAAAATAATAATAATAATATATACCGGGACAGCCCAGTATTCGGGAGTAATCCACTTGTAATCCGAAGTAATCCACATATATTCCAGTTTAATCCACTTGTAATTCAGTTAATTCAAAGTAATTTAGGTAATCCAAATAGTTTTAAACTATTTTGTTGAATTTGGAGGAAAAAAAATTATTTTACTTAACTGAAAATTTAACCATTCCATTATTTGTTAAAAAATTGATTTTTCTTAGTTGAAAATTCATGTGTATTGTTCAAAATTCGTCTTTTTCGGTGGAAAATTAATCTTGGTTGACGATTTTTTTAGGTTTTGGTAGAAAATTAATTTTCTTGCTGAAAAATTCATCTTTTTGGCTGGAAATTCCTTTTTGTTTTTGTATAAAAATTATTTTCTTCAAGTGTAAATTTAACTATCCTATTTTTGACTGGAATTTATTATCCTTCAGTTAAAGATTCGACTTTGTGGGAGCAAATGAATGTATTGTGTTGAAAATTTGTCTTAAATGGGAAAAAATAAATATTTTTGGTTGAAAACACTTTTTTTTGCTGAAACTTTATCTTTCTTGTTTAAAAGTTTAAGTTTTTGGTTAAAAATTTATATTTTCTTGATTAGTAGTTTAATTATTTGGTTGCTTGCAATTTGATCTCCTTCAGTTAAAAATTCAACTTTTTGATTGAAAATTAATACATTTTGTTGAAAATTTGTCTCTATTAAGAGAAAATTAATCTTTTTGGATAAAAATTAATTTTATTGTTTGGAAATTATTCTCTTTGAATGAAAACTTAACTATTACATTTTTGATTTCAAGCTAATGTTTTTCAGGCAATGGGAAAATTTATTGTAAATTAATGTATTCTGTTAAAAATTTGTCTGTATTGGTGATAAATTAATCCTTTTGGTTGAAAATTCATTTTTTTGTTGTTGAAAATTTATCTTTTTTAGTTGAAAATTAAACTTTTTTATTAAAAATGTATATTCCTTTGGTTGAAAATTAACTTTTGTAGTTGGAAATTCGTCTTTTTCGGTAGAAAATTCATTTTCTTGGTTGAAAATTAATGTTTTTGAAATATTTTCACGAAAAATTTAACCATTATGTTGAAAATTCGTTTTTCTTAATGAATGTTTTCAATTGAAAATTTAACTATTCCATTGTTGATTGTAGATTTAGATTTTTCGGTAAAAAATTGATGTATTTTTTGGTAGAAAATTAATTGTATTGCTTGAAAATTATTTTTTTTTAATGAAAATTTGACTACTACATTTTTTATTGCAAGTTAGCCTTCTTCAGTTAGCTGGAAAATTGGTTGCAAATTAAGGAAATGTGTTAAAAATTGGTCTTTATTGGTAAAAAATTAGTCCATTTGGTTGAAAATTCATTTTTTTTTTCGGGTGAAAACTTATCTTTTTTAGTTGAAATCTAAACTCTTTGGTGAAAAATTGAGCCATTTTGTTGAAATTTTTTGTTTGTTGAAAATAATCCGTCTTGCCGAAAATTTAACTATTCCATTTTTAATTGTAAATTTATCTTTTTTAGTTGAAAATTGATGTATGTATGTAAATTAGGTATATGTAACCTTTTTGGTTGAAAATTCATTTACTTAATTTAAAAGTAATGTATTTTGTCGAAAATCCGTTTTGAAAACTCAACAATTTGGTGAAAAAGTAATTTTTTGGTTGAAAATTCAATCACTTTGGCAGAAAATTTAACTACATATTTCATTGACAATGAAGTTTTTTTGTGGCAATTAATGCGTTTTGTTGAAAATTCATCTTTTTTGGTAAAAAATCCATCTTCTTAGTTGAAAATTAATTTTTGTTTTGTGAAAATATAATTACTTGGTTGAAAGTTCAACTGCATTGTTAATAATTTATTTTTTGTTTGAAGATGCATAATTTTAGATGAATAGTTCCTCTCTTTGCTTGAGAATTCATTCATTTTTTTCTTAATTCGTATTTTAATATAAAATTAATCTTCTTGGTTAAAAATGCATGTTTTCGTTCGAAAATTCAACTATTTGCTTGAAAATGAATCTACTTTGTAAAAAATTACACCATTTTGTTGGAAATTCGTCTTTTTGGTTGAATTTAACTGTTTTTCATTTAAAATTGAAATATTTTTTATTTCAAAAATTAAATATCACATTTTTCGTTGAAAACTCGTCTCTTTTAGTTAAAAAGTAATTTCTTCGTAGAAAACGCAACAATTTTGTTACAGGTCATTTTTTTAAGATTCATCATTTTAGTTGAAAATTATTCATCTCTTTGGTGAGAAAGTTAACTCATTTTCAACTGAAAATTAATCTATTCCAGTTGAAGATACATCATTTCAGTTGCAAATTCATTTTGGACAACGTCGTTTAAAAACTATAAATAAAAAAATGTTGGCCACTAAATATCATAAAAAATCATTTTAATGCCTAACCTACATTTCGGCGAATAAAAAGAGAAAATGTTTTAATTGAAAAAAATTTGTTATATATGCTAGAGAGTAGTTTAATAAATAATTGATAATTCTTTACATTACATAAACTTATTTTAAAGTTTAAAATACATATGCATTTATAGTATAGTTAGTTAAATAAGTAAGAAAGTTAAATTATTGAAAGATTTGGTTTCAATAAACATTATTCAAAAAGCAAGTTTTAAGTTATAAATAAGTATTTGTTTCTAGTGGGCAAGAAAACGTAACCTTTACGTTGCTGCAACGTCACAGTTACTAGCAAACTCTCCAAGCTTTCGAAATTTTTATTTATTGATTATTTATTTTTTACTCATTCAAACTGAACTTACATTAAAGTTTAGGTTATATTCATTAAGTAAACTGCAACGTAAATTTTGGTTTCTTGCTAACTAAGTAATATCGTAATCATAAAATAACATTTTCCCTCAATAAAAAAATATTACATATTAACAATGGATTCGAGTTTAATTGATATCGATTATAAAAAAAAATATTTATAAAACCATCGGAGTTAAAAAATAAAATACTTTTGACGACAATTTCTTATTGTTTCTCTCTTTCTCAATGAAAGAATATTTTTCTTTTCTTTTTTCTAATCCATTGTTCTCGCAAATTAAAATTTTAATTCTAAAGATTATGGCTGTTTGTAAAACCTCTTCACTTTTTTGTAGACATTTTGTATTATATAGAAAATACAATAATTTAAATAAGCGATTCTCGCCAGGACGCAATCAGTTCGCTTTCATCGTCTTCAGAAAAGTCAGACTCATCTTCCAGATAATCAATGTCTGTTCCAATTCTGGTTAAGTTCCAATGAAATACTTCGAATAGAAATATCTGCCGCCCGAAAAAATGTGCCCTTGCGAACTCAACTACACATATAATCGCACACATCCAGACAGAAGAAAAAAAAATAAAAAGGTTAAAAAATAATTCACAAGAATGTCCTTCAACGGAAGGACCTGTTTCTGACACAATCATATAGACCATTTTTGGGATAAAGTTATCAACAGTCTATATTTTCACCAAAAAAGAATACAAATTTGCGAAAACTGTGCGCACCCAATGATTACTTTTGGTTAGAAAGCGAGTGGAGGCTAAAGACAAACCAGACAAACTGAGTAGTGAGGAATTGACCAGAACTTATAGAAGCGTCTAAGATTTTTGTACCTGTGTCCCTGCTGAATTGTAGCTAACCAATCATAATGCCAAAATTTAGGCACCAAGAGATTATTCGGGTTCTTTTGTTCAAATTATATTAAATGAAATAGGTTTCTAAGAGAATTTGGACAGTTGGTAATTCGGGCAGAGGACAATTCCGCACTGGGCACCTGAGGGAGGTTCCCCCACTACAGGGCTTCCCCTCACTCAACCGAGCTGCTGTCGTCGATCCTAGTCAGCGGGAGTCCTTTGTACATAATGAGCACTAAAAATATTCCAAGGATTTCAAAATATTTCGCAATTACTTAAAAGATTTCAAAGCGTCCAGAAAGATTTCAAATATTTCACAGATTTCAAAAATTACATAAATAATTCAACGATTTCGCGAATATTTCAAGGATTTCAAAAGATTTCGCAATCACTTGAAAGATTTCTAGAGATTTCAAAGCATTCAAAAAGATTACAAAGAATTTATAAAGATTTCAAAAATGTCAAAGATCACACCAAGAATTGAATGATTTTACAAAGATGTAAAAAATGTTACAGATTTCAAAGCTTTCCGAAAGACTACACAGATTTAAAAGAAAACACCAAGAATTACAAAATTTCACGAAGATTTGAAAAGGTTTCAAAAAGGTTTCACAGATTTCAAAACATGTTGCAAAGATTTAAATATTACACAAATAATTAAATGATTTCACAAATATTTCAAGGATTTCAAAAGATTTCGTAATTATTTCAAAGATATCAGAAAGATTTCAAAAGCTTCAACAAAGATTTCAAAGCTTTCAGAAAAATTACAAACATTCAACAGATTTCAAAGTTTTCAGAAAGATTAAAAAAATTACACAAATAATTCAATGATTTCGCGAATATTCCAAGGATTTCAAAAGATTTCGCAATTACTTGAAATATTTCTACAGATTTCAAAGCATTCAAAAAGATTACGAAAATTTTATAAAGATTTAATAGATTTGAGAGATTGCACCAAGAATTAAATGATTTTACAAAGATTTAAAAGATGTCAGAGATTTGAAAGGTTTCAAGGATTTAGCAAATATTTCAAAACATTTCGTAAGTTTTTCAAATATTTCAAAGCTTTCAGAAAGATTGCAAAGATTTCAAAGATAATACCAAGAATTAAACAATTTCACGAAGATTTCAAAAGACTAGAAAGCTTTCACAAACATTTCAAAAGACATTATAAAGATTACACGAATAATTCAATGATTTCACGAATATTTCACGAAGATTTCAAGGCTTTCAAAAACATTACAGAGATTTCAAAGATTACAAGAATAATTAAATGATTTCACAGAGATTTAAAAGATATTACAGATTTCTAAAGGTTTCAAAACATTTCATAGATTGCACAAATAATTCAATTATTTCACGAATATTTCAAAGATTTTAAAGGTTTCATAATTATTTCAAAGATACCAGAAAGATTTCAAAACTTTCAGCAAAATTACAAAGATTTTAACAGATTTTAAAAGGTTTCAAAGCTTTCAGAGAGATTTCAAAGATTACATAATAATTAAATGATTTCACAAATATTTCAAGGATTTCAAAATATTTCGCTATGACTTCAAAGATTTCTAGCGATTTCAAAGGTTACATAAAGAATTAAATGATTTTACAAACATTAAAAAAATGTCACAGATTTTAAAAGGTTTCAAAGCTTTCAGAACGATTTCAAAGATTGTACTAATATTTCATAGACTTCAAATATTACACAAATAATTCAATAATTTCACGAATATTACAAAGATTTCGCAATTATATCAAAGATTTCAAAAGTTTTAACAAATTTAAAAAAATTACAAAGCTTTCAAAAATATTTCAAAACATATTACAAAGATTTAAATATCACACAAATAATTTAATGATTCCACAAATATTTCAAGGATTTCAAAATATTTTAAAGCTTTCAAAAGACTTTACAAAGAATTCAAAGATTACACAAATAATTTAATGAGTTCATTTATATTTCAAGGATTTCGCAATTTTTTCAAAGATTTCAAAATTTTTCACAAAGATTTCAAAACATTTCACAGATTTCAAAGCTTTCAGAAAATGTACAAACATTTAACAGATTTCCAAAGGTTTCACCAAAATTAAAAAAATTACACAAATAATTCAATGATTTCACGAATATTCCAAGGATTTCAAAAGATTTCGCAATTATTTCAAAGTCTTCAAAACTTTTCACAAAGATTTCACAGATTTCTAAAGGTTATAAATCTTTCAGAAATATTAAAAATATTTCAAAGATTACATTAATAATGCAATGATTTCACGCATACTTCAAGGATTTCAACAAATTTCGAAATTACTTCAAAGATTTCTAAAGATTTTAAAGCTTTCAAAAAGATTACAAAGATTTTATAAAGATTTCACAGATTTCGAAGATTACACCAAGAATTAAATTATTTTACAAAGATTCAAAAGATGTCAAAGATTTCACGAATACTCCATAGATTTAAAAATATTTAAAAACTTTCATAAAAACAACAAAGATTTCAAAACATTTCAGATTTTAAAGCTTTCGAAAATATTACAAACATTTTACAAAGATTTCACAGATTTTCCCAGGAATTAAATAATTTCAGAAAGATTTAAAAGCTGTCACAGATTTCAATGTTTTCAGAACGATTTCAAATATTGCACAAATAATTCAAAGATTTGACGAATATTTGAAAACTTCCCAGAGTTCAAAAGATTGTAAAGCTTTCAGAAAGATTACAAAGATTTCAAAAAAACATTTTACAAAAATTTCAAAGATTTCACAAATAATTCAATGACTTCACGAATATTTTAAGAATTTCAAAAGATTTCGCAATTATTTCAAAGATTTAAAAACATTTCAGATTTCTAAAGATTTCAAAGCTTTCAAAAATATTACAAAGATTTCAGTGATTACACCAAAAATTAAATGATTATATAAATCACACAATGATTTCACGAATATTTGAAATATTTAAAAAAAATTTCGCAGTTATTTCAAATATTTTAAAACTTTACACAGATTTCACAAAGATTTCAAACTATTTCACAGATTTCAAAAGGTTTTACAAACAATTTAATGATTTCACAATTATTCCAAGGATATCAAAAGATTTCGCAATTACTTCAAAGGTTTCAAAAGTTTTTACAAATTTCTAAAGATTGTAATATTTTCAGAAGGATTTCAAAGCTTTCAGAAAGATTTAAAATATTTTAGATATCAAAGATTACACCAAGAATTAAATGATTTGACAAAAATTTCAAACGGATTTAAAGCTTTTAAAAAGATTTCACAGATTTCAAAGATTATTAAATAATTTCACTAATATTTCAAGGATTTCACATATTTCAAATATAACACAAAGATATAAATTATTTGAAAGGGTTTTAAATTTTTCAACAATATTTCAAAGATTTCACAAATATTTAAAAAATTTCGCAAATTTCAAAGATTGTACAAATAGTTTTATGATTTCACGAATATTTAAAGGATTTCGCAATTATTTCAAAGATTTCAAAAGTATTTTTAGAAAGATTACAAACATTTAAAAGATTTCAAATATTACACTAAGAGTTCAATGATTTCCCGAAGATTACAAAACATTTTACAGATTTCAAAACTTTCAAAAAGATTTAAAATATTTCCAAGATTACACCAAGAATCCAATTATTTAACAAAGATTTCAGACTTCAAAAGGTTTTAAACCTTTCAGAATATTTTTCAGGAATTTCACAGATTTTACAAAGATTACAGAAATAATTCAACGATTTCAGGAATATTTCAAGGATTTCGCAATTATTTCAAAGATTTCAAAGATTACTCTAAGAGTCCAGTAATTTCCCAATGATTTCAAAAGTTTCAGATAGTACACAAAGATTAAAAATATTTCAAGGAGTATAACAAGAATTCAATGATGTAACAAAGATTTAACAGCTTTCAGAAATATTTCCAAAAATATTTCAAAGATTTCACAGATTAAATCAATAATTCCACGATTTTATAAAGATTTCATGAAGACCTTCTTCTATTTATCATATATAATGTTTCACTTTCAAAATTAATTTCACAGCAGCCAAACTTTGAAAGAAATTTGCATAGAATTTAGAGCATCATGTACAAAAACCGCTTATTATTTTGAAAACTTTCACAAGATGACATTAGATATTACAGTAAAAATATAAAATTCTGTGCGATTTAATTTATACGAGATTTTTCACTCAACTACTTAATTTACATTTTAAAATAAATTAAAATAAAATTAAGATAAAACCTTTTTTTAAAGTTTAGGAATCATATTTTCTTGGGCAATTTATATAATAAAAAATATATGTACATTATAATGGTATACTATATATATTTAAAAAAACTTTAATTCCATAATAATTTAGATTTAATAATATATTTGAAATCGGTTATCAGAAATTTCCAAAAAGCCTATTTTTTTTATCCAAAACCATAAACACATTAAAATAGTATGATTAAAAGAAGTACTTTCTCTTAAATGGAGATATTCTATAAAAAGAATATATTTTTGTACTATAGAAATATTTTTATACTCTACAAAGCTCTCCATGATAGAAGCATGCACCCAAATATCTCATCCATATTTATTACCTATGTATAATCAAAAATACCGTATTATTAAAAAATGTAGCTTTTATTTGTATCTAAATAATTAATTATAATACTAAAATAATAATTAATTAATATTAATCCAAAGTCGTTAATTCCTTTTGTATTTATTGTTCAAACTTTATACTTACTTTATAAATGTATCAAATACAAATATTTTAAAGGTCAGATAACAAAAAATAAGTTGAATCGATTTTTTTTCCAAAAAATAAATATCCAAATAACATTCACATTGCTTAAATATTCCGAAATTCTACAATTGAGATCACAAATAAGAAAAAACTGCATTTACAAGAAAAATCAAAATAAATACAAAAACTAATTTTTTATTCAAAAAATGTTCACCTAAGAAATAGTATTTTAGAAAAAACTGTATGGCTTGGAGAAATTTTTTCAGATAAATTGTCCCCGTAATTTTTTGTGAGATATTTAATATAATTTTATTAACGATTCAATTTTTCTTAAATTTTGTCAACCAGAACCTCGTAAGTTACAAAATATTTCAGTTAAATGTTTCTCTCTTTCTGAATTACATTTTAATAGACATCTCGACTAGTATTAATTTTTATTCTAAATATTTTTGAAGAAACAAAAAATATTGGAATTAATAAAATCCTTTAAAATCTCTTCAAAAGATTTGATAATTCATAATAATTTTGTCACATTAAAATATTTTGGAATCTCTTTACACAAAAATTAAAAAAAAAATCTAGATTCATTAAAATATTTGGGTTTTTGGAGTAAAATAAATTGTTTTTACACATTTAAATGCAATATAAATTTTTATTAAAGAATCATGCACATAGGAAGCGTGTGTGAAAGGCTTAGAAATATAATTGTTTTTCTAAATTAATCAATGTCAAGAAATCGGAGTAATGTAAACAAAATTTAGGAACATATATCTTTCTTAATTTTTCTACGTAAAAATTGATTTTTTTAAATTAAAATCAATCTTAATTGATCTTTTCTAAATCATTCTAAATACAATTTTTGCTATTTAGAGTATAATTAATTTGAAATCAATCTTACTAATTAAAACTAAACATTCCTAAAATTCTCTACTTAAATTTGTAATCCTTGAAGTAAAGGAAATTTCTCCCTAAAAAAAAGCGAACTAATGAAATGGAATTTCTGCAATTTCCAAAGGAATCTTTCCTTCCTTAAACTCAATATTAAAAAACGTTAAAGAACCATGAAAGTCTACAAATCGAAACATTTAAATTCACAAGACGACACACACTATCTCGCTCTAGTTCTAGTTACCTTCGATATCGAATGCGGTGTTGATGGAACACTACTCAGTCCAGACAAACTTTCTTCCTTCAAAACCTGAGCTTGATCCCCCGTCAAGAAAATGTCCTTAATCTGAACAGTGATCCTCTTCCCCTCATCAGGTTCAACTACATATTTTGTCGCGTTATTCGATTCCAAGATATCAACAATAATCCCACACGGTCCGTAATCTCCATCCTTGGTAAGTGTGTAAACGGAAAGTCCCTTGTTTAGAGTCTTTGGAATCGGCACGATGAATTCCGGTATCAACTGCTTATTCTTCCCGTCAAGGAAGTTCACCTTATATTTCGCCTTAGTCTTGTCCACCACAACCCCTGCGTAATAATGATTATCCGACCACTTGGCGAAAACTTCCTTGCCCAACAATTCGTCAGTCTCACCCGCTGGAAGCGTTGAATTTCTCAATCCCTCCACCGACTTCTTCGCTGGAGTGGAAGACCCAGCTGCAGCCGCAGATTTAGTCTTAGTCTCTTTTACGCTCGAGGAACTCAGATCATCACTGTCCTCTTGAATCGAGTTAATAACATTGGGCGAAATCTTCGCCACAATTTTCGTTCTCTTCCTCGCCGCACCTCTCTGTAATCTCTTCGGCGGTCTTCCTTTCTTAGCATTCCGTTGAGGCGTTTCTTTACTAGCTTCCGGAGTCGATGCATGCATCTTCCTCAAAGGCTCATCCAATGAATCAGCAACGCCGTTTTGCAGATCGACTGCACTCAGTTCAGAATTCGCAAAATTCAAAACCGACATCGAGACCAGATGACAATTCTTCCACTCCTTGGACAACTGATCCAATTCCAAGTGGATTTTCTTCGTGTGCTTTGCAGGGCCTTTCGGCACTGGAAATATCTTGTCTTGGCCGGAAACCTTGGAAGAACCAGCACTGGACGAAGAAGTTGTGGAGCTCACAGTTGAAGTCGACATAATCGAAAACCTTGGATAAGTTGCGGAAGTCACTGAACCGGGAGAACTGTCTTTGTTGTCATTTCCAGAAATATCCGCGAGAGACGTAGAGGTGTCAATATGTCTGATCTGATCGCCTGTAGATTCGCAATTTACAGTCAGTAATTCTTTACCCACAATTTCCTTCGTGCTCTCGTCGATGGTGACCAAACACTTCAACCTGACGCAGACGCTGATGTCCTTTTCAACCTGCATAGTCTTTATTGATGGGGGGAGTGTGTCGTTATCACTTGAGGATTTGTTCTTGGAATCGTCTACCATCGAATCTCCTTCGCCATCGCTGATAACATAAAAAGGTGGGTTGGGAACTCCAGCTTCAGACTTTGTTTTAGAAATCGTATCCTTCGCATCGGAATCACTTGCGGTCGCGTTTTTCGAATCGCTTCCATTCGTGAGAGGAGTTTCAGATTTGTGATCGTCCGTAGAATCTTTACTACCAACGGACTTGTAACTAAAGTCGCTGTTGCTTTTGCTTTCGTAGCAACTTTTGTAGATACTTTCGTCTTTTGCAATATCTGAAATAACTGCTGGCTGCACGCTGTCTTCTTGGGAAGAATCCAACACGATCTTCTCACCATCGTCGTCTATTTCGACAATTTCTGCAGGTTTCGCTTGACTCAGTGAAGAACGGTCGTAGATCACTTCTATGCTCATTCGAGATTTCAGTTCAGCTTTCTCTTCGACTTTTTCTTCTTCTTTTGCTTCAGTTTTTTGTGGAATATCTTCAGTTTTTTCTGGAATATCTTCAGTTTCCTCCGGAATATCTTCAGTTTCCATTTTAGCAGGCTCTTCCTTATTTTCAAATCCTTCCTCAGGATCCGCATTCGTGTCTGAATCGGTCAGAGCAGCAAGAAGTTCTGACTCTGTGGATTCCTTTTCTGTGAGCGGTTGTTCTAAATGCTCTACAGTATCCATTTCTTCTCCTAATTGCTTCAGAGTATCTTCTATGCTTTTTGTTTTATCTTCCTCGATTATGGGTTTGGATTCTGCGAGCTTTTCTTCTTCCTCGTCACCTTTGGTTTCTTCGTCACCTTTGACCTCTTCGTCACCTTTGGCCTCTTCGTCACCTTTGGCCTCTTTGTCACATTTGGCCTCTTCGTCACCTTTGGCCTCTTCGTCACCTTTGGTCTCTTCGTTAACTTTAGCCTCTTCATCAACTTTGGACTCTTCGTCACCCTTAATCTCTACGGATTTATTCTCATTTGGAATGTCCTCCTGATTTTCAAGATTCTCATTCTTCAAATCAATTTCATTTTCCGAAACCTCGGATTGCTTTTCGAAAACTTCATGGGATGGATTCTCAACCAATTTCTCAACCAAATCCTCGACCAAATTCTCCGATTCCTCTTTTTCTTGAACGTTCTCTTTCTCGGGGAAACTAACATCTCCAGAAAAATCAATCTCTTCGGAAATATTCTTCGATTCATTTAAATCTCCGTCATTGACTAAGGTGGAGTCATCATTCTGTATCACTTTGACGTCATCGACAGCATCTATGGCTTCATTTACGAGTTCACATTCCTCTTCCAAAGAATTCTCATTCTCATTCTCTAAATCCGGGTTTTTTACAATATCGTCATCATTGTTCTCTCCTTCCACGATAATCTCCGATTCCAAATCCTTTAAAGCCTCTTCCTCAATCGGTTGCGTGTCCTGTGTCGATTCCTGAGTTTCCGGAATGATTACAGATTCATCATTTACAATTTCTTTCTGTGAATCTTCTTCTTTCTGAGAATCTTCTTCTTTCTGAGAATCTGCCGGGTCATCAAGTGGAACAGTGTCAGCCTCCATTGCCTCAGTTTCTTCCGGCAATTCATCTTCTAAATCGACTTTATTCTTCTTAAACATAAGTTCGTTTTCCAAAGAATCATTGAAAGAGCCAGCCTTCCGTTTTAGAAAGTTCACATCTGCATTGGCAGACAGTTTTTTTGATGGAGATGAGAGACAGTGAGGAGGAGTGCCGTGCACAACGTCTTCATCGTCTTCTGGTCCTTCCATTGTTTGGTTCTCGTTGTCGAAAATATCCTTATTTTCATTGTTGTCCATTGCCTTTTCTGCGAGTTCACTCTCTTTCTCCAAACTCACATCTTCGGTATCAATTGCTCCTGAATCTTTAATCGGTCCTTCGGGTAATTCAGCTGCAAACTCTTGAGAAACTCCGGTGTCTATCAGATGAAAATCTTGACTATCGTTATAGCCGGTACTGTTGTTTGGATTTTTGGTGAATTGAGAATCTGATTCCGATTCTTCAAAGAAAGTGTCCTGCGTATCCGACGGCACTTCGGGGTTTGCGAAGTCGGACATGATTGATTACAGAAGCCGTATCGTATTTATCCAATCTTGTTCAGTGCCCTGAAAAATAATGGATATTATTATTTACAGTTGAAGCATTGCTTTTCCACGAAAGGAAAAGTAATAAGTGTTTATTCTGCTCAATTCTTATTTTCCTCGTGTAAGTGGGTCAGCACATTCATACGAAAGACATAAATACGATGCATGAAGTCTCACAAGTTCTGATATTTGATATTGAAGTAAATAAGAGTGAATAAATGACTTTTACGTTCTGGAAAAACAGAAACTGCAAAAGCTACTTTTTAAATTCATGGTTGCTTTAAGACAAAAAATAGCAAACATAGCAACAAAAATGTACACTTTATTTTTTTCAACAATAATTATTAGTAGAAAAAGGATCGCATAACAAGAATTTTTAACATTTGGAACTAATTTTTGGGAATAAATCTGAACACACACTAGCTTAATATGTACGTTTTTAGCCATCAATTTTTTCACAAAAGCAAAATTCGAAATTGGACGTGATTTAAAGTACTTTATTTGAATTTTGTCTTCTTTAATGATTTGTTTGTTTGTTTTTATTTTCGCAATGTCTTGAAACGGCATTTATTTAATTTTTATACATATAAACTTATCCCCTTTTACATTACCATAATCGTAAATAATTTAATGCAATTTTTTAAACTAATTTTTAAAGAAAATAATAATTTTTTCTTACTTCTTGCACATTTTTCTATAATAAGTATCTATAATTAATCTACTTATTGTATTTTGTAATTGCAACAAAGTATTCTAAATTCGTATAGAAAAATGTGAAACAAGTAAGATTAAACGATTATTTTCTTTAAAAATTAGTTTTAAAATTTACATTAAATTATGTACAATCATTCTAATGTTAAAGGAAATAATTCTACATGTATACAAATTTAATATATGCATTTTCAAGACATTGAGAAAATAAAAAGAAAAATCAATAAAAAAGACAAAACTCAAATAGGGGTCCTCTAAATCGTATCCGATTTTGATTTTTTTGTTGAAAATTGGTTGACTAAAAAGGTACAACTTATTTAATCTTATAAACCGCTTTCTCAACGAGAAATGTTTTTTAACAAGAGACTGCTTTAATAAAAAAGTGAAGAAAAAAAAATTAAATTAAATTTTGTAGAAATTTGTATATAGCTTGTTAATTTAAAATTTCTTACATTTAAAAAGTTTAAATTTGAAAGTATTCAATTCGGAACATACTTCATTAATAATTGTTATTTTTTTTTGTAAAATTTGACAACTTTGTTAATTTGAATCTGAGATTTGATTGAAAATTGCTCAGCTTTAAATGGGATGTTTGAAATATTCAAATTCATAAAGCTTGAAACAGAGATTATAGAATTTAAAAAAAATTATTATGGGTTCTAATTTTTTAACTTTACAATTTCGAAGGATTGAAATATTTAATCAAACAATCTATCTCCAGTCTTTAATTTAAAACTAGTTAAAACTTGAAAATTGTACCACTTTGAACGATTTAGATTTTGAATTTTCAAATAATTTTTTAATTTAAATATTTAATCAAAAGATCGATGTCCATTCTTTGATTTAAAACTAGTTAAAACTTGAAAATTGTACCACTTTGAACGATTGAGATTTTTCCAATAATTTTTGTATTTAAATATATAATCAAAAGATTGATGTCCATTCTTTGATTTAAAACTAGTTAAAACTTGAAAATTGTACAACTCTAAACTTTTCAATTAAAAATTTTTCGATTTCTAACAATTCAATAAGGAAGTTGAAAATTTCATGTCAGAAAATAAAAGAAATATGTAAAGGAAACTATACAAATGATAATTTTGTAAAATACAAAATATTTGTCAAATTTTTTCCACTTTATGTCAGAAAAATAATTAGAATTTTTGGAGTAGTTATATCAACTTTGAATCTTAAATTGTACACCAAAATATTAATGAAATTATAATAACTTTATAATCATTTTTAATTTAAAATTGTTCAATTTTGAACTTTTCAATTTGAAATTATCCAATCATGAATTATTTGTTTTATAATCGCTTTTAATATGAAATTCTTCCATTTTGAACACTTCAGTTTGAAAATTTTCAATTTCTAACGATTCAATAAGGAAGTAGAAAATTCTCTTTCAGAGAATAAAAGAAATACGTAAAGGAATCTAAAAAAGTTACAATTTTGTAAAATCCAAAATATTTGAAAAATTATTTTTCTTTTATATGAGAAACTTAATTAGAATTTTTTGAATGGTTACATCAACTTCGAACCTTCGATTCTACTCTAAAATATTAATGTAATCATAGAAATTTTAAATGTGTAATGTCCAACTTTGAACGATTTAAATTCGAAATTATTTAATCATAAATTATTTGTCTTATAATCGTTTTCAATTTTAAATTGTTCAATTTTGACATTATTAAGTTGAAATTTTGTTTGTTTTTCAATCAATGTTTTTCAATCAAGAATTATTTGTTTTAAAATCGTTTTTAATTTGAAATTGTGCAATTTTTCACTTTCCAATCATGAATTATTTGTTTTATACTCGATTTTAATTTGAAATTTTTAAATTTGCAACTTTTCAATTTCTAGCGATTGAATAACTAAGTAGAAAAGTCTATTTCAGAGAATAAAATAAATATGTAAAGGAATCTAAAAAATTATAATTTTCTAAAATCCAAAATAGTTGACAAATTATTTCTATTTTGATTCATATAGAAATTTTAGAAGTTTAATGACGAATTTTGAACTTTTTAATGTGAAATTATTCAATCATGAATTATTTTTTTAATAATCGTATTTAATTTGAAATTTTTCAATTTCTAACGTTTCAATAAGGAAGTAGAAAATTCTATTTTAGAGAATAAAATAAATATGTAATGGAATTTAAACAAATTATAGTTTTGTAAAATCCAAAATAAATATTTGAATTTATTCAATCTGAAATTATTCGTTTTATAATCGTTTTTAATTTGAAATTGTACAAAAACTTGAAAATTTACAGTTTCTAATGTTTCAATTAGGAATTTGTTAAAAAACGTTCATCAATTAAAAATTATTCACCAAGAAGACTTTGTAATCAAAAAGTTCAATTTTTGAAAGCCTTATTTGAAATGATTAATTTTAAGGTATAACTTTTATATTTAAAAATCTGAAATTGTTCAATTTTGAAATTTCGTTATTTCTAATGTTTCAATCACGAATTTTTTTCAATTTTTATTTTAAATTATTTAATATGAAGTATTTGTAATTAAAAAGTTAAATTTTTGAAGGCCTTATCTAACAACATTAATTCAAAGGTATAACTTTGATATTTAAAACTGTGAAATTGTTTAATTTTCAACTTTTCAAATAGAAATTTTGCAATTTATAATGTTTCAATAAGGAATTTTTTTAAAACATTTTTTAATTTGAATTATTAAATATGAAGTCTTTTTAATTAAAAAAGCTGAATTTTCTGAAAAACTTATTCAAAATGATCAATTGAAAGGTATAAATTTCATATTTAAAAATCTGAAATTGTTCAATTTTTAAATTTTGCCATTTCTAAGGTTTCAATAAGGAATTAAAAAAAAAATTAATTGAAATTATTCCATATGAATTATTTGTAATTGAAAAGTTAAATTTTTGGGAGCCTTTTTTAAAATTATGAATTCACAGGTATAACTTTGATATTTAAAAATGTCAAATTGTTCAATTTTGAACTTTTCAATTTGAAATTTTACAATCTATAATGTTTCAATAAGGATTTGTTTACAAACATTTTGTAATTGAAATTATTCAATATGAAGTCTTTGTAATTAAAAAGTTAAATTTTTAAAAATTGTTAATTCACAGATATAACTTTGATATTTAAAAATCTAAAATTATACAATTTATAATGTTCCAATAAAGATTTTTTTTTAATTTTTAATTGTAATTATTCAATATGAAGTCTTTGTAATTAAAAGCTCAATTTTTTAAAGCCTCGTTTAAAATGATTAATTGAAAGGTATAACTTCATTTTCAATGTTAAATGGTGTCGACCAGAAAGCTTGAATAATCAAGATGTTAAATGTTTTCGATGTACGTGGTGTTCTATTCCCACCGGAGCAGAGAGGATCTTTTTTCTCTAATAAAAATGTATAATATTTTATTATTACAAAAATGTGTAATATTTATTATTACAAAAATGACCAGTTCATCGAAAGAATTGAACATCTTGATTATGAAAGGTATAACTTTGATACTTAAAAATCTGAAATTGTTCAATTTTGACATTTCTAATGTCTCAATAAGGATTTTTTTAAATTTTGAATTGAAATTATTCAATATGAAGTCTTTGTAGTTAAAAAGTTAAATTTTTAAAAGCCTTTTTTTAAATTATTAATTCACAGGTACAACTTCGGTATTTAAAAATATGAAATTGTTTAATTTTCAACTTTTCAATTTGAAATTTTACAGTCTATAATGTTTCAATAAGGATTTGTTTACAAACATTTTGTAATTAAAATTATTCAATATGAAGTCTTTGTAATTAAAAAGCTCAATTTTTGAAAGACTTATTTAAAATGATTAATTGAAAGGTATAACTTTGATATTTAAAAATCTGAAATTGTTCAATTTTGATATTTTGCAATTTCTAATGTTTCAATAAGGAATTTGTTTTTAATTTTTAATTAAAAATAATCAATATGAAGTCTTTGTAATTAAAAACTTAAATTTTTTAAAGCATTTTTAGAAATGATTAATTCACAGATATAACTTTGATATTTAAAAATATGAAATTGTTCAATTTTCAACTTTTCAATTTGAAATTTTGTAATCTCTAATGTTTCAATAAGGATTTGTTTACAAAACATTTTGTAATTAAAATTATTCAATATGAAGTCTTTGTAATTAAAGAGCTCAATTTTTGAAAGCCTTATTTAAAATGATTAATTGGAAGGTATAAATTTATTTTCGATGTTAAATTATGTCGACCAGAAAGCTTGAATCAAGATGTTAAATGTTTTCGATGTACGTGGTGTTCGATTCCCACCGGAACAGAGAGTATCTTTTTTCTCTAATAAAAATGTATAATGTCTTATTATTACAAAAATTTTTAATATTAATTATTACGAAAATGTCCAGTTGATCGAAAAAAATTTATCATCTTGATTATGAAAGGTATAACTTTGATATTTAAAAATATGGAATTATTTAATGTTGACATTTATAATGTTTCAATAAGGATTTTTTTTTTAAATTTTGAATTGAAATTATTCAATATGAAGTCTTTGTAATTAAAAAGTTAAATTTTTAAAAGCCTTTTTTAAAATTATTAACTCCCAGATATAACTTTGATATTTAAAAATATGAAATTCTTCAATTTTCAACTTTTCAATTAAAAATTGTGAAATTTCTAATGTTTCAATAAGGAATTTATTGAAATAGGTTTTAATTTAAATTATGAAATATGAAGTCTTTGTAATTGGAAAGTTCAATTTTTGAAAGCCTGATTTAAAATGATTAATTGAAGGATATAACTATGATATTCAAAAATCTGAAATTGTTCAATTTTTTGAAATTAATTTTGAAAACCTAATTCAAAAATACAAATTTTTAAAATGTCATTTCTATTTAACATTTTGAAACGTTATAAATTTTAAAGTTTTGGAATGTCGACTTTGTATTTCCGGCATTGTTACATTTTTGCGACGTTGAAGTTCGAAAAAAATGTTCTAAGGAATTCTGCCAACATTTCCCGGAAACCCCGGAAAATAGCTTATTCCTGATGTGCCAAAAATGATTGGTTTTATTTAAAAATTGTTTGTAGATATCTATGAAATATATGAAATACATATTTCTTGCTCCATTAATTTTTTTCATTGAAACAGCCCTTTTCGAGAAAAATCGGAAGAAGGTTGAAAAAAGTCAAAAATCGAATAGCACAACCCCTTTTTTCGAGAGGTGAGGTGTTTTAAAACATTTACTATTTTTGAAAATTTTTGGAAAATCGAGAACGAAAGGTGGGTTTGAGATTGGAATGCCAGTATAATCACTGTTCTTTTATTTGATTTAATTGAGATTTTTAAAAGCAAGGGAAAATTTCTTGAGTTCCTTTTTTTTATTTCGAATTTTTGTAATTACTTTATTTTTTTATTTGTTACTCTTTCTGATACTACTAATTTTTTAAATTTACAAGTTAGAAAGTTAATTTTAACAGATTCCAATTTGAAGAATTTATATTTGGAAAGCTGTCAAACTGCAGGGTACTTTTTACTTGATGAATTTTCAAAACCCCGAATGTGGAAAAGTACCGAACAAATAATTACCGAAGCAGAAATTTCCCTGCTGTTCACTGTTCACTAAAGAAAACTCCACGTACAAAACGTTTGCCATAATTTTTGAACCAATAGAATTTTTTTTTATGATTTCTCAGAAATTTGAATGTTCAAATAATTTAGTCAAATCTTAAAATTTTAAAAATTGCGAAAAGCATGTTTGTCTTCACTTTTCTGAACGTTTAGAATCGACAATCATTACGTGGAAATAAACTCAACAATTCTAAAAATAATTTGTTTACAGGGCGTGGCGACAGTTCCGGAATTGGAAGTAATAATAAAAGAACAACCGGCGCTGCTTCAATGCAAAAATATAGGTTCCTGGTTGTCCCATTACTGCTGCAATTGTCAGATGTTCACACACGCTGTGAATGCAGAAGATGGAATTACAATGGTGTTGATCAACCCAAACATGGTTGTAAGTAAGACAAAAAAGAAACATGAAAAAAATAGATACGCCTAAAAAATAAATCAAGAGGAAAAAAACATTAAAAAAATTTTCCAGGGAAGTAAAAGCTTAATATCTCTCATTTAACTCGCATAATTATATTCTCGAGCTCCACGCTTTTATCTTTCCATTCGTAATACATATCGCTGCCCAATCTGAACAAAATGAAAAACAAGCGAAAAGCACTCGAAACAAGAATTATTTTTAACTTTGCGATTGTTTATTTCGTCGCCTTTCTTTCCTGGTCTAAATCTCCACAATCTAATCTTCTCTGATACGAGAGGCTTACATACGTCTATAAAAACATTAAAAACAAACGATGTAGAATTGAAAATATACATTCATTAGGGATTCAGGTTGGCCGCAGGGCAGGAAAAATCTGGAAATCAGGGAAAAGTCAGGCAATTTCTGTAAGGGCCATTTTAAATAACTCAAAAATAATAAATTTGTCATCTGAAATAAAAATTATTTCATCCCACCTATAAAAGATTATGTATTAAAAATGTTCAGGGAAAAATGAGAGAAAAGTCAAGAAATTTGGTAAATGAAGTTTTGCGGCCACCCTGGTATAAATAGAATAGATTCAGTTTCATATAACACAAATTAAACAGTTTTAAAATTCAAAGCGATTTAATTTAAATCGATACCTTGAAGAGTCTTTTATTTCAAATTGTAAGTCATGATTGAAAATTAAAAAATGAATCATTTTAAAATTAAAAGCATTTGAATATAAACACTTTTGAATGAAAAACTAAAAAAAAAACTATTAAGAAAACGTACCAAATTGAATAATTTTAGATTTTTCATTCAAAATTTAACAACTTAAAGTTAATAACGTTCAAAACTCAATATTACAAAATTTTATATTTTTGAGTTAATATTTTGAAAAAAGTTGTAAACAGAATATTTTACAAGATTCTTCAATTTTATATTTGAATTATACGTCTCATAGTTCAGAAACTTTAAATCGGAAACGACTAAGTAGAATCATTTGTAAGTAATTTAACTTTAGATTGAATAATTCAAAATTGAGCAATTTTAAGTTGACAATGCTCGAAATTATACAATTCAAATTAAAAACTTTAATATTTAAGCGATTTTCAGCTGAGAACGATTAAAATTGAATTTCAAATTAATAGCACCTAAAATTAAACCATTTTATACAGAATCCTTCAAGATTCTTCAGTTGAATTTTAATTGAAAGCCTTATAATTTGGCAGTTTTAAATCAGAAATGTCAAAGTAGAATAATTTCAATTTCAAAATTTCAAAATTAGACAATTTACAAATTTAAATCCTTTGAGTTAAAAGTATTCAAAGTTGAACAATTTTAAGTTGACAACGTCCAAAATTAGGTAATTGATCAGTTTTAAATATGAATTGCACATGATTAAAAATGTTACATTCTAATTTTGTTAATATTGAACCTATTTTAAATATTGTTTTAATTTGCATACTTTCAGGAAAAAATGTTCTGAAATCAAAATCTTTGAAATCATGTGTGACCGTCCGCGAAGAAAGGGACCTAATGCGGAAAAAATCGATTTTTAGTTTTTCACTCCAATCGATGGCTTTTTATTTGCTCCTTCACAATAAAAAATATTATTCCTATATCTGAAAAATTCGAATTGATATTAATTTGCAAAGTGAAGCCCTATTATGGAGTTCCTGTATTGGAACGCCTCTTCAATCGCCCCTCCTGTAAAATGTAGCTACTGCGCATTAGGTCCCTTTCTTCGCGGACTGTCACATATATATATTTTTTTTATTATTATATCATTAAGCCGTTTCCCTTTCGGGGTAGGCGTGAATTGCTCGGTTGGAAAGTAGTGATGTTTGGATGGGTATATAGGTATAGGGTAGATAGGTATATAGGTTGTATACGTAAGTATACTAAAATTACAAAGTGTAATGAATTTAGTAAACACATAGGAAATTTAATATGCCCATGTATAATAAAATTGCAAACATTTCTAACAATGTACAATAGAGGATATAGGACCCTAAATCTGATCTTAAATGTAACAATTGTGGAGGAGTACATATTTCAATCTATAGGAAATGCGAAGTATTTTCTAAAATCGAAACCAGCAGAGGAATAAGAAGAAGAACCATCAATAAATCGATTCCAAGATAATTCCAGAATGTCAACAAATGCCAGTAAAAAAACCTAACCAAATCGCGTCTACAGCAGATGATTCTGATAAGCGATTGTATAACAGTTCAGCAACAAAAGGTAAAAATAATTATGTAAATTACCAACATAATTCAAATGATACAGATAGTTCTATAGGTAGCATAGTATATACTGAAAAATCTTGTTGACAATGCAAATCGAACCAACTTACTAAAGACTGAAATCCACATTTCTAAATGTCAGAAAAGCTAATTGATAGCTCAATTTACATTTTAATTAATCGGAATATGCAGATTGAAAAGGCTATAGGAAGCACATTGAGAAAAAGGTCAAGGAATTAACTGACATAATAAAAGCAGCAGTAACACAATATTATTCTAAATCTGTACCAGAGAGTAGCAAAATTGTTATCAAAATTAAAAACAAATTTAGAAGAAAATGTTAAAGAAATGGATGCCTAAAAATAAATTGTAGCTACTCACAATGCAAAATATACGCAACGCTAAACTTAGAACTTGGTAAACTAAATAATGGGATGGGAAACTAAACCTACAAATCAGTCGCGTTGGAAAATTACTACAAGATATACTAAGAAAAAATAGGGATACCACCATTAAACATAAACAATCATTTTATATCTAAAATTGCGAAAAAAATCCATGCAGTGCATCCACAAAATAATAATTAAGGTAATACACAACACACTAAGAATGTGTCTGCTACAGTTAATAAGTACATTAAAGATACGAAAATCAATGCTGATGATATTAAATTTACTTCGCGAAGCTAAATATTAAAACAAATTAAAACATTTTTAAAAACTACAGCTCATGGATATGACAGTGCAACAGGAAGCCTAATTAAAAAACTTCCCGGGGAAGACTGTTGTGATGTTCATCCTTATTGTAAACGCAATGTTTCAAGTTTTTTCAATTTCCCCGGTCAACTACGAGTAACATATTCATATTTGCCGCAAAACGCAAACATTTATTTTAATTTATGCGACGTGAATTCTAAACATCATTTAACACAGCAGAGCAAAACATTGCAAAATAAATTAATTTTGAAACAAATACTGAAATTTTCCACTAAAAAATATTCATTTTTTACAAAAAAAGGAATAGTTGAACTTGTCTTTCAGCTGAAACAATTAATTTTCAACACAAAAAAAGGATTTTTAACAAAATAATTCAACTTTCAGCCAAAGTGATGAATTTCCAAATAAAATTATGAATCTTCAACTGGAATAGTTGGATTTCAAACCAAAAAGATTAATTTTCTACTAAAAATGATGAATATTTAACTGGAACACTTGAATTTGCAACCAAAAAGATGAATTTTTAAACAAGAAGATTAATTTTCTACCATACAATACAATTTTCAACAAAATACATTTAGTTCAATTTTGAACTAAAAAATAATAATTTTCAGCCGAGACTGAAATAGTAACATTTTTAGTTTAAAAAAATTATTTTAAACCAAAAGTAAGAGTTTTCAACTAAAATAATGAATCTTCAACTGAAATAGTTGAATTTTCAAACAAACGAAAATAATTTTTACTAAAAAACATAAATTGTCAGCCAAAACCAATTGTAAATATTTAACTGGAATATTTGAATTTTAAACCAGAAAGAAGAATTTCTAACTGAAATTAATCTTTAACTATAATAATTGAATTTTAGACCAAAAAGATTAATTTTTAAACAAGAAGATTAATTTCTACAAAAAAGGCGAATTTTCAACTAGAAAAGATCATTTTTCAACCAAAAATAGAATAATAACATTTTTAGTCAAAAAATAAATGTTCAATCAAAGAGATGAATTTTTAAATAAAATTATGGGAAATTTAACTTTAATAATAGTTACATTATCAGTTGAAAAAAATAATTTCAACTAAAAAACATCCAAAGAAAAACCCAGTTTTCTATCAAACCGCTTATTCTTTAACCAAAGAAATGAATTTTCCACTAATATGATAAATATTTAACTGGAATACTTAAATTTTTAACCGAAAGGAAGAATTTTTAAACAAGAAGATTAACTTTCAAAGAAAAATAAGATAATTTTCTACCAGAAAAAATCTATGTTTTTAACAAAATACGTGAATTTTCAACGAAATAATTGAATTTTCAATTAAAAAAGGCAAATTTTCATCCAAATTATTGACTTTTGATCTAGAAAAGATAAATTTTTTCCATATCTTCTGAAATTCTTTAAAACCGCATGCAAATTTTGTTAAATCCCTTAAAATTATTAAAACCCTTGGAAATAACTTGAAATTGTTTAAATTTCTTGAAAATGCCTTGAAATCTTTTAAAATACCCTAAAATATTTAAAAGTCTATGAATTCACTTCAAACTATTGAAATAAATAAAAAAAGTGTTGGGAATCTTCAAAAATTTCCTAAAATATTTCGAATCCTTTGCTATCTTTTGAAATTAAAATATTTTAAATCTCTTGATCATTTTGTCAATTCATAATCAGGATGAATTAAATAAAAACTTTTGAAAATTCAAACAATTCATTGAATTGTAGAATTGTAGTAGAATTGAGTAAATTTAGAAGAATTAAAGTGAATTAAAAAATTCAAAAGAATTCCAAAGAGTTCAGGATAAATTAATAAGATATCTCCGAAATTGAGAAAGTCTTTATCCTAAAATATTTCAAACGTCTTAAAGACGCTTCAAATAAATGAAATTAATAAAAAAAAAAATCCTTGGAATCTTTTAAAATCCCCTAACATATTTCAAATTAAAAGCTCTTGAAAATCTATTAAAAATGTCTCGGAATCTTTAAAAATACCCTGAAATATTTCAAAAGAATTCAAGACAATTCAAAAATAGGTATAGATCTGAATTGAATAGTGAGTTAATTTATTGAAAGAAAAGTGACATTATTATTAAAAGTTTTATAATGGGTTGCTCATAGGGTAGCTGAATATAGGCTACAATAGGGATTGCATTATATCATGTGATACGAAATTTGTGATATTTCATCTAATTGGATAGATTCTGCTTTAAAAAATTTGTAAAACTCCTGGTCAAAAAAGAACTTCACTTTCATTTCCCGATTTTTCCCAGTCTTAAAAAATTCCTGGTCATGTAGACACCCTGTAAAGAGTAAACTTATACGTAAAATACTGCAAGATTAACTATGACTTACTTGTTTTGTCATCATGTTTGATTTCTGTAACATTGATGAATGTAGCTTGGTGTGGGCTACAGGTAAATTCACAAAAGTGTTTCACTAAATTGTCGAGGCAGCTGGGACACCTCTTGAGAAAAGATGCTGCTATATTAATATTGGTATCTAGAGTCTGTAGTTGCTTCGTGTCGCAGCATGTGTTTGTTAATCCTTCGTAAGAATCTTTCATCATGTGAGGACAGTGTTTTTGTAGAAGTTTCTGCCCGGCCAGGTCGAGGGGCTTCGGAGGCCCCGTATAGGGGCAATTTTTCATGTGAATACTCTCCTGGTAACATTGTCCGTACCAGATGCAGTGATTATTGTCTTGTGCTCCCACCTGCAATCAAACAAACAATCTTATGAAATATCATTTATAACAAACTAGAACATTGTGAATTACGCTTTCTTTAGTTAACGACCTGCTAAATGGAACTACTTTGTCAAAAAATCTTTTTTTTGTTGGTTGATGATCAGGGCTCGGAACTGCTCACACTGAGAAAAATGGATTATACGAACTGAATAATAAAAATAAAGAATAACGTATAATCTATAAAAAAAAGCATATAATCTAGAATAATTTTCTAATATATGAAGATGTCACCAAATATAATCGCTAGATGTTATATTCTTATAATCTTCAAGCATTAAATTGTAACATATCAGATTTTAAACTATCCAGGCGTATGTGTAGTCTCAGATGGTACGTCACATCGTGGCGCGTGTCATATGCATCCGTTTGCATTGAAACAAGTGATAATTAAGTTATACAATAATTATTCGTGCTAAATCACACGTGATTTAGATTTAGAAAATGGATAAGTTTATATTTCTTTTCGTTACAAATCACTGCCACTTGTACAAGTACAGAAACTTAGCCTCCTTTACTTTCGTTTTTGTAGTCTTATGATAGCCACTTTCCGGCTTATTGTGTGTTTAAAAAATTGAAATTTGCTTCCTGTTCTACTCCCGAGCTCGTCTATCAAAATTTTCTTTAGGTTTATAAATACGTTTGCACAAAATTAGTATATATATTTGAGGTCATCTGATGGACCAGGATTCTAATATGGATATTAGATTTGAAAATCTTGGATTATAGATTTTATTATCTGAGATTATAAAGTTTTATAATCCAAGATATTGTCCTGTAATATCTATTTCTTAATATCTGTAGATAGTAGTTCTAATTATCTGAATCGCTGTCCCATAGTTAATAGTTCAAGATTATATCCGGTAACATATTTTTTATTACCGGGTATAATCCATTTTTCTCAGTGAAGCGGATCCGATTTTCTTTTCGATTTTTTTTTCTTCAAATAATTGGACAATGGACAATAATCGAGACACCGAGTATAAGAAAATCCATATTGGTTTCTGTATTGTGAGTAAAGTCAGTAAAGTTTATCGCGTAAGTATAAGTACTACAGGCTTCATGGTTGGGTAAGGTCCTTCGGAAATGGGTGAACAGGACACGAGGTATACAACGTGGAGCTGTTACGTGAGAAAAAAGGAAGGATAGATAGGTGCTGGAGTGCCGTTGCGATTTTTTTACATATTTTTTTATTTATGCAGCTTACCCACTGAGCTGCACCATTACTATATTACTATTGCAAGAAAACGCACGATGCGTTGCTCCTGCAATGAGCACACTTGCTTAGACCTTAGAGTATGAATATGCATTAGCAATCGGAAATAGCAAAAGGCAGTTGCTAGAAACTGAGCTTATTAGCTTATTGCGACGTCCGAATAATTGCTAATAATAAATGGGTACTTTGCGTACGATTTTATATTCAATTAATTCATGTTTAGTTCGCTTGGGAAAAATCAGCTGGAAAAACAACCAAGGATTCCTGAATGGATAGGGGAATTAACAACTATAAATTAATCAAGGCACTTCGTACTTTCGTAACATTAGGATTTGTTTCCACCTATTTCCTTTGTGCATTTCGATTCCATTTTGTAGGGGCCATCCAGAAACTACGTTACCAATTGTGATATATTTTCGACCCCCCCCCCCGTCATCCCTCGTTGACAACAGTAGTTTTTCTAGTAGTTCTATAGTCAGTCTAAAAAATTGATTTTTAACAACAACAAAAGAACACGAATTCTAAACCGGTTCAATTTAACTAAAAAACACGAATTTTTAACATAAATTTGAATCCTCAACCAAAAAGATGAATTTTCAAGAAAATACATGACGTTTTCCACAAGACAGTTGAATTTTTGATCAAAAAGTGAAATTTTCGTCCAAAAGGACAAATTTTCAACGAAATACCAAAAATATTCAATTAAGTTTGCAAATTCATTTTTTTTATAAAATGCATGTTGGTAATTATATATATGTAACTTCTCATAAGACCCTAATGCCAATACAAAAATCTTTATAATCAATTGCAATAATTGGGTCAATTAAATACGAAATCTTTCAAAAAAGCAGTAAAGATGTCACTGAACGAAAAATATAATTTTTAAACTAAAGATGGAATAGTTACATTTTCAGTTTAAAAAATTAAATTTGAATTTACCAAAAAGATAAATTTTCAAAAAAGAAGACGAATTTTAAAGAAAATACATGACTTTTCCATAAGACAGTTGAATTTTCAAACCGATACCAAATAGTTGAATTTTTTACCAAAAGAGTTGAATTTTCAACCAAAAGGACGAGTTTTCTACAAAGTAGTTAACATTCAACTAAAAATATAAGTTTTAAACCGAAAATGGAATAGTTTCATTTTCAGTTTGCAACATTAATTTTTAACAAAAGAGAAAAAAAACGAAAATTGAACCGGTTGAATTCAACTAAAAAACAAAAATTTTCAACAACTATTTTACTGCACAACCATAAAGATGGATTTTCGAAAAAGAAAAAAATACATGAATATTCAAAAAAAAGTTGAATTTTCAAACCAATACCAATTAGTTCAATTTTTTATCAAAAAGGGTAATTTTCCTCCAACAGAACGAATTTAAAAAAAAATAATAGTTACATTTTCAACTGTAAATATAAGTTTTCAAACAAAAATGGAAGAGTCATATTTTCAGTTAAAAAAATTAATTCTGAACAAAAAAAGAACGAATTTTCAACAGGTTGAATTCGACTAAAAAACACAAATTTTCAACAAGTATTTGCATCCTCAAACCAAAAAGATGAATTTTGAACAAAATATATGAATTTTCTATAATAAATATTTAAATTTTCAAACCAAATATATACCAAATAGTGCAATTTTTTACAAAAAAAAAGTGGGATTTTTGTCCAAAAGAACGTATTTTCAACAAAATAGTTAAATTTTCAACTACAAATGTAAGTTTTAAACCAAAAATGGAATAGTTTCATGTTCAGTTTAAAAAATTAATTTTTAACAAAAAAAAAAAACGAATTTTCAACCGGTTGAATTCGACTAAAACACGCGAATTTTTACAAATATTTGAATCCTCAGCCAAAAAGTTCAATTTGAAAAAAAGGAATTCTCAAGAAAATACATGACTTTTCCACAAAACAGTTGAATTTTCAAATCAATACCAAATAGTTGAATTTTTTACCAAAAGAGTTGAATTTTCATCGAAAAGGATGAGTTTTCTACAAAATAGTTAACTTTTCATCTAAGAATATAAGTTTTAAACCAACAATGGAATAGTTTCGTTTTCAGTTTACAAAATTAATTTTTAACAAAAAAGAAAAAAACGAATTTTCGACCGGTTGAATTTAACTTAAAAACACGAATTGTTAACAAATATTTGAATCTTCAACCAAAAAGATGTATTTTCAAAAAAGAAGATGAATTTTCAAGAAAATATATGAATTTTACACAAAATAGTTGAATTTTTAAACCGATACCAAATAGTGGAATTTTCGTCCAAAGGACGAATTTTCAACGAAATACCAACATTTTTCAACAAAAAATATGTTTTAAACCAAAAATTGAATAGTTACATTTTCATTTTTAGAAATTAATTGTTAACAAAAAAAAACGAATTTTCAACCAGTGGAATTCACTAAAAATATAAGTTTCAAACCAGAAATGGAATAGTTACATTTTCAGTTTAAAAAGTTAATTTTTAACAAAAAAAAAACGAATTTTCAACCGGCTGAATTCGACTAAAAACGCGAATTTTTAACAAATATTTGAATCCTCAGCCAAAAGATGAATTAAAAAAAAAATAACTTTTAAGAAAATACATGGCTTTTCCACAAAACAGTTGAATTTTCAAATCGATACCAAATAGTGACATTTTTTACCAAAAAAGTGGAATTTTCGTCTAAAAGGTCGAATTTTCAACAAAATATTTAAATTTTAAACTAAAAATATAGCTTTTCAACCAAAAATTGAATAGTTTCATTTTCAGTTTAAAAAATAATTTTAAAAAAGGCGAATTTTCAACCGGTTGACTTCAACTAAAAAAAACACGAATTTTTAACAAAATACATGAATTTTCCACAAAACAGTTCAATTTTCAAACCAACACCAAGCAGTTGAATTTCTAACCAAATAGTTGATTTTTAAACTAGAAACAAAAAGATAAGTTTTAAACAAAAAATGCAATAGTTACATTTCTATTTAAAAAAATCAATTGTCAACAAAAAGGCAAATTTTCTACCAGTTAAAATTAAACAAAAAAGATGAACTTTCAACCAAATACATGAATTTTCCACATAACAGTTGAATTTTCAAACCGACACCA
Organism: Andricus grossulariae; assembly: GCA_011634705.1. Taxonomy (NCBI): domain Eukaryota; kingdom Metazoa; phylum Arthropoda; class Insecta; order Hymenoptera; family Cynipidae; genus Andricus; species Andricus grossulariae. The sequence goes on along the minus strand of JAABKJ010007545.1, from coordinate 84,765,039 downwards.
ATTAGTTGAATTTTCAACCAAATAGTTGATTTTTAAACTAAAAACAAAAAGATAAGTTTTAAACAAAAAATGCAATAGTTAAATTTTTAGTTTAAAAAATCAATTTTCAACAAAAAGGAGAATTTTCTACTACTTAAAATTAACCAAAAAAGACGAATTTTCAACCAAATACATGAACTTTTCACAAAGCAGTTCAATTTTTCACCCGAAATTATAAATATTAAACAAAAAAGGTAATTTTCTACCAAGTTGTTAATTTTTTAAATAAATAGTTTAATTTTTAACAAAGTAGTTTTAATTTTCTGCTAAAATAGTTAAACTAATTTTCAACAAAACAACCAAATTCTTACCAAGTAGGTTATTTTTCAAGTCAATAGTTAAATTTTTAACCAAATAGTTGAATTTTTTACCATAATAGTTGAATTTTCAACCAAAAATTTGATTTTAAAACTAAAAACAAACAGATGAGTTTTAAACAAAAAATGAAATTGTTACATTTTCCGTTTGAAAAATTAATTTTCTTTAAAAAAAGACGAATTTTCGACCAGTTAACTAAACCGAAAAAAAATTATTCTTAAAAAAAAAGTTGGAACCACAGACAAAAAAAATCAATTACACAAAAGAGATTGATTTTTTACCGAAAAAGAGGAATTTGAACCAAATAAATGAATTTTCGATAACAAATAAAGTTTCCAACCAAAAATGGAATTCAATTTAAAAAATAATTTCCAATAGAGGGAAATGAATTTTCTACCAGTTAAATTGAACAAAAATAGAGCATTTTTTTAACAAAATATTCGAATCCGCAGCCAAGAAGATAAGATTAAAAAAAAGGAGATTAATTTTCTACCCAAAAAGAAGAAGTTTAACAAAATAGATGAATTTTCCACAAAGCAGATGATTTTTCCACCCGAAACCAAATAGTTGAATTTTCTACAAAAATAGTTGATTGTTCAACCAAATAGTTGAATTTTCAACTGAAAAAGATAAGCTTTCAACCGAATATGGAATGCTTTCATTGTTAGTTAAAAAAATTAATTTTCAACAAAGAAAGGCGAATTTTCTACCAGTTAAAATGAACCAAAAAAGATGAATTTTTAATCAAATACATGAATTTTGCACAAAACAGTTGAATATTCTACCCGACACTATTAATTTTCAAAAATAAATGTAACTTTCTACAAAATAGTTAATATTTCAAATAAATAGTTTAATTTTTAACTTTTTAACTCAGAAAGGTAAGTTTTGAACTAAAAAAGATAAGTTTTCATCCAAAAATAGAATAGTTACATTTTTAACCAAATATTTGAATTTTCTACCAAAATAGTTGAATTAAAATGGCCTAATGGTATAATAATCATAAAAGAATCTATTCCTCTATTATAGTTGAATTTAATGAATGAATTGTATTTTAAAACTAATAAAATTTAATATTGTTTCAATCACTTTTTGATATTAGTATTAGATATTGAATAATTTTCAAATAAAAGGTACAAGATTGTAAATTATACTTTAAGTTCTCCTAATTGTTGTCTAATTTCTTGTCTTGCAAAATACAATTTTCATTTGCATCATATGAGAATGCTATTGTCTGTTGATTTATAGAGACGCTATTAAATATTCTTGACTTTTCAGCTATAACAGAGACACAATTACGACTGACAATTGTCTTTCAGAGTAAGAAACGTGATACGTGTTCAGGGTTCGAAAATTATTACAGTCTAGAGAAAGAGTCAAGAATTTTGAATATAGATTTTCATAATTATTTACAAAAATAATAGAAGAATTGCTTCATCCATTCAAATATAAATCATTATCAGTGATGAGAAATAATTAGTTTCTTTTAACTAGTATAAAAATCGATGTATATTGAAAAGGATAAGTTTTCAACGACAAATTTTGTTGTTAAATTTTCAGTTTAAAAAATTAATTGAAAAATAATTTTGTGTTCAACCGAGAAAGATGACTTTTCTACCATAGAAGATGAATTTTCAATCCAAAAGGACGAATTTTCATCAAAAGAGCTGAATTTTCATCCAAGAAATTTTGAAGAAAAAAAAAACAATTTTTAATTAAATTGTGGAATTTTCAAGCCAAGAACCTAAATTTAAAAAAAACAGTTGAATTATCAACCCGAAAATATGATTTCACTTCTATACTTGAAATTTCGAAGAAAAGATGAATGTTCAATTCAAGAGGATAAATTTGCGACAATAATGTGGAATTTTCTAAGAAAATAGTTGAATTAAAGAAAAAATTTTAATTTCAACAAAATATGGGAATTTTTAACCAAATAGCCGAATTTTTAACCTATAAAAATGAATTTTGAACAAAAAAATACGAATTTTCTACAAAATACAGAATTTTCAATAAAATAGTTAAATCCTCAGCCAAACCAAATTTATTTTTTAATAAAAAAGTTGTATTTTTAACCAAAAAAGCTAAAATTTCTACTAAAAAAGAAGAATATTAAAATAAAAATACGAATTTTTAACGCAAGAAATTAATTTTTATCCAAGAAATATTTTTCGGTCAAGAATGAAAAAAAAAATTACTAAATTGTTGAATTATAAAGCCAAAACGGCAAATTTCGAATCAACAATATTAATTTTCTACAAAAAAAAAACGAATTTTCAACCGGTTTAATTTGACTAAAAAACACGGATTTTTAACACATATTTGAATCCTCAACGAATAAGATGAATTTTCATTAAAGAAGAGGAATTTTAGAGAAAATACATGACTTTTCCACAAAACAGTTGAATTTTCAAACCGATATAAAATACTTGATTTTTTTACCAAAAGAGTTAAATTTTCATCCAAAGGAATGAGTTTTCAACAAAATAGTTAAATTTTCAACTAAAAATGTAAGTTTTAAACCAAAAATGGAATAGTTTCATTTTCAGTTTAAAAAATAAATTTTTAACAAAAAAAAAAACGAATTTTCAATTGGTTGAATTCGACTAAAACACGCGAATTTTTACAAATATTTGAATCCTCAGCCAAAAAGTTGAATTTGAAAAAAAGGAATTCTCAAGAAAATACATGACTTTTCCACAAAACAGTTGAATTTTCAAATCTATACCAAATAGTTGAAGTTTTTACCAAAAGAGTTGAATTTTCATCGAAAAGGATGAGTTTTCTAAAAAATAGTTAACTTTTCATCTAAGAATATAAGTTTTAAACCAACAATGGAATAGTTTCGTTTTCAGTTTACAAAATTAATTTTTAACAAAAAAGAAAAAAACGAATTTTCGACCGGTTGAATTTAACTTAAAAACACGAATTGTTAACAAATATTTGAATCTTCAACCAAAAAGATGTATTTTCAAAAAAGAAGATGAATTTTCAAGAAAATATATGAATTTTACACAAAATAGTTGAATTTTTAAACCGATACCAAATAGTGGAATTTTCGTCCAAAGGACGAATTTTCAACGAAATACCAACATTTTTCAACAAAAAATATGTTTTAAACCAAAAATTGAATAGTTACATTTTCATTTTTAGAAATTAATTGTTAACAAAAAAAAACGAATTTTCAACCAGTGGAATTCACTAAAAATATAAGTTTCAAACCAGAAATGGAATAGTTACATTTTCAGTTTAAAAAGTTAATTTTTAACAAAAAAAAAACGAATTTTCAACCGGCTGAATTCGACTAAAAACGCGAATTTTTAACAAATATTTGAATCCTCAGCCAAAAGATGAATTAAAAAAAAAATAACTTTTAAGAAAATACATGGCTTTTCCACAAAACAGTTGAATTTTCAAATCGATACCAAATAGTGACATTTTTTACCAAAAAAGTGGAATTTTCGTCTAAAAGGTCGAATTTTCAACAAAATATTTAAATTTTAAACTAAAAATATAGCTTTTCAACCAAAAATTGAATAGTTTCATTTTCAGTTTAAAAAATAATTTTAAAAAAGGCGAATTTTCAACCGGTTGACTTCAACTTAAAAAAAAACACGAATTTTTAACAAAATACATGAATTTTCCACAAAACAGTTGAATTTTCAAACCAACACTACGAATTTTTGATGAAAAAAATTTTAATTTCTACCAAGTAGTTTATTTTTTAAGTAAATAGTTTAATTTTTAACCAAATAGTTAAATTTTCTACTAAAATTTAGAATTTTCGACTAAAGAAAATAAGTTTTCAACCAAAAATGGAATAGCTACATTTTCAGTTTAAAAAATTAATTTTCAACAAAACAAAGAAACTTTAGACCAGTTAAATTGAACCAAAAATGACGAATTTTAAACAAAATAGTTGAATTTTCCACTAGAAATATAAGTTTTCAACAAAAAATGGAATAGTTACATTTTAAATTAAAAAAATTAATTTTCAAAAAAAAAACGAGTTTTCGACTGGTAGAATTCAACTAAAAACAAGAGTTTTTAACAAAATATTTAAATCCTCAACCAAAATGATGATTTTTTCAAACAGAAAATTCATTTTTACATCCTGAAGACGAATTTTCAACAAAATAGTTGAATTTTCCACTAGAAATATTAGTTATAAATTTCGACCGGTAGAATTCAACTTGAAACACGAATTTTTAACAAAATATTTGAATCCTAAACCAAACTGATGATTTTTTTATTTTTCAAAAGAGAAGATTAATTTTTTAATCCAAAAGACGAATTTTCCAATAGAAATATAAGTTTTCAACCAAAAATGGAACAGTTACATTTTTAGTTCAAAAATTGGATTAAAGGAAAAAGAAAAAAATTTTCAACCTGTAAAATTCAACTAAAGACACGCATTTTTCACCAAATATTTGAATCCTAAACCAAAATGATGATTTTTTTATTTTTTAAAACAGAAGATTAAGTTTTTCATCTAAAAGACGAATTTTCAACAAAATAAGTTGATTTTTCCACTACAAATATAAGTTTTCAATCAAAAATGGAAATTACATTTTCAGTTAGAAAAAAAAAATTTTTAACAAAAAAAAAACGAAACCAAAATGATGATTTTTCAAAACAGAAGATTAATTTTTTCATCCAAAAGACGAATTTTCAACAAAATAGAGTTTGAAAAATTAATTTTTAACAACAACAAAAAAACGAATTTTCGACTGGTTGAATTCAACAAAAAAACACGAATTTTTAACAAAACATTTGAATCCTCAACCAAAATGATGATTTTTCAAAACAGAATATTAATTTTTTCATCCAAATGACGAATTTTCAGCAAATTAGTTGAATTTTCCACTAGAAATATAAGTTTTCAATAATAAAATGGAATAGTTACATTTTTAATTAAAAAAATTTATTTTTAACAGAAAACAAAAAGAAATTTTTAACAGGTAGAATCCCACTAAAAAGACGAATTTTTACCAAAGTATTTGAATCCTCAACCAAAATAATGATTTTTCAAAAAAAGAAGATTAATTTTCTACCGAAAAAGACGACTTTTCAACAAAATACATGAATTTTCTAAAAAACAGTCGAATTTTTAAACCAACCCTATGAGTTTTTAACAACAACAAAAATTTATTTCTACCAAATAGTCAATTTTTTAAATAAATAGTTTAATTTTTAACCAAATAGTTAAATTTTCTACTAAAATTTAGAATTTTCGACTGAAAAAGGTAAGTTTTCAACCAAAAATGGAATAGTTACATCTTTAATTTAAAAAGTTAATTTTTAACAAAAAATGTGAATTTTTTACCAGTTAAAATGAATAAAAAAACGAATTTTCAACAAAAAACATGCATTTTTTACCAAACAGTTGAATTTTCAAACGGACGCTACGATTTTTCAACAAAAGAGTTAATTTTCTATGAAGTATTTAATTTTTCAAATTAATATTTACATTTTTGAACAAATAATTGAATTTTAAACTAAAAAATATAATTTTTAAGCCAAAAATGAAATAGTTACAGTTTCAGTTTAAAAAATTAATTTTGAACACAAAAAAAACGTTCAACCAGTCAAATTGAATCGAAAAAGAATTTTTAACAAAATAGTTGAATCATCAGACCAAAAGATGAATTTTCAAAAAAGAAGATTAATTTTCTACCGAAAAAGACGAATTTTCAACAAAATAAAGGAATTATAAACAAAACAATTTAATTTTCAAACCGACACCAAATAGTTGAATTTTTTACCTAAATAGTGAAATTTTCGACCAAATATTTGAATTTTCGATAAAAAAAGATACATTTTCAACCAAAAATAGAATAGTTTCATTTTGAATATAAAAATTAATTTTCAACGAAAAAAGTTAATTTTCCACCAAGTAGTTAATTCTTTAAATAAATAGTTTAATTTTTAACAAAATAGTTGAATTTTTTACTAAAATTGTTGAATTTTCGATCAAGATGAATTTTCAAACAAAAAAGACGTTTTTTGTTTAAAAATAAAATACTTCGTTTAAATGTATACTATTCAGTTTAAAAAAAAAATTAATTTTTATATTTCTTGAAGATTCCTCATTTTAGTGGAAAATTCATATTTTTGGATAAAAAATGAACTACGTGGTTAAAAATTTGTAAAAAGTGCAACTATTTGTTTCTATTTTTTTTTATTTTGGGTTTTCGGTTAAAAATTAGCTTTTTTGTTGAAAATTCGTATCTTTTTTTTTGGTTAAAAATTAATTTTTTTATCCTCGACCTAAACTATTAAAAATTTTTTTTAAATCTTCTTTAATTTTCTTTAAAAATTAATTTTTCAAAATACAAAATGATTTAATATTTTACCAGGAATCTAAAAACAAGTTTTTTATTTTCTTGAAACCTTTCAAAATTCTTAAAAATTTTCGAAATTTTTTAAAATTTAGATTTTGTTTTGAATTTTCAAAAATCTTTTTACATTTTAAATTATTTTTTTATCTTTTCAAAACTTTAAAACCCTCGAGTTATTTTCTAAAATGATTCGAATTTTTCCCAACATTTTTTTAAATTCTGCAAAGCTGAAAAAATGGTCTTGAAATTATTTTTATTCTTTTAAAAAATTGTTGGAAATCTTTTTAAATTTTCTCAAAATGAAAAGTTATTTAAAATTTTCCTAAGAATCTTAAGAAAATCGACATTTTATTTGAAAAATTTTTTTAATCTTCTCAAGATCTAAACTATTTTAGAATCCTTTTAAAACCGTTAAAAGCTCAAAATATCTTTTTTGAAATAATTCAAAGGTTCCCAAACATTTGTTTAAAACCTGAAAAACTATTAAAAATTTTTTTTTAAATCTTCCAGATTCTTTTTTGAGATATTTTTAAATCTTCAAAACGTGAAAATAATCTTTTAAAATAAAATCGAAATTATTTATTATCAAATTATTATAAAAAAGTTGAAAAAAGAATTGTTGCCTATTTGAAAAATTAAAAAAAAATAATAAACAATTTCCTTTAAATAAACTAATTTCAAAGCTTTAAAGTCTAAAACCCTTTTTTCGCCAAAGTTGTAAAAAAGTTTATGAAGGTCTTAAAGTTGGGGTTGTGGATCCACTCGGAATTTATCTTTTCGTCCTTTTTTATACTTTTTTTATTTCTTCTTTTTACTTCCTTTTTTTTCTTTTTTTTTTTTTTTGTAAACCTCTGAAATAGTGCTGTACTACAAGGTTGAATTTTTGAAGAAATAGTTAAATTTTCTCTTGAAAAAAATTTTAATAACAAAAATAAAGAAATTTTCAACAACGTAGCTTAATTTTCGACCAAAGAGAATAATTCCTACAATAAAATAAGAATTTTGAACAAAAATCATAAATTTATAACAGAATAGTTAAATTCTGAAACAAGACGATTATTAATTTTTTACAAAAAATATTGATTTTTCAACAAATTATTTAAATTTTGAACCAATTAGTAGAATTTTTTAACCAAAAAAATCAATTTTTAACCGAAAATGAAAGTTAAATTTTCATTAAAGAAAAATAATTTTCAATATAAAAACAGTTGAATTTTCTACCAAGTTGTTGAATTTGCAATAAAATAGTTTAATTTCTAAACGAAAAAATATCAATTTTCATCCAAACATGGAAAAGTTAAATTTTTAATTAAGAAAAATTAATTTTCAATAAGGCAAACGATATTTCTACAAAGCAGATTCATTTTCTACCGAATTATTCAATTTTCTACCAAATTGTTGAATTTTCAATTAAAAAGTTAAATTTTCTGTCAAAAAAAAAAAATATAATAATTTGAAACCCAAAAAAAAAAAAAAATTTCAACAAAATTAGCTTAATTTTCGACCAAAGATATTAATTTTCTATAATAAAAAGATGAATTTTCATCAAAAAACAACTAAGAAAGACAAAATTTCACCGAAAATGAAACCGTTAAATTTTCAGTTAAAAAAATTAATTTTCAACCAAAAAAAACGAATTTTAAAAAAAATAATTCAATCTTCGACCAATAAAATGAATTTTTAATAAAGTAGTTCAATTTTCAACCAAATAGTTTAATTTTCAAGTTAAAAAGATAAATTTTAGTATAGAAAATGAAATATTTAATTTTTCAGATGATAATGTACTTTTCAATAAAAAAAAACAAAAAGGGTTCAATCATCAACCAAAAAGATGAATTTTCAAAAAAAAGATCAATTTGTTGCCAAAAAGGAGAATTTTTAACAAAATGCATGAATTTCCAACAAAAAGTTCAGTTTTTAACCAAATCGATGAATTTGCAATCAAGAACGTTAGTTTTATACAAAACAGAAATTTGAACAACATACATTAATTTTTAACTAAGAAAAAAATTTTGCACCAAAAATGAAATAGTTGAATTTTCAGTTAAAAAAATTAACTTGCAACAAAAAAATGAATTTTCAGTAAAAAAATTAACTTGCAAGCAAAAAATGGATTTTCAAGAAAATAGTTCAATTTTTTTTTAAAAGCTAAATTTTCAACCAAAAAAGATGAATTTTCTACCAAGAAGATTAATTTTCTACCAAAAAGCGATTTTTCAACAAAATACAGGAATTTTCCTAAAGTAGAATTTTCGACAAAAAAGTTTATTTTCAGCCAAGAAGGTTCAATTTTCATCAAACGAAGATGACTTTTCTACCATAAAAAAGGAATTTTGAATTCGAAGCCAAAACTACGACTTTTTTAGAAGAAAGTTGAATTTTCAACCCGAGAAGTTGAATTTTAGCCAAAAAAGTTCATTTTCAGCCAAGTAGGCTGAATTTTCATCCAACGAAGATGACTTTTCTGTCATAAAAAAGGAATTTTGAATTTGAAGCCAAAAAGACGACTTTTTTGGAAGACAATTGAATTTTTAACCCGAAAAGTTGAATTTTAGCCAGAAAGGTTCATTTTCAGCCAAGTAGGCTGAATTTTCATCCAACGAAGATGACTTTTCTACCATAAAAAAGGAATTTTGAATTCGAAGCCAAAACTACGACTTTTTTTGAAGAAAGTTGAATTTTCAACCCGAGAAGTTGAATTTTAGCCAAAAAAGTTCATTTTCAGCCAAGTAGGCTGAATTTTTGTATTTTATTCAACTGAAGCAGATCTATTCTCATCGAAAAATTCAATAGTTGATGTTTCAACCAAGAATGATTTTAAGCGAAGTTCAAGTTAAAATAGTTTAAATAGACCCTGAAGAAAAAAAATCTAATTTTTAGCAAAATATTTAAATTTATGAACAAGAAGATGAATTTTTGAGTAAAATCATGAATCTTCAACAGAAAAGCTGGTTTTTCAACAAAGTATTTCAACTTGCAACAAAGTAGTCGGATTTTCGAGAAAAAAATTAATCTTCAAGAATAATTATATGAATATTGAAAAAAAAAGAGTTTAACAGTGAACGAATTAGTTAAATTTTCAAACCAGAAAGACCAGTTTTTCATCAAACAGTGACGCTTCTCCTCTTAAAAATCGAAATAATACCCCTATTAGGGGGTGGAAAATACGTCTTGAACAAGTATGTGTATGCAATATTTTTGAATTACTTTGTTTCCCCATAGATAGAATCAATTAGTGTCAATGTATAATAACGACATTAATTCTACTTACTTAGCACCATTTCGACCCATTAAAACCAAAGAACTACCCCTATCAGGGAGTAGAAAGTACTTCATGACCAAGAACAAGGATAAAATATTTTTAAATTATTGTTTTCAAAAGGTATGGTCACGCTAGTGCCAATCTATAATAACTTTGTTAATTATTCTCACTTAGCACCATTTCAACCCCCAGAATCCCGAAAACTACCCATATAAGTGAGTGGAAACTACACGGGTACTATGAAAGTAGGTAAAATAGTTTTCAATAGACTTCCATCAGAAAGTGACGCATCGACTATTGAAAATCGAAAAACTACCCCTATGAGGAGGTGGAAAGTACGTCATAAAAAATAATGTGTCTCCACATAGATAGAATCAACTAGTGTCAGTGTATAATAACTACGTTAATTCTACTTAATAAGCATCATTTCAACCCATAAAAACCAAAAAACTGCCCCTATCAGGGGGTAGAAAATACTTAATCACCAAGAACGAGGATAAAATATTTTAAAATTTTTTCTCAATAAATATGGTCACGCTAGTGTCAATGCATAATAACTTCGTTAATTAATCTTACTTAGCACCATTTAATCCTACAGGATCCCAAAAACTACTCATATCAGGGGGTCGAAACTATACCGGTATACCATGAATGTAGTTGAAATCGTGCCTAATAATTTTTTATCATAACAGTATAATTTGTACCTCAATTATACTTACTCAGTGATGCTTCAACTCTTAAAAATCAAAAAGCTGCCCCTACAATGAGTTCTTGGGTTATAGGTTATATAACCCTATATAGTGAAGGTGCGTGCATAAACATGTACAAACACAAACATACAGCCAAATATGCGCGCACATTCACTATATAGGGTTATATAACCCATAACCCAATAACTCATTGTAGGGGTAGTTTTTTGATTTTCAAGAGTTGAAGTATCACTGAGTAAGTATAATTGAGATACACATTATACTGTTATGATTAAAAACAATCAGACACTATTTCACCTACTTTCATGGTACCTGTGTAGTTTCCATCCCCTCATAGGGGTAGTTTTTCGATTTTCAAGAGTCGAAGCGTCACTGTTTAATGAAAAACTATTGAAAACTATTCTACCTACTTTTATAGTACCGGTGTAGCTTCCACCCCCTGATAGGGGTAGTTTTGTCGCTTCTAGGGGTTGAAATGGTGCTATATAAGAAGAATGGACGTGGACACTATACTTTAATATACCAATGCGATCGCACCTATATAAAAAACATAGTTAAAAGCAATTTCAATCACGTTTTCATGCATGAAGTACTTTTCACTCCCAATTAGGGGTAGTTTTTCAATTTTTGAGTGTTAAAAGGGGTCGAAGGGGTGAACTAATGACAAACCCGATTACAAAATGTTTCAGATTATTACAGACGCGGAAACTTATATTTTGTTACGGAAAAAAATTTTTGCTAATTTTAAAGAATTATAAGTAAGTGGAAAAAATTGTGTCATTCATATTGAATTTACTTGAATCTTCTCTTCATAATAAGTAACAGGAAACTTCTATGAATCATATACAACGTTCTCAAATCATATGAGATTTTTTGTGAAGTCCATAAAAAAATGTTGGAAAATGAACTGAGCTTTTTCTAAAGAAAGGATTATTAGTGTGCGCGTAGAGTGCACAATGTACTTGTGATTCTAAAAAATGGTTGGTATGGGAGATTGATGCTATAATATAATCTCGCAAAGTTTGAGAATATTTAAAATGGACTTTTAAAAGTTATTTTAAAAATTTCTATATGGTGTGATTTCATTTACTTTTACTTTATTTCTATTTCTATATTATATAATTTATTGAGAATATTTTTGGTTCAAATTATTTAGTCCACTTTGATTTCACAAATTCATAGCTTGAAAAGAAATTAGCAAACATTGATTTTACAAATGTAGTTGATTGTACTGATAATAATTTGTACGTGAGATATGAAAACACCTACGTTTTATTAGTAGAAAAACAGACTTCGGGGTCTAGGAAATGAGGTTTCCAATTTTACCAGTTTGTTCTAGATTATAAGATATCGTGACGCTTCTTCCGCGTAGTCTACGGCAATGGGAAGTTTTTATAATTCAGAATGTATTGCGTGTAATGATAACTGATAGTGATCAGTATATATAGCAGAGAATATTCTCAAACTGTATCACTCACCGATCAGTAAATTTTTCTGTAAAAATGAAGATCTGCGTCAGCGTTCTGCCTCTGATCATCGGGGTTATTCTGCAATTTGGTGGTGAGTATACTCAATATAATATAGATCTCAATTCTGAATATAAAATATAAAGTACTTCGAGATTAGCAAATTGAAACCTATTAGGCTAAAGCTTGAAATACACAATGACACTGAGCTACCAAATATTGATGTTCAAAACAATTTTTTTTATCCGCTTTTCTAAAAAACGCCAACAGCTAGAACATTTCCGCCTTCATGTCCGCCTTTTATGGAAAAAGCATACTGAAATATCCCATCAACTAAGAGTAATCAGAATCTTGTCACCTGGTGTTACAGAAATTTCAATAGTTTACACATAAATATTATCACTAAGTTGAAAAATTGTGTAGAATGCATGTTCAAAAACATAAGGAAACATAAGGTTATTCTGATTTGTTTGATACATAGTTTCAGAGACAGCTATGGGGGCTTGTTTACTCTTTTTAAACGTGTTTTTCTGAAAACGAAAATAACAGAACATTCCCGCCCTCAGGTTCATATCCTACGAAAAAACGTACTGAAATGTCCCATCAATTGATGATAAGCAAAATCTTGTGACTTAGTGTTATTGAAATCTTCTATAATAACAAATGCTAGACGCAAACACGCTTTGAATTGCGATTCGCCTAATTTTACAGTTTTTTGTTTTTAAACTTCAAAATATTTAATTTTCTGATTTCATGCTTTCAATATTTCCAGTAAACGATATTATTTTATTTCTAAAGCTTCTTCTAATTGATTAACCATTCTTAAACACTTAAGCTTTTAAGTAGTTCAATTTTGACCACACCAAATTTAAAATGGTTTTGTATTTAAAATATAATTTGAAACTTTCTCTGCTAAAAAATGATTCAGGTTGAATTGTTATATATAAATTCAATTATTTAAAAATTAGAATTATTTGGGTTCAGAGTTGGGTAATCTTGAAAATTGTCGACGCATTGTGAGTAAGGCTTTGGCAAGATAACGTTAAAACAACACAAACCTGTGCTGCTCGAATATTTGTCCAAACTGTGGGCATTTTTCATACCATAAAAATATTTGTATGTACAATTTTTTTTCTGATTGAGCGTTATCTCTGCTGAGGTTTCAAATAGTAAAGATATTTCTCAATTCAATAGCTAAAAACAACTTATTGCTTCGTAAAAACATATAAACATATTTGGGACCGTATATGATAATTTTTAAAAGTTGTTAACATGAAAATCGTGAAAAATATCCGAGTTTAATCGAACGACGCGATTGAGCAACATTCCTAACTCTAAAAAACAATGATGTCATATTGTGAAATTCTAAACGTGATGTAGCCTGTCTCCTATTTGAAAACATTACCTTCAGATTGTTTGAACAAAGTTGCGATAAATAAAATTGTATTACAATGTAAAAATAACAAGGAAACAATGAACTTTAAATTAATTATACACATTCAGAGTCTTGAAGTGCTACTCTCTAACAATGTTTATTTTTGATTTTCAAAATTTCTTGCGGTTGTACATTTTTATAATTTTCAGAAAAACGTAAAGAAGCATAATGTCATTCCCGTTTGTTTGGCACATGCTTTCAGAGAAAGCCATGTTTTTTTTTTCATTTTTTAAACCTGCTTTTCTGAAAACGCAAATAATAGAACGTCTCCGCCTTCAGGTTTATATTCTGCAAGAAAAAAAAACATACTGAAATGCCCCTTTAATTGATGATAAGCAGAATCTTGTAACCTAGTGTTATTGAAATCTTCTATAATAACACATGTTAGAGGCAAAGACGCTTTGAATTGCGATTTGTCTAATTTTACAGTTTTTTGTTTTTAAGCTACAAAATGTTTAATTTTTCAATTCCATACTTCTAATATTTCCGGTGCGCGATATTATTTTATTTCTAAAGCTTCTGTTAATTGACCATCGAATCTCAAACACTTAAGCTTTTAAGTAGTTCAATTTTGACCTCACTAAAATTAAAATGGTTCAGTATTTAATTCTAATTTGAAACTCTTCCTCTAGACAATTATTCAAGTTAAATTTTTATATATAAACTCATACATTTGAAAATTGTAATTCTTCGGGTTCAGAGTTGTGTGATCTTGAAAAATGTCGACGTATTGTAACTAAAGCTTTCGTAAAGATAACGTTGTATCAACACAAATCTGTTTTGCTTAAATATTTTTCAAACTGCTACCTTTGCTGATGCTTCAGATATTTCTCAATTTTAGGCATACAATTATTAAATTTTATTTTCCTTCTTCATCAATATTTCATTATTCATCTACAAATGATTGCATTTGAAATCGTATAATCCTACCTTGAATATCCTACGGGACCTCCATTATTCCAGTGAATGATAAAATTTTTATAATTAAATAAATTAATTTTACGGTATTTTAATTTATTCAGAGGAAATTATTATTTAATTTGATAATACACAATAAAATGAAGTTATAATGAAATATTAATATATGTTCGTTTGGGTATAAATTTTAAACTATAATTTTCTTGGCGTTTGGAATTAATAGTAATTCCGATAAGTGTATTATGAGTTGACAAGAAATTACAAAATAAGTGACAATAAATGTTAACCTATCAAAAATATATTTTAATTTCATAATTTAATCAAATCCGCTAAAAAATGTGGTGGCCCTGAAAACAGCCTTTTTATTTCAGTGAGGGCTGTGAAAAATAAAATTAGTTTGTATGGACATGATTATTCCTGCGTAAAAAATTTTATAACCATGGATCTTTTCAAATTCAAAGGTATTAAAATTATATTGAATGTTTTAACGTCAAAACAATTTAGAACATTTAAATCAAAAATCGTTGACTTTAAACCTGATTAAAATTACAACCACAAAATTTAGGATATTTAAATATAAAATTATACACTGATTGATATGTGTTATTGACAAGAAATTTGAAATTGACTTGAAAAATGACCCACGACGTTTTTGAGACGACTATGGTTCGATCTGACTGAAATTTATTGTTCAGTAGGTTTTCAAGACGCTGTTTTTGAAATTGAAATCCATATTTTTAACGAACAAAAAACAATAGTGAAGTGGCAGCTCCGATATGTTCAAACAAGTCAAAAGTTACTAGTAACACTTTACAGATTCGATTATACAAAAGTGAGCCACTAACAATGAGTAGAAAATTTCTCATTCGACTGGTCAAGATATTTCCCAATGCAATAGTAAAACACAACTTGTTTCTCAATAAAAACATATAAACTTATTTAGGACTGTATATAATGATTCGAGAAAGTTATAAACATGGAAAACGTGAAGAATAATAAATAAAATTAAACGATGCGATGGTGTAAGAATGTTGACTCTATCAAACAATAAGCAGGTCATATTGTGAAACTCTAAGCGTGATGTAGCTGTTCTCCAATTTAAAAACATTTCCTTCTGATGGTTTGAACAAAGATAAAAAAAAAGAATTTTGTAAAATGTTAAAATAATAATGAGGAATCAATAGACTCTAAATTATTTATGCATATTCGGGATCTTCAGGCGCTACTTTTCGACAAAGTTTGTTTTCGATTTCCAAAATTTTCTTCGGTTGTATATTTTTCTAATTTTCCATAGAAAATTGTAATTATATAGCAAACTTTGTAAAAGTGATTTGCCTTGAATAAGGATAAGCTTGAGTGTCTACAGAGCTTTCTTTTCATTTTATAGCTTCGTTTTCTTACGTAAAATATACTTTATTGTCTCTTTGAATCAAATTGTTTGATGTCTCTGTGCAAATTCAGATTTACAGTAATGGGTATTCCTCGAAGAATAAATTTGAGTGAAAAACGACAAATCTGTCCAGATTTTGAAATTGTATACAGAAAAGCAATGTATATTATTATTAATAACAGATTTGTACAGTTAAAAGAATAGGCTCCTCTGCTGCAACTGCAGTTTCCCGAAAGAATCATAGAATTTTTTTATTTTTCTGGGAAATGGTGCAAGAAATACATGAGTAAGAGAGCTTTCAGTATAACTTTTTTAACTGTGCGAAATATTCTTTTGAACATTTTTTCTCATATTTTGTTTGTATAAAAAATACGAAAATTCGATTTCATGAAAAAAAAATTCTCCTAGCTAAAACAGTTAGTTAGCCCGCATAAAAGTTACAAGGTATTTTCCTCATGATAGTAGGAATTCAACAAAAAATTGAAAAAAGGGCCTCTTTACTTCAGGCAAAACAAATGATTTGAAGTTCGTTGAAAAAATTCGTTAATAGAAACCCCATATCTTTGTGCTTTCAGTATCAACTTCAGAGACGCCGCCGGGGTCACCTAAAAGTCAACCGACAACACTACACGAGTCTACCAAACCTAAACTAAACTTTGGTCTGTTGACTGGGAAACTTGATTCAATACAGTGGGACGAATATCTATATCCCATAAGTCATATGAAATTAACAGGTAAGACAGATAATTTAAAAACAAGAATACAAAGTAGAACAGAAATTAGAGAATTCTTTCTCAAACATCTCGTTTTTTTTTTTTATAATTGAGGGCCCAGATGCATTAAGGCCCATTAGGGTCGTCCAAAATTCGTTTCTCGTATTCTCCTGCATTTTGCCCGGAAATTTGTTCGCATCCACACAAAAATGAATCCATTTTTCTGGGTTTGAAAAAAATTACATTTAGAGGTGGCGCAAGCCCTACGAAGAAAAACGCGTACTTCCCATTATAAAAAAAATATGTTTCGTAAGGTCCCAAAAAGTACCCATTAGTGAAAAAATGCTTTTTGCAATTTTTTGGCGGTAATTCATGATTATTGTTAATAATATTCTTTTATAATATTGCTAGAAAATCGCAGTTTTCTCAGAAATTGTCAATCTTTTGTCTAATTTTGAATTAAAGTAAGGTGAATGATTAGAGTTAATAACATCAAATGTTTAAAATATTTATTATTGTTTGTATCAACATTTAATTTGAGTGATGGTAGAAAATGGAAGTTTTCCCAAATATTTTCAACTATATGTCTACTTTTCACTTGGTGTAACTTAATACTCAATTATATTTATAAAAAATAATTGTTTAAGCAAACTAATAATGTTTGTAACTATCTTCTTCCTATTAATGCTAGATAGTTTTCAATTTTATCCCCACTGTTTACTTAGGAAAGAAATTAATAATGCAAGTTAACAAACAGTATTGTTTGAACATTTACTCATTGTTTATAACTGTCTTCTCTTAGATAAGTGCTAAGAAGTTGTGGTTTTTTCTAAACTCTTAAACTTTATGTCCACCTTTCACTTTAGGAGGTAATAGTTAATGCAAGTTAACATGCTTATTCAAACATTTAATTATTGTGTATAACCATCTTTTCTTAGAATAATGCAAGAAAGTTGCTTCTTTTCTGAAATATTTAGGTTTGCTTTGCATTTTTAGTTATGAACAAATAATGAGTGAACCATAACAAGAATCGTTTTTAAAACAGCATTGGATTTTTTCAGGTAAATTATTATTATCTTTCTTTCAATGCTAAAAAAATTAATTTAAACAGAAGCCTACCTTACAAATATTTTACAAATATCTGCTTTATTTCAGAAAAATATATTTACCAAAAAGAAAGAGATTGTTTATTTCTGATGTTTATCAATTATTTATTTATAACGAAAAAGCCAAAGCAGATTTCAACATTTCAGAAAATACCGCAACTTTCTAGCACAAATCTAAGAAAATATAGTTGTAAACAATGATAAATAGTTTAAACAACTCTTTTTGTCGACTTGCATTAATCATAGATTTATTACTTTCACGATAGTTTATTATAGTAAATTCAGAGGAGGTTTTTCGGGTTTCAATCGTGTGCAAAACCAGAAACTATTATTACCACACTAAGTGAAAAGATAGTTGAAAACAATAAAAATTTGTTTGAAGAACTACATTTAATTAATTATACTACATTTAATTAATTAGTGAGTCACTCTAAATGAAATATAGACAAATAGTTAAAAGTTTCAGAAATCCTCCAATTTTTGCCATTGAGCAAAGAGAATATTATTACCAATAATAATCAATTTTTTGAACGGTTATCTTTGTCAACTTGAATTTTTCATTACTATGTATTAGAAACAATTGGCATTGAAGAAAAACAGCAAAGTAATCATAATTAGCGCGAAAACTCGCATAACCCATTTTTTCACTCATGGGGTGTTTTTGTGACCCTATAAAACAGACATATATGTGGGCAATATTTAAAAGTAATATTTTATTCGTATTCAACGGCTAATTGCAAAGAGAAATGTCGTGCTTCAACTCGCTTCACCTAGTATTAACGATTCTAAATAGTTGCATTTTAAGTCAAGAAGATTTTTTTACCAAAGAGACGAATTTTTAACAAATACATACATTTCTAAGCAAATAGTTGAATTTTCAACCAAGAAGGATAATTTTCTGCCAGGAAAGACAAATTTAAAAAAATTAAATGAATTTTCGACCGATCAGGTAAAACTTTAAACTAACAGTATCAATCTTCAACCAAAAATGAAAGAATTAAATTTCCATTCAAAAACATCAATTTTCGATATGAAAAAAATATAGCCTGCTACAAAATAGTTAAATTTTCAATCCAATAAATACATTTTCAACCGACAAGATACGTTTTTGACCAAGAAGATTGATTTCTCACTAAAGAAGACACATTATCAAAAAAATAAATACATTTTTAACTAAATACTTACATCTTTAACTAACAAGATTAATTTTCTGTCAGGAAGGAAGGACTTTGAACATATTAGATACAATTTCAACGCATAGCTTAATTTTTAGACATGATAAATAAATTTTTAGTAAAAGATGGAAAAGTTTAATTTTCTTTTAAAAAGATTAATTTTTTTAGATAAAAAAAAAAAATTTCTACAGAAGCTGACAATTTTTCTATTAATAAAGAGTTGAATCTGAAACCCGAAAATAAGAAGTTTTGATAAAAAAATTCCTTTTCAATCAAATAGTTATATTTTAAGTTAGGACAATTGTTTTTTTACACAAAAAAAGAATTTTTAACAGAATACATAAGTTTTTAATTAAAAGGTTGAATTTTTTATAACTACATCAATTTTTAATCAAACAGTTGAATTTCTATACTAAAATGATTACTGACATTCTATGGAATTTCCGGGACCGGAAATTTGGAACAATCAGCTTCTCTAGTGTGACCTTTATAACCCCCCCCCCCCCACATCCATCTAACAAAAAATTTTGGGATTTAGAGAATAATTGAAAAATTGATTCCTTGGACAATTATTTAGTAGGCTTAAGATTTAGTCAAAAATAGGGATGAAAAGCGTAAGTTGACGCACCCTTATAAACTAATTCAATAAAAAATCTTCTTTCACTTATAAATTATATCTCCTTTGTATGTTTTTCTTTTAGATTCACTTTTTCTTTTAGGTGCACCAACGTACCCTCCCCATCCCTTGTAGTTCTAAGTTGATGATTTCTTCAATATTTACACTAATTAATAACTATATTTTCCTTTTACAATCAGAACATGTAAAAAATCTAGTAATGGGTAGTTTACTGTACCGTCGAGGAGCGTTTCGTGGATATATTGGAAGACTCACAGCCCAAGGGTTTATCAATTTCCGTGGTAAGGATGATACTTTGAAAAACTAAAAACTAATCTGGACTAAATATTAGAAAATTCTGCCTGAAATATTTATGACTTATCAAGTTACTTTTCTGTGAATTCACCCCAAGGTTATGTTCGAAAACAATTTTCACTTGAAGCAATGATCACATAATAGTCCAGACATCTCGCACGAAAAAAGCTTTTTACCTTTTTAACTAGAAGCAGAGCATTAATAGAATAATTTTCTTCAGAAAAAAACGAATTAGAAAAAAAAGATTAGGAAAATACTTAAATTTTCAATCGAGGAGATTATTTTTGACCAAAAAATACGAAACAATATACATAAATATTCTACCAAATTCTTCAATTTTCAAGCCAAAAAAGACGAATTTTCTACTCTAAAGTATGAATTTCCAAACAAGAAGAATCATTTTCTACCGAAAAAAAGAATCTTCAACAAAATACATATTTTTTTGAGCGAATGGTTGACATTTTAACCAAAAAGATATATATTTAACAAAGAAAACTAATTTTCTACAGAAAAAAATGAATTCCCTACCAAATTCATGAATTTTCAATTGAATAGTTGAACTGTTAACCAAAAAGACTCATTTTCCACCAAAAAAGACGACTCTTAAACGAAAAATATAAATGTAAAAAAATATCAACGAATTAATGTAATTTTTTAACTAAGAAAGATCAATTTTATCCTAAAATAAAATATTTGAATTTTTATTTGAAAAAATAAATTTTCCATTTATAAACCAATTTTACAAGAAAAAGTTTAATTTTCTACCAACTTATTGAAATTTGCAAGCCAAAAGAAAGGACTTGCTACAAAATAGTTGAATTTTCGACACAAAAAATATCAATTTTCAACACAAAAGTTAATTTTCAACCCAAGCACACCAGCTTTCTTCAAAAAGGTGAGCTTCGAACCAAATAATTGAATTTTTAAACAGAAATATAAATGTTTAATAAGGAAGAATATTTTTTACTGAAAAGGACAAATCTTCTACAACATATATAAATTTTCATACAAATAGTTGAATTTTCAATCAAGAAGATTATTTTGCTACCAAGAAAAATGAATTCTCTACAAAATACATAAGTTTATCAAAAAATATTTGAGTTTTCAACAAAAAGATGAATTTTCTTACCAGAAAAAAGCAATCTTAAACAAAATACATCAAATTTAACAAACAAAAAATTTTCGCAACAAATATTTGAATTTTCAATGAAAATAATGAATTTTTTTCAAAAATATCAATTTTCTTCGAAAAGAGACGAGTTGCCAACAATATACATAAATTTTCCACCATATATGTGAATGCTCTAAATATTCTGAATTTTTGCTCGTTCAAATAATCTGGTGATCAATCGTTTTGATATTTATTTTGGGATCTTCGGCTAATTTGATTTATCAAATCGTTCAAAAATTAGCATAAATACCTACAAAAAATTTAAGTATATATCTTTTTTCTTACTTTTCATACAGATTTTTCACTTTTAATTTTTCTGCCGAACATTTTGCTTCATAATACACTTGGAAGATTAAACACGATTTCTTAAACTTTTTTCAAAAAAATTGCAGAGATGCAGATGCTTGGCCTATAAAGGCACATGTTAATGCTGAAAAACCTTCGCTCAAATTTCATGCATACATAATTTTTTGAATGCTAAAAAATTGTACAAATTTCAAAAAAGGAAACGAAAATGTTATTTTGTGCACAATAATTGTTGGATTCACAGTTAAGCAGAATTTACACAGCAGTTCTAAGTTGACAGGTTTACTTTTCCATTCAATTAACTAACAAATTTATTTTTCTTTCAGCACCAGCGTGGGCAAAGACTATTAATAAAAAGATCAAGAATGAATATTTCATTCCCAAACCAGAAGATGTAGTATTTAATCCGACAGGTATGATACCTATTGGTGTGTATCGTTATAATAATGAGCCCAAACGCAAGCTCATCCTTTATAAATTTGACTTCAATACTGCCAAACATCGCGACATGAATTGAGAACTCTCGATTATTTTGCTTCAAATGTTTGCTTCGACGACCCTTGCCTCTCCACTGCTTTTGTTCTGCAACGTATCTGGGCACTTGACGATCCACAGAAAAACGAAAGATAAAAAGAGTTTCAGGTAAAAATGTTGGGGGTAATCTCGCCATAAAAAAAATTGAAGATTGGTACATGTACAATGAGACAGTGATCTTTCATTTTGTTTTTTCTGTGTCAAGGCGTACGCAGATGTTGAATGACTCACGGGTAACCATGGAATTTTTCATGAGCTAAGCCTGCCTTCATCAATGCCAATGTGTTTTCCAATTCTCTAATTTTTTCTATATTTTTATTGCTTTCTCTTCAGTCACTTTGAATTTTAACATGATTTCCTACTGAGATATTGATAACCTGACCAATTATCAATATCTCGGAGAAGTTTCCTTTTCTGAATGATTTCAATTAAATAAGCATGCTCAATAAGGCAGGGTTTGGCTCCACAGTTCTATTTATATTTTAATTCGTTAATAGTACGAGTTTTTTTATGTTAATTATTAATATAATTTACGATGGTTATTTTTGGCATAAATACAGGTTATAGGCCATTATTATAAGTATTGCACTGTATTGTGGTCTAATATATTCATATATTAAATTACAAAGTCTCAGCATTATAATATTTACATTCATTCTAGCTGAAATTTGTTTTATATTATAGACAGTCTATTGTTTTATTCACGGATTATAATCTTATATAAATTATGTTATAATTATTATTATTTCTTGATACGATTATGTTGTTATTATTATAATATTATTAAACTCGCGGTTATATGGATAGACGTGAAGCAAGGCGAGAGCAGGCGTCAGGCACAGCATGTAAGGACAGCAGATCAAGAAATGATCTGATTAGTGCGGTGGCCCCGAAAATTCCGACGGAGTAGAAAAAGATACGCAAAGCTATCCTCTCCACATACTCGGGAACCAATGAGATACAACCCGCCCCACCAGCCCGAGCTGACGCGCTTCCCAAGTGTGTCTGCATAAAGGCAGCGTGTTCCAGCTATAGATGCATTTGGTCTCTTACCTCCCACTGAGAACCATGGATACTTGCCTTTACTCGCCGACGCTTGACACTTGCTAAGCCTTGCTTCTTCTCTCACCCTGATAATCACCAGCCGATTAGTTCTTTTGGGACAATAACGACGTCGCGTCGCCTGATGGCGACCAATTCTGCAAACGTCTTTCCCTACACCATGGCCATCTTCTTATTACTAGGCTTGTCTGTATTATTATTGTATTTAGATTGGAAAATATTACACCCTGTAGCTGTCGAGAAATTAGATTGTACATAATTTTGTCCTAACTTTTAGGAAGCTTTCACAATTTCGTTTTCAATAATACTTTAGGGCAGCAATTAGTCACGTTTAAACTATCTATGTTGATTGCAGTAGCAAATGTTACAAGTTTGAGTCCGTCGACGCGGCTGGTAAGGCTTCGTCTCAGGTCAAGATTCGGCGTCGTAGCATTTGCATATTTGTGTATTTCCTTCACTTAGTCATCCGCAACGATGTAACGGTCGGTCAGTACCGACTCATTTTTCCCCGATTTGAAGAGTCAGTCATGTCTAGTATTTAGCCGTCGCGTCGTCAGTCACTTTACTAGGAATCTACTTTTGATCTATCTCGCTCGACAACTCCAGTTGTACCGTTTTTTTTTGAATAAATATTTAGTATTTAGTGCAATTAAATTTTGTTATTGACGTCCATCCCTCTCATCTTAGGATCAGCTGTATTGTGTGGAACGAACCCACAAGGAGAAAACTTATACCACTAAAGACGATCTACAAATTTATTTCAAACCATTTTGTTTGTTTATAAAACAATAAGAAATTTATAGGTTCCACAAGCTCCATGAAGTTCAACACGTATTTCCTATAAAAAAGACCTTTTCTTAAATTTTATACAGAATCTTCTATGTTAGGTGAACCGAGTTTAAACTCAAGATTTCTTTTCAAAAGGAGCCATAGAATACGAATTAAAATATAGCTTTTGAATATCACCCTCTTAAGTCTGTTTTATAGGGTTCCAAAATAACCCCATAAGTGAAAAATTGGGTATTGCTAGTTTTTGGCGCTACTTATGATGTTTTTGCAGTTTTTCAAATACGAATTGTTGCTAGTAGATAAAGTGCTACTTACTACTGATAATTCGATTTTCATGTACATTTCTGTACGATTAATTATAATTTTTTACACATGTCTCTTAGAATCATGCTAGAAAGTTTCACATCTTTTCTACGATTTTCCACTTTTTATCCACTTCTCAATTAGTTTAAGAAAATAATTGAGGCGATTTAACAAACCTAATTGTGTAAACAAATTATTTTTTGTTTCTCAATATCTTCTCCCACATATTCTTCATGAAAGTGTAAATATAGCACCTCCAATATAACACCAATTAACATTAAAAGCCTTAAAATATTATTAATTAATTAAAAACGTCTTAAATTCCTCAAATTATTTTAAAGTGACTCGAATTTTTTGTGAAGTTTTGATAAATCAATTGAAATTTAAAAAATGTCCTCGCAATCTTCTAAATTATCCCAGAAAATTTAAGAAAATTTGTTTATTCTATTGAAACCTTTCGAAATTCTTTTCAAGCTTTCAAAGTCTTTTCTTGAAATCTTAAAAAATCTACATTATTTGAAACCTTTCAAAGTTTAAAATTCTTTTTGAACCTCTTTCAATCTCCTCAAAATTTCTTGAATGTAATTTTTTTATTATTGTGTTTTAATCTTACTTTAAAACCTTCAAAACCTCCCACACTTTTCTTCGAAATTTTAGGAAATCGTTTCAAGTGTTGGAAAACTTTTTTAATGTCATCTTGAAGTTCATTTTTCAACATGAAAAATCATAACAAATAACACGAATTTTGGGAAATTTTTTTTTTTTCAATTTTTGCAGACCTTCTAAACTCTCTGACCTTTACAAATTATTCTAGTTATTCTTGATTTTTTTTAATTCTGCAAAATTACAAAAATTTTCTTACAATCTTTCAGATTCTTCCTTGACAATTTTAGAAATCTTTTGAGATCTTTTAAAACCTTTTGAAATAATCTCTTAAAATTAGTTTATCAAAAATTATTTCAATTTTTTTCCGAGGAATCTGAAACTTACTTAGCTTTAAAATATTTGACACTCTTTTTCAAAATTTTAGGAAATAATTAAATATGTTTTGTAATTTTAAAAGATTTTTTTCTTAGATTTCATCAAAAAAGCAATCATTTAAAATTTCCCCATGAATCTTAAAAGAATTTTTTTCATTCTCTTGACAACCTGCAAAATTCAGTTTACCTACAATTTTTTTAAATCCTGTAAAAAGAAAAAAAATTGTCTCAAAGTCTCCCATATTCTTTTCTCATGCATTCTGAAATCTTCGAAACTTAAACTTATTCTTTTAGAATAAAACCTAAACCACTTAAAATTTTCCCATAAATTCTGAAAAAAAATGTAATTTTGTCAAATCCGAAATAATTATTAAATGCTTCTAATTTTTTCCGAATTCTTTAAAATCAGTTTTCGCTCATAATTTAATTATTCTTATCTCTTTCAAAATGTGAAAAAGAATTGAAATTATTTTGTGGTAGAAAAATTTCAATATCAGAATTATTTCTCAATATCAACCAATCATTTACGATTTAATTTTTCTCTTCTATCAATAATGTTTAGAAACATTTAAAACTCAATTTTATGGTGAAGTAAAATTATTTGTTTGGAAATTTTGATATACAAAATAGATGTTCCAGAAAACTCATAAATCTTTATTAATAGATGAACTTATTGAAAACATTAACTAAAAGTTATATTCGTTCAGTGTCGCAACCAATTATGTTTTCGACAACAATGTGTTTGATATTTTCGAGATATTTAGTAACATCAATTCTTTTAGATAAGACATGCAATTGAAAATGTTACGTTATCGGGTCAAAAATGCCCCCCCCCCACCTCCTCCATACATAACAGACCGTTACGAAACACTTACCCCTCCCCCCTTTTTAATGTTACGTAATATGTTAATGCTCCCTTACTGCGACCTTCAATTCTGATTTTCTCCAAACAGAATCCTTTTCTTTCAGACAAACCAGTGAGATTTTAATCTCGAAATTCTCAGAATTGATTTACTTTTTTACATATGTTTTAAACTGAAATTCTACTATAGTTTCACAACGTTTTTAAGTTGAGCTAAAATTGTTGTTAAACCCGAAAACTCAGCCTATTTTCCGAATTTAAACAATACAGTTTAGGTTAAGTAATTCAAATTTCGATTCAAAATGATATAAGATTATAATTATTTTAAATTAAGCAATTGAGAAAACAAAAGGTTTACAATAAATATAAAGGAACTTCTCATTATATTACACGGTTACGATTTGTAAAAATTTTTTATCATGAAGCAACAATCAAAAAAGCAGTTCAAGTGCATGACATTGGAGTCAACAAAGACAATTGTAAAAAAGAAAGGGTGATATCTTATCGTGTGCATTACGTGAAACTGTGTGAATTATAACATTGGTCAAAAAATATTTATAGCTTTAGATTTTTCATTTCAATTGTAACGTGGTGGCTAACCACCCGTTATGGATCCTTCCGCAGCTTTTCAGAATTAAACATTGGACCGTGATTATTCCACCGTCGGAACAAGCTCAAATTAAAATATAAATTTAGAGATAAGATCTTATTGTAACCTAAGGTGTGAGGAGTGAGAGAGAACTTTATTTTCTTATTTATTTTGTTGAGAACAGATAGAAAACTAGCTATTTGGGTTAGAATTTTTCGACTAAATTTGTATGTAACCTGTGACTAATAATTAGGTTAGATTAGATACCTGGAGTCATAAGGTAAGCAGGACCTGAGGTCCTACAACAATCTCGGTAATCGCAGAGTCGACTTTTATCAGAAAATCCGGCAGGGAAAAACACTGCAATCAACTCCAACCAGCCACACCACGCACTATGCCACCCGTACTACCTCACTACCACCAAGTATACGTCACTCTCACGCATCCACGGTCATTTCACTATCACGGGGCCCATTGGGATGTCGAGCAAGCCACTACTCCAAGTCTCAAGGATCATTAAAATAACTACCAGGCCATGCCAGGCTCGACACTTGTCAACACACAGAGGCAGCCATCTTACACCGGCCGGCGTTCTATACACCATATATAATACTGCTCGAAATTCATATTATGAATTTCGAGCAGTATTAATTAGTTTACGTCAGCCAAAATGTATTCCAAGTAGTATGAGTCAATATGAATGAGCTATAATTGATTTCAAGTAGTATCAATCAGTGTAAGTGAGACACTACTTTTGTCAAGTAGCAAAAATTTGAAATTAGAATGGCGAACCAAAAACTGAAAAAGTGATTTCATTTGCATAAAACTTGAGACTTAGGGGTTTTTGGAATCACTGATTTCGAAATCCAATCCCAATTCGAAATTTCAAAATGGCAGATAAAAAACTCAAAAAGTGATTTCACTTGCATAAAACTTGAGACTCTGGGGGTTTTGGGGTTGCTGATTTTGAATTCGAGATCCAAATTTGAAAATTCTAAATGGTGCACCAAAAACTCAAAAAGTGATTTCATTTGCATTAAACTAAATACTCGAAGATTTCTTGGTTCGCTGATTTCGATTACGAAATATAAATTTAAAAATTCAAAATATCGGATTAAAAACTCAAAAATCTGCTTAATAACCGGGAGTTTTTAGGGTCGCTTATTTCGAATCTGAAATCCAGATGTGAAAATTCAAAACGACGCATCCAAAATGGCAGACCGAAAACTCAAAAAGTAATTTGACTTGTACAAAACTTGATATTCGAGGGTTTTGTAGTTGATGAATTGAAATCCGAAATCCAATTTACAAATTTAAACTTGCGGATTCAAAAAAGCAGAAAGAAAACTCAAAGATGCTCAAAACCCCTTAGATACCGAGCCTAGAGCCAATAAGTCAATTTTTTGTAGTTTGAGTTCAGCATGTTAGATCCGCTATTTTAAATTTTCATATTTTGATTCCAGATTCGTAACTAGCGATACACAAAACTCCTGAATACCGAGTTCAGAGTCAACTCGTTCATTTGTTCAGTTTCATTCCACGATATTGAATTCACCATATTCTATTTAGAAATGTTGCCAATTTTGACCCAAGGTTCGTAATCAGCGACCCCAAAAAACACTAATTATCGAGTTTAGAGCCAAGCAGTCCATTTTTTGTAGTTTGAGTCTCTCATATTGGCTCCGCCTTTTTGACGTTTTATATTTTGACTCCAGATTCGTAATCGACGATCTTAAAAGCCCCTTGATGCCGAATTCTAAGCCAATCAGTTCATTTCTCTAGTATCATTCCGCCATATTGGATTCGCCATCTTGGATTTAAATTTTTTTAAATTTTAATTCCAGATTTGTAATTAGTGACCCAAAGACCCCATGAATATCAGGTTTTATTTTGGCATGTGAGGTCAAAACTTTTCCCTACAGTACATTTGATATAAATCAAACCTTTTTCGATTTTTAACCGCCATATTCAGTCAAATTTTAAAATTTGTCACTTCAGATTCAGAATCAGCGGTTCAAGTTACTATCAGACATGAAGTAAAAAAGAATATGGAGCAAAATAAGTTTCTTTAAAGTTTTAACCATCTAAAATGTGTGACATATATGTCCCACGTTGCTTCAAAAGGTTAAATTAGCCATATTGAATTTCAGATGGAATAAGTTACACTCAGAAAAATGTCCTCTTTTTTTCAAAAAGAATCTATTTAGAGCAAAGATAATTTTTTTTGCGACAGACTGCTTCTATAGATAGCAAGTAGTGGGTATAAGTCAATATAAGTTAGCTAAATCTTTATATCGCAGCGATGGTGGCTGCAAGATTAGGTGAAGTTTGTTGCTACTCGATAATGTTTGCTGGAAAAGAATTTCTTTTTTGACAAATCAAAATCCTCTTTTAAATTTAAATAGAAGTAATATTTGGATCATGAAACATCCTTTTGACTCTAGAGAATGTTTCTCTGAGTGTACGAAAAATTTATTAATCTAATCTTTAAACACATTGTCACTGATTAGTAACTACGTACACAGCTATGAAAATAAACACACAAAAATATGACAATAAAATTATGCATGTGTTCATTACGCTGAATAAACGAGCAATTTAAATGTAATCAGTGAGAAATACGGAGCCTTGGGTATCTTTTATACAGAAGATTGATTTACCATTGTTACCATTGTAGACTTTTATGTAGGCATTCAATGAATAGGTATGAAAATTTCACATATAATGCTTTTTATCTTCCATTTTTGAACATAAAACGCTTACGTTAATTCATCAATTTCGGTATTAATGATTGATAATAATACAAGCAAGTAAAATTACCATATAACACTGAAAAAAAGTATGATATCGATTATAGAAAAAGAAGAATTTGCATCAATTGGTACAACGCAGCGAACCACAATTCAGACATAAATCCGCCAATTAATTCCTCTTTCGTTTCGTGTTTCGTATATGCGATACCAAAATTAACGAATGCTTCTCGCCTCTCTAAAACGACAAAGTTGAACCGAAAGGGGATTGCGGTGAAAATCCTCCAATTTTTCATTCTCGCCTCTCTTTGATTCCACTCTTCCATCCTATCTGACGTGTAAACGTGGGGTTAATACGACACGGTCCATTAAAGACGATCGACCCTGGTTTTCCGGTAAGTCGCTAATTACACGTGGCGCTCGGAAATAGTTGCTTTCACCCTTATTACGGACCCTAGCAACGTACCCGCATTTTAATATTAATAAATTTTGCGCCTGCTAATGCATGGCCTAGCATACGACATTACGTGGGTTCATTAACCGAAACTATCCAGGCTTTAAGCGTATCCGATTTGGGTCTCGACAGAGGAGCGCGAAGATGCCAGGGGGTTCTTAAGAGGCGAGATTATGGCATCACGAACGCAATTCATTTGTCCTACGATAATTGCACATTCCATTTCACATTTCTAAAAGAAACACATTAAAGGACGTTGCCAATTGACTATGATTGCACGTTCACAGTGATTGTCATGTATTTAACGCTTCTCTTTATCCCCTTGATCCACTATTTCCAAGAATTATTAAAAATGACCAAGATTCTGGGATGAAAAACTCTTAGAAGTAATGGTTATCGAAATTTCGTGTCCAACGCCCTAGAAAAATACAACGTTTCATTTCTTCTATTTATTAAAAGAAGTTTCTTGTCTTCATTTCTTTAGGGAACGTCCATTAATTACGTATGGACTATTTTTTAATGTCTACCCCCCCCCCATTGTGAGCATTCGTATGATTTTTGCCCCCCCCCCTTCTTACGTAAGATTTTATCTTTTTTGTTTAATATATCAAAACATTTAAAGATTTCCAGTAATTCGAAATGATTTCCATGGATTTTAAAGTATTTCAAAGGATTACAAAGTATGTCAAAGAATTACAATTTTTTTACAGAATTTAAAGAAATTTCCAAATTTTTTTAGGAATTTCGTGAGATTTTAAGGGATTTTAAAATATTTAAGGGCATTACAAAAATTTGCAGGCATTTTGAACGATTTCAAAGGGTTAAAACTTACAAGAGGTTTCACATGTTTCAAATGATTTTAAAAGATTTCAAGATTCGAAATATTTACCTAGTAAAATTTCAGAGAGAATCTCAATTTTTCAAGGAATTTTACCAGATTTTAAGGGACTTCAAGGAGATTAATCAGATTCTAAAATTTCATTAAAATTTTTATTTGAATTAATTAAAATCTATTTCCGCGGATTACAAACGTTTTTAAGAGAGATCAAGGGGTTTTGAGTAATTTCAAGTGATTCGAAAAGATTTCGAGGTATTTCAAAAGAAGTCACGGGATTTAAAATCATTTTTTAAGGATTTCAAGAGATACTGAAGTATTTTACCGAATTTTGAAGGATATCAGAGAATTTTCACAGGAGTTCGAAGATTCTAAGAAATTTCACAAAATCTGAAAAGATTTTATGGGATTTTGTAAGATTTCAAAGGATTTAACGCAATTTTAGAGGAGTTTTGAATATTATTGTGAATTTTAAGGGATTTCGAGTAATTTCGATGTCTTTTAAAAGATTTTAAGGGATTTCAAGAGATTGAGAATCATTCTCACATATTTTGAATATATCAATTGAAAACATGAGAATGACAAATGATTAAGGACCATCTGAGGTTGGCACGTTGATACATTTAAAATAAAGTATTCGAGGTGCCAATTTCAAATGGTCCTTATCCAGTTGTCATTCTCATGTCTTCAATTAATTTTGAGGGGAATTCAAAGATTTCGAGGGATCTAGTAATATTTTGAAGTATTTCACGGCACTTCAAGGATATTAAGCGATTTTGAGAGATTTAAAGGGATTTACATTGATTTTGAAGGATTATAAGGATTTTTGTGGAATTTAAAAAATTTCAAGCGGTTTCAAGGATTTCAAAAAATTTCACGGAATCTTAAAGAGATTCCACGAGATTTCCATGAAGGTTTAGAGAATGAGTAACTCCTAGACAAATAATGATATAATGTGTATAACAGTTTGAAAAGTAATTTCAACATCCAAAATAGGTTTCAATTAACGGACGCTCCTTTATATCTGGTTCCTCTTTTCTCAATAGAAAGAAAATTCATTACAAATTTCGTGTTTTTTTTTTTTTAATTATTGCAAGAAATAAACTTTTGGAGGAATGGAATTAAGAAGCCTGCAAAATAATAAAGAACAAATTTTGTAACTTCTATTCGCATAAGCTACTCTTGGGTGGAAAATTCACCCCTAAGATTGAACAATGTGATACTTTAAGCTCCTCCTAAATATGGTATTAGCTATATTTGTACCCATCTTTCCCTGAGTGAGCTCACTCAATTTTGTGGAATATTCTACAATATTCAAAAATAAATAGATAGTCAAAAAACATTGAAGAAAAAGTTTACTCACAATGAAAATAATTTCTTGTAACCCATTGCAGCACTAGGCGGTATTTCCAGTGAATTTTTGGAATTTATTTGAATATTTTGCAAAATTTTAGAATTGTTAGAAGTCTTCTAGACTTTTATAGAATATTCTCATATATTGTGCAAATTTTTTAGAGCTTTTTGAAATTTCTGAGTTGCTCTATAGATTATTTTATTTTTTAAACATTCACTGAATATTCTGGAATGTTCCTACATTTTTGTAAATATTTAGAATGTTCTGGAACGTTTTAAGCCTTTTTTGAAATACACTGGAATGTTTTTTAATGCTTTGAAACGTTATGGATTATTCTAGAATTATGCAACATTCTAGTTGTCGAGTTTTCTAGAATATTTAGGGATTTGCCTAAATACTGTAGAATGTTCTGGTATGCTTCATCTTGTTCTGAAATCTTCTGGACTATGGTGGAATGTTTCGGAATTTCCTAGATTTTTCGATGGTTTTAGAATGCAATGGATAGATTTTTCAAGAACATTCCAGATTAGGGAGTCCTCACATATCAAATGACTTGAAAAAATGATTTATAAAAGTACTTTCGAGCTTTCGAATCGTGAAAAGAACAGACAAAAAAGTAATCACTTACCAAAAAAATACCAAACATAGATTTTGACCCATTTCTAACTCGAACTAATCTTTTGACTTTTAAATCTTCTACAGAGACATGAGTTAGGTCGAAACAATTATTTTAAGCTAACAAAAGGAATTTCCGAAATTGGGCACTTACGCCCTCTTTCCTCCATACTCTCGCTTGCGTGGTGCACTGTATGTGTAGCGAGCGTAAAGTTTTATGTAGCGGGCGTAAAGATTCATGTTGTCCCGGCGGCGGAGTGCGCATGAGCAAACGTCACTGAGCTGGAAGTAGCTCCTCATTTACGATTTAAAACCGACGTTTATAGGCGTCAGAAAAAAACCCACAAACTTACAACATACTTTAATTCGAATTATTGTAGTTTTACACCATTCGAGAATGTATGAAAAGCTTAAAAGGTACTTGTATATTGAATAGTATATAAAATATTATAATATTTACTGGCTTGTTAACCCACTTTCATGTAATGAATAAGCCCCAAAATTACAATACTGGAAATAAAATAAACTCAACTTAATTCGATTGGTTCGAGAGCACAGCCAGTTTAAAATCTTATAAATATGGCTCCATCTAAGTTTTACGGTCCCCGTCGGAGTTGAACCCAGGCAAGCGCTGCTTAACTTCGTTGATCGAACGAGAAGTTTTACGTATCCAAAGAGACAAGTCATTACAGTTTTGGTTTGTAAATTATATATCTTATATAAAGGATTTGCCACTTTGACATATTGCAAAGAGAGTTCATATGCAGATTTTCACAATAACACCTTGTTTGGAGGAGATTACGATATCCTTGGCGACAAAGTCTTAATGTGAATTCCTATAGGATTTTTTTCGAGAAACACGAATCTGAAAGTTTTAAATCCATATTTCAAATAATTTTCGATATATCGATGTTTTATGTTAAAGTTATTAACTTTTGTTTTTGGTAAAAATGATTTCTGAATATGGATTCCGTGGGATTTGTTGCGAGAAATGCGCATCTGAAATTTTTAAATTGATATCTCGAATAGTTTTCGAGATATCGATTTGTTCTGTCAAAATTATAAACTGTAGTTTTTTATTTACCTTATTTCTTAATATGTATTCCGACAGGAATTTTGGTTAGAGAAAAGAATCTGAATTCTTTAAATCAATATATCGAATAGTTTTCGAGATATCGATTTTTTCTGTTCAATTAAATAATCGAATAATGTAGGTCTCACCCCTACCCCTTTTTTAACGCCTCATGGGGGGAAGGCCCCCCTCCGATTGGTCACAGAAATAATATTCGGGATGACCAGTCAAATACTTTTTATTAGATTGACTAGTCATCCCGAATTTTCCGGACGACTAGTCCATCCCCTTTTCCAACTCCCCCAATTTTTCGAGTCATCTAGACACAGCCTTCAATTTTAAAGATAGAATCTCAAGGCTTCTGAAAAGTTGCTTCAAATCACAATAATAGTATATTACATCACAAGGAGTGTTAGAGGTGTCTTTGCGGGGGGATCAATGTTTGCAGGACGAGTTGTAAAACCATGGTGGAAGGCCATCGTTTTTCAGATCGTCCTTGCGAAAATTGAGCTCCACATGAGGACCTGTCTAACCCTCTGTTTGATGTACCATATTTTTTCGAAATCAGTATTTTATGAGATTTCTGGGCTTTGGTCGTAAAAACATGCGTCTGACGTAGCAGTCATCTGCTCGGCTGTGATTGGTAATCTCGTATGGCGCGAAATTTGATAATGGTTCGCTCCAAGCTAGAGTATTCTGTGTGTGTGAGTATGTGTGTGGGTGTGTGCGTAAGTGTGTGCGTGTGTGGAAATATTGGATTACTTTTAACATTCAATTGTGGCGGTGTTCGGAACTAATAATATTACAGCAGGCTTTGTAACGCTCACTTTTCAGGAAGCGTAACAGGCTCATAACACGGTGATTGCCATGTCTATTGGATTTTAAAATAATTTTATAGGTAAAAAAAAAGTTTTTGGAAAAATGACCCTTCGACTTTAAATTTGCCGAATAGATCTTCGAAAGTACATTTCTTATAATTTTTCTCCAAATCAAGTTTCTCTGGAAACTACGTCCGAAGAGCATATCTTTCAAAGATGAAACTTGTTCTTTTCAAAGGAATATACATATATGAGCCTCGTTTAAAGTTCTAATAAATATACTGAAGTGAGTATATTTGATGTACTTTAATTTTTATTTGCACAAATGGAGATGATCGTTTAAACTATATTAATAAAATTAAATTGAGCGTGTTTTAACAAATTTAAATTAAACTTTTTTTAAACATGCAGAATTTCATTTTTTCATCACCAATATTTTTGTTGAATTTACATGAAGTACTACTTATTGGATGAGAGACTAACCTGCCAAATATTTTGATTATAATGAAAATTTTGCGGAATTACCACGGTTTCATTACTTTCACCAATTTTTCAAATTACTAGTGACGCTAATTGCACATTTCATTAAAATTGTACGGGTGGACTCGGTTCCAACCAAATTATTTGAAAAATTCTCTCCTGGAACTCATTCAAGCTTATTTTTTCAAATTTCAAAACTATTTTCGAACTGTGTACCGTTACGGAATTTTCCGTAAGACTAATCCCTTTTCGAGCTCATCCAGAGCTAAGGTTGCAGGAAATTCCGTAATGCTGGAACTAGCGCTACACTTTACCGGTTAGCTTAACGGAAAAATTCCGTAATACAAGTCGGTGCCTAAAAATTTAATTGAAATTTTGGAAAATTACACTTTCGAAATTCTTGATTTTTCTTAAAATTCCTTGAAATGCCATAAAATCCTTTTTAATTCGCGGAAATCGTTCTTTATTCCTTAAAAGCCGTGAAAATTCTTCGGTATCTATTAAAATCCCGTAAAATCTCTTTAAATCTGATTAAACTTCCTGAAATCCCTTAAAAACTTGTAAAATCCCTTCAAAAATTGAAATTCTCAAATACTAGGTAATTTTTTCGCGGAAAGAATTAGCATTGAATCAAGAAAATATCGGTACGAATACGTACAATGCCATATTTTCATGATAATAATACATTTTATTGAGACAAGAAATATTTTCCTAGATCAAGAAAATATTGTGTCATCGGTATTTCTAACGATATTTTCTTGATTCAATATTAATTCTTTTTCCGTGTTCAAACTCCTGAAATATTTTCAAGTCATTTGAATATTGTGAAACTCTCGTAATCCTTTGGAATTTGTTGAAATACGCTTGAACGTTTGTAATCCCATGAAATATTTTGAAGTCCCTTAATACTCATGAGATCGCTAAAAACTTGGGAAATCTCGTTAAATTCCGTACAGATTTTGCAATTCTTAGAAATATTATGTAATCCTTACCTGAAAGTTCCTTAAAATCTGTAGAAAACCTTTCAAATTAGGTTTACAATGAACAAAATTGATATGTTGTTAATATATTGAGTAAAAATATATAATCTTGCGTAATAAGGGGGGGGGGTGTGAATCACAACAATCTTACTAATCCTAAACAAAAATTAGAATTTTTCTTTGCCAACTTAAGTTTGATAATCGAATTATAATATTCCAAGCAAACAGAAACAATAATTTTGTCTAAATTTTCACAAAAATTGGATTTATCGCATTTCTACTTCGATTATAAAAATTTCCCGGAAAAAGTTCCCAGTGTGAATTTGAAAATAAAACAGTGAGATAAATAAATATTTATTGTATTTTCGCGATGGACTTCCCCTTTTTAAATTTTGTTTTTGTTATAATGATGTAAGTGGTGTGTAGAAAAATAAACTAATGTTTGTGTTGGACGGAATTGAGATTTTTTGTCTCATCTTTGTCTTTGATCTTGGATTCAGATCTTTAGACTTGTTCGGGAAAATGCCCTTGAGTCATGACACGTTTCGTATAAAGAACGGTTGAATGCCTTCCAGAGAGTCAGAGACAAACGTAGCTCGCGGTTGTTTCGAACTTGGGATACTAGTTTCTCCTAGGCCAAGCTCATTTAAGTTAAGACCCGACCGTTTGCATTCCTACCGTACGGTCTGTTCAAACTTTCAGATGAAAAGGTGTGAGTGAGGGTGGAATGTTGCATCTCAGAGTATAGAATATTTGCTCGGGAAACACGTTATCGAATTCAAACATCGGAATACGACACCTGAAATTTACTAAAGAAGTCACGATGCGATTTCTTTCGACAAGTTCCTCTATGTATTCCATTATTACCAAACATAATTTTATACCTGTATTATAGTAAATTAAACTTTGACTTCTGCAAGTTATTCAATTTTGAGATGACTCATGTTCGGCATTTGATTCCAATCTTTTAATTTTTTTATAAAGAGAATGTCTAAAAGCTGTTTGAGAGCTATTCAAAAATTAACTTTCATTTATAGAATTCAAATTGCTAGTTATATTTATAAAATGTGCACTAATATTGTGCAATGTGAAGAATTTGTAAGATTTCAATTGCTCAGCAAATATCATCTTTTTCACAAGGTATTATAATCATATTTGAAGACTACTTCTATTAGGGCATGCAAAATAGAAAACATAGATATTCTGATTTAAGTACGCGTATTTTACTAAAATACTTTATGTTTTCTTTTTATCCGGTGTCGATAAAGATCATATAACAAGAATAAATTAGAGAATAAAAAGAATGAGAAATATGAATTCGAGAGAATCGTTAAAAGCTCATGAATAAATTTTTCGTGGCATGAAATTATTCCTTCTCTTTGCAGGCGATTCTGGAATAGCAATATATATTCTTAAGTAATTTAAATTTCCATGTTTGAAAATAGTAATCTTTATATCCGGCAAATCGATACGAGACATAATTAGGGTCTCTATCTGACGGATGATTTTGAATTCCCGGTCATTTCTCGACTTTCTCCCTGTTTATTGGTAATTTTTCCCGGAAAATTTAAAGAATACAGGGAATTTTTGAACAGAATTATAATTGTGATTTGAAACATTGGATAATTTTTGGTCAAAAGAATTAAAATTCTTATTTGAAACAGAGAATATTATGAAAGAATTGTCATTCTTAATTTCAACAGGGATTTTTTTAACTTGCTTTCTTTTAAATTCTTCTAAAATTCCATGTAAAAAATTCTCTGTTACAACTAAAGTAATAATTCTTTACAAACATCTCCTGTCCTAAAGTATAGATTATAATTTTTCACGGAAACTCCCTTTCCTAAAGAAATCTTATAATTTTTTACGGAAATTCCCTGTTCCAAGTGAGAGTTATATTTATTTCCGAAAATCCCCTGTTCCAAGTTAAAACTACATTTTTTTTAAACATTTTTAATTGTAATTCAGAAATATAGAAAGTTACTTTTTCTAAAATTTTTTAGAAAACAACTTTTATTTGAAACCCATTTTTTTTAATTCGAACGAAACTTTGATTTGGAATAAAGAATTTTCAAAAGTGGAGGAATTCTGACATGTAACAGGAATTGTTTTCGTAAATTCCCTGTTTATAAATCTGGGGTCGATTATGTATGATCTCACATTTAATTTCATATTCTTCACATGTCATCGTTTTTGTTGCCAAAACGTCTTATTTCAGATCTCACTTAAAGTAAGCTTTGACATGTGACGTGAATTTGAAAACAAAAACTATGACATGTGAAGAATGAAAAGTGACATTATTAGGTGTAAAAATAAGTTCTACCCGTTTAAAGCAACTTTTTTCATGCATACAGATCTAACAAAATGCAAGTATTAATTAGTATAGTGGCCACTGGCTTCTACTACTGTTCGCCAACGCTCAGGCAATTGATGGATTCCATGGCGAAAGAAGGCTTGACCTTTTGACGCTATAAAGTCATCCACAATTTTTCGCAATTCAGTTTCAATTTGAATTTGGTGCTCAACTAAGCTGTTTTGTAGCGAGCGAAAAAGGTGGTAATCGGAGATGGCAATGTCTGAAGAGTAAGCAGGATGCGGCTGAATTTCTAATTGCAATTCTTCTATGGTTTGACGGACCACGGAACTGCTATGTGGCCTAACGTTGTCGTGCTGTAATATTACTAGTCTCCGTCCATGCCCAGAATATGATCTCTTTTCTTGGATTTTTTCGCCAAACGGTTCAATTGAAAACAGTAACGTTCGCCAGTGTTACTCGTTTGAATTGAACCGCTTGGCGAAAAAATCCAAGAGCAGAGATCATATTCTGGGCATGGACGGAGACTGGTAATATTACAGCACGACAACGTTAGGCCACATAGCAGTCCGTGGTCCGCCAAACCATAGAAGAATTGCAATCAGAAATTCTGCCGCATCCGGCTTACTCTCCAGACATTGCCCCGTCCGATTACCACCTTTTTCACTCGTTGCAAAACAGCTTAGCTGAGCACCAATTTCAAATTGAAGCTGAAGTGCGACAAATGGTGGATGACTTTATAGCATCAAAAGATCAAGCCTTCTTTCCTTATGGAATCCATTTATTGCCTGAGCGTTCGCGAACAGTAGTGGAAGCCAGTGACCACTATATTAATTACAACTTGTATTTTGTTAGGTTTTTATGAATAAAAAAATGTTGCTTGAAACGGGTAGAACTTATTTGTACACGTAATATATATTCTTATATAATTCTTTATGGAAGCTTCCAGTTCTGTCTCGGAATTATAATTCTTTCTCACTGAATCAAATTCCCTATTATTTCCTGGATTACCCGATTTTCTGGTCAGGTAGACACGGTGATATTTTTTAAACAAAGTTATAACTTACTTGGTTTTCTTGATAGAAAAATCAGCAAAATTTATTGGCTTTATTGAACGCCAGCTGTATTTTCTTATCAATAAAATATAAAATACAAGACTTATTTGATTTTCAAAGCAATTAAAGAAAAATTGTTGTTGTTGTTCAAAAATTGGAACGACCTTTGTGATAAAAAGGACGTTAATTGTAAATGATTATGCAATCATAATTATGTAATTGAAATGAAATTAAAAATGAGTTTATTGCATAAAAAATGCTTTAAAAATCAATTACACGTTGTGATAAAAAGATTGGTTCAAATTCTTTTTTTATTAATACAGTATTAAAAAATGCAATTTAC
Source organism: Andricus grossulariae (assembly GCA_011634705.1). NCBI lineage: Eukaryota > Metazoa > Arthropoda > Insecta > Hymenoptera > Cynipidae > Andricus > Andricus grossulariae. The sequence continues at coordinate 84,725,569 of JAABKJ010007545.1, read as the reverse complement.
ATTTTAGTTAAAATTTTAGCGTAATAATAAATTTTTTCTTCCCTTCATGATAGTTTTTGAAATTATCGTTGATTGAAAAAAAAAATTTCTTCTTTTTACAGTCCTTTTACCGAATAATCGTCTAACCGTGTGCAATACCGTCAAACGAAAATTTGATAGTCTCAGAACAGAATAATTGGTTTGTATTAAACATTTCTTATTTTTGGTTAGCTTCCCCATACCTCGGGAGTAATTTTTTATTTTTGTGACAAATTGATAATTCGCTTTTCAATCGCTACCAAAACAAATGCTCAAAACCGGTAAAATTGTAGCCTCCAAATTCTTGGACGATCTACTAGGAATTGGTTCACTTTTTTAAAACAAGACTTTTTTATCCTCATTCAGAAACTCAATATCTCCGGAGTAAGTTTTTATTTTGTATTTAAACTAAAAATTAGATTTTTTTGCAATCCGCAACCTAGCCTGTTTCAATTTGTGGTTAGTGTTACTTTGAGATTGTCATCTGGTTATCTGGTACTGCAATGCCACATTTCACTTACATACTTTACTATAATTTTATGCACAAAATTAGTTATCCAAACTTGTTCTTATCACAATTAAATCAAACTTGTAATTCATTATTCTTACTTCTAAGTCGCGAGATCCAAAAAAAGTATTGCTTTCTTACCTTTTTCAATATATCGAGCTTTTTTACGCTCAAAATGATCGATCATCTTCGATTTGCTTAAAACTCACTTATTTTGTGTATTTTTTTAGGTTGAACTCGAATCTAACCCAAAAAAGTATGGCTCTCTTATCATTTTTGAGATATGGAGAAATTTAGCTCTCGAAAATTTCGATTATCCTCCCTTTTTTTAAACCCACAGATTTTACTTACATTTAACCAGGACGCGTGTTTTTCAGGCCCCGTGAAAAGGCGTTCGGCGTGAGTGGGAAGAAGGATGTGGCCTTGGTCCGTTCTCCCTGCCACCATTTCAAGGTCCCTGATTAAAAATGTTTAACACTATGGCGTAGGGTTTGCTTTAGGACTGGCAAAGGGGTTCGGCATGAGTGAGAAGAGGGCATGTGGGACACATCCTTCGCCCTACTCACACCGAACCCCTTTTCCAGGGGACCCACATACATCGGGGAACATTGGAAAGGGCACTGGGTGCTTTCGTATTAGAGGTGAGCACCACCAAATCCCAATTTGGTGGTGTTTCCTACTCGGAAGCACCCCCTACCCTTTTTTCGGTTGGATTCGTCTTCAGCATGAAAAAATGCGTAAAATCAATCGAGCTCTTCCGCAGTTTTACCCTATTCGATTCCTGACTATTTTCTCCCTAATCAAGTTCCCTCTGGCCTGCAATTTTGTCATTTGCGATCAGACATAGAAAAAAATCTGGCTACGATCCTACAAACGGCTGCATCCCAGGATACTGCACGTCAAGAGCGAGCGAACGACGAGATAAAGCACGGTGATGAAAAACGAGGCTAGGATTCAAAACTCCAACGCACCGAGCGAGGACGATCACGCGATGGCCAAAGCGATAGCAATTGCAACGACTCGATTTCCGCTTGGGAGTTATTGACCACGTACATAGGTAGCGGCCAAAGTGAAATCGGAAAGCTGTCACGATATGAAATTGACATCTTTTCCCATGCCCGACAACTCGCTCTGACTTTCTCTGACTGATACATCCAACTGCCTTCTGTTACTGCTACACGTACCTACACACGTATACACACATATACATTAGGGTGGTTCACAGTCGTACTTGGTGGGTTTTTAAATTTGTTTCTTTGCTCTCACTCCCCAGTTTTGTTCAAGTACCCAATAAATGTTGTCCAAGTACGAGCTAAAGCAGTTAATATTAACACGTACGGGAGACCGTGACGAGATCAGCATACGGTGTCAAGTTAGATTCTGAACTGTCTCTCAAAACATATGGTTTTTGTTGCTGCTCTTTTCAGAAATAACAGAAATAATGATATTGAATTTCTGAAAAGCAAAAACAAACTAGCTATGAATTCGATATGGGCTGTTTCCGCTCTGTTTATATGTACAATTTTAAGGTGCTCATTTGATGAGCACTTTGCTTGATCATTATGATTAATTAGCAAATATATTTGCTTTGTCGCAGAAGAAGCCAAAATAAACAAATACGAATATTTCAATCAAGATGTCTCGATTCAAGGAGACTTACCTATTCTTGCATGAACTTTCAATTCTGTTAATTAAAATGTTTTTTCTGTTTAAAACAGATTTTTCAAATTATATAAATGACCATAACTTCCGTAATCTTCAATACAATGGATAAATACTATAGGTCAATCGATTCGTCTCGAGACGAAATTTTTGGCGTTCCTAGAACTGATGGCCTCCGCAGCTTCGTGATCAGTGCTGCGGGGCCGAAAGAGAGGATGTGCTCAGTCATGCGTGACAAATAACTCGAGGGCCGCTCCCTCAGCGCGTTATTTGCGTCAGCTGTTACCATGGATCCAAATCCAAAAGAAATGGTTCATGCGACCCTGCCTGTTTACTTTTTGATTGCCTGGATTTACGGTGAAGGTCACTGCAAGCAATGCCCGAATCTGTGCGCAATTCCAAGTTCCAGTCTATTAGACATTTTTTTAATGAGGAACGTTCAATTAGACGAATTAACATTTTTTTGAAATTGTTACCATCACAAAGCTACGTGCGCGTGCAGTATTTTAATTTGCGGAAAAAAATAATTGTTTATACAAAATAAAAATTTCGAATTACTATTGGTTAAGTTTATCTGTTTATTTGTTTTTAAGGTTATATAAATATGATTTTTCTAAAATTTTTGAACAAATTCAAAAAAATTATTATTTGTAATTTCTGTAAAACTTCAAAAATTTCTAAATGTCTTTTGAACTGAATCTGATTATTACTAAAATTTGGAAAAATCTTCTAAAATGAAAAATATTGCCTTAACCTTCCATATTCTTTTTTGACAATTTTGGAAATCTTTTGAAATGGGTTAAAATCTTTTTAAATAATCTTTTTAAATTAATATTTCAATATAAAAAATAATTGAAAATTTTCTTATAAATCTAAAGACATTTTTTTGTATTATCTGGAAATCTTTTGAATCTTCGAATTGCTTCAACATTTTATTTCAAAATCTTCAACAATCTAAATATTGATTTACATTTTACTCAAAACTTTGCAAAATCTTTGAATATCCAAAATATGTTCCCAAGATCATCCATATTTGTTCGAAATTTCAAGAAATAATTTGAAATGTTTTGAAATGTTTTTCAATTTTCTCTTAAAATTCATTTTTCAAAACAAAAAATCATTCGAAATTTTCTCAGGAATCTTGAGAACATTTCTTTATTCTCTTGAAAGCTTTAAAAAAATTTAAAAAGCTTCTTTTTCTAAATTTCAAGTAAATGATGTATCACAATATAAACAATATAAAGTTCGTTATATGTTAGTTAATAAGTCAAAAAAATGTTTTTTGAAATGAAATACAAAAAATAAGGTTCCGCGAACTTTTCTATTACAAGAATTGATCGATTTTTTAATTTGCTGAAAAAATTATTTTTGGATTGTAGGACAGGTATTCCTTAAATTTTTTTTCAAGAGTAGAAATATTTGTCAGTAAGGTAAAATCTCCTAAAGTTTTATAATTAAACAAAAATAGGAATCACTTTACCTTCTTAATCATAACTTTATCATGAGATCGCAACTCTATAGGTATTAATACCCAGCTTAAAATTTTTGTTTATAACGAACAAAATTTGCTCAATAAAAGGAACAAATTTTATAGTCAAACCTTTAGACAATCTAAACAAAGGATTTCATAAGGCCCCATATTGTGGACATGCTTCTAAGACATTTTGTGGGCCTCGAATGTTATTTTATTGCAATTTTGGATAATGGAATAAATATTTTACTGTGGATCATGTTCTAAGACACTAAGCGGCAGATTTTGTGACGCTTTTTTTACAATATAATCAATAGTTTTGCGAATTTATCCATTATGTAAATTACCTACGAACAATTAAAACAAATTTTGAACAGTCTTTTTGTAGGACCTGCTTTCTCAAATATCACAGGAGAAGTATTATCCCTGTATAATTGTGTATCAAGGAAGTTTTTCTACTGTCTTACGAAATAGCGTCGCGTCACTTCATGGAGGGTGTGAGAACCTTAGTCTTGATACAACATACATACCCTTGCGAAACGCGTTACGTGCGTATACTGCATAATAGCAGCGTGCTTTGGCTGAGAAGGAAGATGCGCTTATAGAGGTTACAGACCCTAGGGACCCACTGACGATGTCTACAGGCACGCGTTACACATACATAACGCGACATTACGCAGCCTCCAGGTTACCGTAAGCTTCGCGAATACTTAACGCAAAACCTCATCGGTTTCCACAACCCTTTGCTGCCTGCATGGAGAAAGAGGGTCGATAAGCCCGCAAAGATCGAGGCGTTAGGGTTGCAATAGGGAACCTTTATCAAAGGTGTTGATGGGGAGGTTATATACGGACTCAAAGGGAAGTCCAAAACAATATCCCAGGGACTATTTGGCAGAGGCTTAGCAGGATAAAATGCTACTTTCTTGCTTGTCAAATTTATTGCCAAGAGATTCAAGAACGGATTCAGAAACAGAAAATATTTACCTCAATGTTTTTTATTTGAAAACTGGCTAATGTTTACATCGACATGTGTTAATCAAGCCTGAGATTTTAAAAAAATAAGTAAGTAGGCCCTGAGTTTTTCACCGGTCGGTCAATTATTATATTATTATTAATAATATGTAGTATTTGAAAAACATCAAAAAATAAATTAAGTAACAAAAAACTGAGGCCGAAGATCGAAATTCATGCAAAATTGCAAACTGCCTTTACGAAAAAATATTATAGGTAAATCAGTATGGGCTTATAATGAATTTCGTATAATTATAAATAATTAATTTGTATTTTAAATTATATATATGCCTCTGGTAAAAGCAAACTTCAAACTTCCATTCATGTCGTCAAGAAGTACACAGGAAAGATTGGGATGGACTTTGGATTGGATAAATGTGCCAAAATTCATCTGAAGAAAGGAAAGATTGTTGGCGTTCCCAAGCTATAAAACAGTTGAACCTTTAAACCTAGAATATGAATTTTAATAAAAAAGTTATTTTACAACCAAGGAGTTGAATTTTTAATCCAAAAAGATGAATTTTCAACGAAAAATGTAATATTTCAATAAATAATATTTTAATTTCAAATAAAAAATAGTTGGATTTAACCGAAAAAGACATATTTTAAACAAAATACCTAAATAATTATCTAAAACAAATCAATTTTCAACCAAAAAATTGATTTTCCTCCAAAAAATAAAAATTTCAACAAAATACACAATTTTCGGCCAAATAGTTCAATTTTATACGAAATCGTTTACCTTTCGGGCCGAAAATACTAATTTTTTGCAAAATAGTTAAATTTTCAAATAAAAAATGTGAGTTTTTAACAAAAAAAGTTAATTTTCAACCGAAACAGACCAATTTTCAACCAGATAGTTGCATTTTTAACAAACAAACAAAAAATGAAATGTCTACAGAAAGAGATGCATTATCATACTAAATAGATAAATATTCAACGAAATAGTTGAATTTTCAATTTAAACAATTTTGTAAAGAAAGAAACAAAAGTTTGATCAAACTGCTGAATTATCAAAACAAGAAGACGAGTTTTTAACAAAACAGTTGAATTTTCAACCAAGAAGTATGACCGCTTGAGAAAAAATGGTTGAATTTTCGACAAAAAATTCAATTTTGAACCAAATAATGAAACTTTAATATAAAAACGATGAATTCTTAACGAAAAATTTAATAGTAGACTTTTCCACCGAGAAGAATGAGCTTTCAACCAAAAATAAAAAAAAAAAGTAAATTTTCAGTAAAATTGATTAACCATTCATATCTCTATGACATGAACACGCGTGCCCAGTTATGATTAATGTTATATTTTCAGATGCATGAGTGTCTTCATCGAATCCAAATCAATTACACTTTGTCAGGGTCCTCATACGCTACTTCTCTATATAGCTCCATTATCGATTTCCACAATTTAGTTTTTGCAACCCATTAACATGTATAAAAATAGATTACGATTTTCAAACCGATTTTGAAGATAGTGAAGTAAATTTCCAGGTAAATTGATTAATCATTCATATCACATGAACAGGCGTGCCCAGTTATGATTAACATTATATTTCCAGATGCATCGGTGTCTTTATCGAATCCAAATCAATTATACTTTGTCAGGGTCCTCATACGATTCTTTTCTACATAGCTCCATTACCGATTTCCAAAATTTAATTTTTGCAGCCCTTTTTTATGTATAAAAGTAGATTACGATTTTCAAAACGATTTTGAAGATAATGAAGTAAATTTCCAGAGAAATTGATTAACCATTCATAGTCCTATGACATGGACACGCGTGCCCAGTTTTGAATAATGTTATGTTTCGAGATGCAGATCGAGATCCACAAAAACATAAAAATTACGGAAATAAGAATTTTTCAAAACATATTTTTGCCAGAGTCCTCATGCTACTTTTCCACATAGTTCCATTACCGATTTCCAAAATTTTGTTTTTTCAACCCACCCTTATGTATAAAACTAGATTACGATTTTCGATACGATTTTGAAAATAGTGAAGTAAATTTTCAGTAAAATTGATTAACCATTCATATCCCTATGACGTAAACAACAGATCCACGAAAATATCAAAATTATGATAATAAGAATTTTTTTTAACATATTTTGTTGACGTGCAAAAACAAGGAGTTTATGTATCGAATCCGAATTAATTATACTTTGTCAGGGTCCTCATACGCTTCTTTTCCACATAGCTCCATTAACGATTTCAAAAATTTAGTTTTTTAAACCCATTCTTATGTATAAAAGTAGGTTACGATTTTCAAAACAATTTTGAAGTTAGTGAAGTAAATTTCCAGAGGAATTGATTAACCATTCATATCCCTATGACATGAACACGCGTGCCCAGTTATGATTACTGTCATGTTTCCAGATGCAAATCGAGATCCACAGAAACATAAAAATTACGAAAATAAGAATTTTTCAAAACATATTTTTGCCAGAGTCCTCATATGCTACTTTTCCACATTACCGATTTCCAAAATTTTGTTTTTTAACCCACCCTTGTGTTTAAAACTAGATTACGATTTTCGATACGATTTTGAAAATAGTGAAGTAAATTTCCAGTAAAATTGATTAACCATTCATATCCCTATGACATGAACGCGTGCCCAGTTATGAATAATGTTAATGTTCCGGATGCAGTTCGAGATCTACGAAAATATCAAAATTACGAAAATAACATTTTTTTGAAACATATTTTGTTGACGCGCAAAAACAAGACGCCTATGTATCGAATCCGAATTAATTATACTTTGTCAAGATCCTCATATGCTACTTTTCTACATAGTTCAATTACCAATTTCCAAAATTTTTTTTTTCAACACACCCTTATGTCTAAAAGCAGATAACGATTTTCGATACAATTTTGAAAACAGTGAAATAAATTTCCAGTAAAATTGAATATCCATTCATATCCCTATGACATAAACACGCGTGCCCAGTTATGATTAATGTTATATTTCCGAATGTATGGGTGTCTATCGAATCCAAATTAATTATACTTTGTCAGGGTCCTCATACGCTACTTTTCTACATAGTTCCATTTACGATTTACAACATTTTGTTTTTTCAACCCACCCTTATCTCTAAAAGTAGATTACGATTTTCGATACGATTTTGAAAATAGTGAAGTAAATTTCCAGTAAAATTGATTTACCATTCATATCCCTGTGACATGAACACGCGTGCCCAGTTATGATTAATGTTATGTTTCCAGATGTAAGGGTGTCTCGTATTGCAAGCTGTAACTGCAATGTACACGTTAATTAAATACTGTTATTATTAGGTCGCCTGTGCGAAACGTCACTGGGGACAAGCGGTAAATGTTAACGGCCTAAAATAATTCAATCGTAAAAGGTAGCTCCTCATATTTCGACAACATAATAAATACAGGGGCAATAATATCGGTCGTTTATATTTGATCTATTAATGAAGGTGTCATTTCAAAAGTGGTGCACATTTTGGTCAATAATGAATTATAGCGCATTTGTATGGATTTTATAATAATAATTCATAAATTTTATTACAGCGAGAAATAAATTCGTGATAAATTCGTCAGTTTTTTTACCTAGTCCTTGTTTCCCGCCTGAAATTTTAGAGGTCCCCTAAAATGCGTAACATCAGCAATTCGGACCTACCCCATTTTTTTCACACAGTTGCGATTCTTTTTTTTCAAGAATGTTTGATTTTTCCCATTTCTTAAAGTCATTTTATCTCTGGTGCATATATTTTTGAAAAAATTTCGATCTTTTTTTGTTTTATCATAGTCGCATGTCCTACCAAGCGACCTTTATTAACGCCTAAAATTTATATCCACCACAAATACATTCATTGATATATAAGTTTCAAATTTTCATACTCTTTCTGGTTACCCTTAATAAAAAAAAATCAGGCAATTTGAAAATTTGTTTGTTTTAAAAAATCTCGTTTTCTAAAATTGTCAACTATTGGCAATCACTCTCAATAGTTGACTTCTTGAAATTGGAATTTTTCATACTATTCTTCTCTCTTAAGTTAAGCAAGGTTTTGATCTTCCGAGAGTTTTAAACTGATGATTATTACATTAGAGAAAATGTTAAAGAAACAAAAACAGAAATGTATGACATTTTTCAAATAGTAATTTTTTTAGTTTTCTTTCTAGCTTACTGAGGAAAATACTTTTAATAATTTAGTGTTCTATACTGAAAGGAATTCGCTAACAAAAAATGACAAGAGCAAGGAATCAAAACCTATCTATTGATAAAAATACATTAGAAAAATTTCAAATATAAACATTTTTTTGTTTTATTGTTTATATATATTCTGGTCTTTGACCTTTTTGAATTTTTTTTATGTACAAGGCAAAAATGTATAGTTTAAACGGAAAAATACTGAAAAATAAAATCAACAAAGCAAAAATTCATTTAGAAAAAATAGAGTGGCCTGATTGCTGCTCAGTTGAATATCTTAGTGACGCCACATCTGTTTGAATGTGACCAAATAGACATAAATTAGAAATTATCATTTTTTTAAGTATTAGAAACATAAAAAAAATTTATTTTTTTCATGTTTCTAAAAATATGTTCATCTCATTTCATACAACATCCTCATTCAAGTTCTACATACGAAAAAGAATCATAAAAAAACTTATTACATGTATAAAAGTGCAAAAATGTAAATGTAGTGATTAATATTAAAGGGCCAGCTGCATTTGCAGTGATGGTTCACGAATAGCAGGATGAAGTTAATAATTAATAAAACCGTGCATGCAGAATTTTATATTACGTCGGATGTAAATATTTCTAATTATTCAGCATGAGATCTCGGGATGGAAATGCTTTCCAGCTTTGTAAAGGATTGCATTATTTACACTTCTGGTGGCTGCTCGATGCTTCTGCTATTGTTGAAAACGAAATATATATATATAATTTAAAATCGTGAAAAAATAATGAGTCGCAAAGATTGGAAAACACACTTCTCTGATCAAGAAATAAAATTTTAATCGTTGTCGATACATTAAATGCCAGTATTATCGACACAGAAATTGTAGTAGTTGCATTCTCAATCATGTAGTTAGATTTTCAATAAAAAAACGCAATTTTGAGAATTTAGTTGAATTTTCAAGCCGACATGTTGAATTTTCGAGAAAAAAGTTCATGTTCAACGAAGATGGAAAATTTTTCAAGCAAGAAAGGTGAATTTTAAACAATGAAAGATGAATTTTGTACCATAAAAGATGAATCTTCAATGCAAAAGTACGAATTTTCAACAAAATTCGTAAATTTTGAACCGAATAGTTGAATTTTCTACTAAGAAGGATAAGTTCTTATCCAAAGCAATAGTTACATTTTTAACAAAAAAGAACTATAAAGTGACTTTTAAATCAGAAAAGAAGAACTTGCAACAAGAAGGATAATCATCAATCAAGAAAGATAAATTTTTGATAAAACAGTAGAATTTTCTACCGAAAAATATGATTTAGCAAAAAAGTGAACTTACGACCAAATAGTCAAATTTTCAACTGAATCAAAGAATCCTCAATCAGAAAAAAATGAATTTTTAACTAAAAATGTGATTCTAATATTTCAACCAAAAGAGAATTGAACTTGAAATCCAAAACAATTTAATTCAACTAAACCAGACGAATTTTAGATAATATAGTTGAATGCTTAACAAAATAGATGATTTTTTAGCAAAACAGTTAATTTTTTTAACTTAAAAGTCGAATGTTTCTGAAAATATTTGAATCGTTAAATTTTCAGTTTAAAAAGGTAATTTTTAAAAACAAAAAAAATTTAAACCAGTTTAGCTTAACTAAAAAATACGAATTTTTAACAAAATGTTTGAATTCTCAACCAAAATTATGAATTTTCAACAAAATACATGAATTTTCGACTTACGAAGGATAAGTTTTTAACCAAAAATGGAAGAGTTGAATTTTGATATAAAAAGAATAATTAAAAAAAAAAATTCCAATAAAATAGTTCAATCTTCAAGTAAATTGTTTAATTTTCGTCCAATAATATAAATTTTCAACAAAGAAGTTCATTTCTAACTGAAAAGTCTAAATTTCTACCAAATTGTTGAATTTTGAATTCATGAAGGACAAATTTTATACTAAAAATATAATAGTTAACTTTTCAGATAAAAAATTAAATTTTCACTATAAATGGAATTTCCAAGAAAACACATGAATTTTCTACCAAATACTTAAATTCTCAACTAATGAATCTTAAGTCTTCAACCAAAAATGGAATAGTTAACTTTTCAGATAAGAAAGTTAATTTAAAAAAAAAACTAATTTCCAACTAAATAATTAAATTTTCAAATAGTTTAATTTTTACAAAAAAGTTAATTTTCTGCCGAATAATCTAATTTCGTACCAACTTGTTGAAGCGTCAAGCCATAAAGACGAATTTTCTACAAAATAGTTGAATTTTCTACCCAAAAATATGAATTTACAATAAAAATGGTGATTTAAAAAAAAAAGGCTTTTTGACGAAACATGTTAAAGGTATTATTTCAACCAAAAAAGATTTTAATCTGAAATCAAAAACCAAAAAATATTAAATTTCAACAAAATATTTGAACCCTCAACCAAAAAAGAATCATTTTCAACCAAGCAGTTGCATTTTTACCCAAAAAGGATGAAATTTCAATCAAGGAGATTAACTTTCTGATAAAAAAGACGAATTCTCAAGAAAATATACGAATTTTTGAAAAGAAAAGATCAATTTTTTTGATTTTTCAACCCAGAAGATTAATTTTTTACCAAGAAAGAAAAATTATAGAAAAATACATGAATTTTCAACCTATTACGTGAATTTTTAACTAAAAAAGACGAATTTTCAACCAAATAGTTGAATTTTAATCTGAAAAAATTAGTTTTTAGCGATAAATGGAATAGTTAAATTTTGAATTAAGGAAATTGATTTTCAACGAAAAATTAAATAAATTTTCTACAAATTGGTTGCAGTTTCAATAAAATCATAAAATTTTCATCCAAATAGCTGGGTGCACAGTAGGGTGGTCCAAAAGTTTTTTTCTTCGAATTTTGATGGGGACACCCCAGAAATTTGTTCGAATCCACACAAAAATAAATAAATTTTTTTGGTTTTGAAAAAAAATTTTGGTAAAATGAAGTTTACCATGTATTTCCCATAAGAAAAAAGACGTTTTTGTAAATCTTATTCAGAATCCTCAATATTATCTCGATCGAGTTGAAACTCAACATTTATGTTCACAATTAGCCATAGAATACGATTAATATATCACTTTTCAAATACCAACACCATAAGTCTGTTTTATAGCGTTCCAAAGAAACCCCATAAGTGAAAAAATGGGTTTTGCGAGTTTTTCTCTCTAATTATATGATTTTTATTGCGGTTTTTTCAGTGAAAATAATTTCTGGCACATAAAAGACCATTTCATACCAATGATTAGACGTTCATATAAATTGTTTAAACAATTTATTATTGTTTTTAGCAATTTTCTCATAGAATGGAGATAGAAAGGCGCTGTTTTTTCACCAATTTTCCATTTGATGTACAATTTTCAATTAGAGGGAAGTGATAGCTTATCAATTTTAACAAGAGTGATTGTTCAAACAATTAATTATTAATGTTAATAACATTCTCTTAGAAAGATGCTACAAAAATGCAGTTTAAAAAAAAGATCACTTATAGTCAAATTTTCAATTAAGATAAGTTCAGTAACTAATTAATGTCAGGAAAATTGATTGTTTAAACAATCTATTATAATTAATAATAATATTATACTTGAATAATGTTAGAAAGATGCAGTTTTTTTTTAATTTCTGGCTTTTTGTCCAATTTTCATTGGGAGTAAAGTAATAATAAATTAAAGTTAACAAAATAATTGTTCAAAACAATTGATTAGCATTGTTAATAATATACTCTTTGCTTAATTGGTAGAATGTTGCGGTTTTTTCTGAAATTTTGAACTGTTTGTCTATTATTCATTACATAAGTGCTAGAACGTGGCGTTTTTTTTAAATCTTCTACTTTGCTTCGCGCTCATAATTACTAACAATTAATAAATAAACATTAGAGAAAAGTACATTTTATATAATTTCTTTCCCTTTTGTGAATATATTTGTCTGAAATAAAACACATATTTTATATAAATAAATATACTATTAAAAAAAAATCATTTTTCTTGTGGTTGACTTATTATTTGTTTATAAATAAAAAGGAGATGCAAAGATAAATATTTTAGAAAAAATTGCCACTTTCTAGCACTTATCTAAGAAAATATAGTTATAAACAATAGTAAATTATTTAAACAACTTTTTTTCTCAACTATAATTAATTGCTACCTCACTAAGTGAAAAAAGGACAGAAAGGTAAAAATTGCCGAAAAATCACAACTATCAGATGAAGATAGTCATAAACAACAATAATTCGTTTAAACAATTATTTTTTCCAAACATAATTAATTATTAGGTCACGCCTAATGAAAAATAGAGAAGCAGTTAAACATTTAAGATGAAACCGCAAAATTGTACCAATTAAGCAAAAAGAATATTATCAACAATGATAATAAATTGTTTAGAGAATTATTTTGTTAACCTGAATTCATTATTACTTCACTCCAATTGAAAATTGGACAAAAAGCCAGAAATTCCAGAAAAAAACCTTATCTTTCTAGCATTATTCGAATATAATATTGATAATAGTATTAATTAATTGTTTAAATAATTACTCTTGTTGAAATTGATAAACTATCACTTCCCTCTAATTGAAAATTGGACGACAAATGAAAAATTTGTGAAAAAACCGCGTCTTCCTAACTCGATTCTATGAGAAAATTGCTAAAAACAATGATAAATTGTTTCAACAATTTATGAGAACATTTAATTATCAGCATGAAGTGGTCTTTTATGTGCCAGAAACAATGTTCATTAAAAAAACCGCAAAAACGTCACAGTTAGCGCGAAAAACTCGCAAAACCCATTTTTTCATTTATGGGGTTTCTTCGGTAGCCTATAAAACAGACTTATGGTATTGATATTTAAAAAGTGATATTTTGTTTGTATTCTATGGCTAATTGTGAATTTTCTTTAAATTCAATTTTTTCCCCTATTCTCAACTAACTTCCCCTTTTTTTTAATTACGCGGCAAATTCTCTCATATTAGTAAGTGTACCCATTATTGAATAATAATTAAAGCAATTATAGTACTTAATTAAATTATTTATGAATTTTTCCTATTGGTTCAAAATTTATGACGAATTTTCTTTGGTTGAAAATTCATGCATTTTGTTAAAAATTCAACTATTTTATTTGGTAGAAAAGTAAGCTTTTTATTGAAAATTCATATTTTGCATTTCAAAATACAACTGTTTTGTAGAAAATTCGTTTGCTTGGCTTGAAAATGCTACAATTCAGTGGAAAACGATAATAAAAACTTACGAAATTTAAACATCCATTTTTTGCTCAATAACAATGTTTTGAAAATGTGCAAAAAGATGTTTATTTTTATTGAGTCATATGCACAAATTTAAAAAAAAGTTGAATATGTCAAACCTGGAATTTATTCAGCGGGAACCAAAGAAACATTATATCATTTTGCTTTTTCGGAAAAAAATTTTGTCGTGATTCAGGATTTTTGGGATTTCATTTTTTTTGCGATATTGGAAAGTTATAAACACCAGAAAAAAATGTTTTCCAGAAACAAAAAATAATATGTTTCTTTGGTTCAAGCTGAAGAAATTTCAGCTTCGAATCAATCCAAAAAACATGTTTTTGTACATTTCCAAAAAATTCTAAATAAAACAAAATTTATTTTTGAATTTAAGAAATTTTTAATTCTAATTTAAAAAAAGAGAACAGGAGATATTAACCGATTTCAAAATTTGTTTCTTTACTTATTTAAAAATTTATTATTTAAAAATATAACAGTTCTTATAAAAAGGTTGTTTGTTCTTTTCGACATGTAAAAATAAATGTTTAATCTTTCCCCTATTTTCCCTTTTTTTGTGAGAAAATCAACCTATTTCCCCTTTTTTGATCTCCTTTTGCGCTGAGATTCTCAACCTTAAAATTTAGCTTCTAACGAAAAACAGTTGGATTTTATCATTGGATTCTATTAATATTCAGAGAAAAAAACGACAAAAAGGGCAAATTTCTTGAAAACAGGGGAAAAATAAGAATTCTGTTTTGAGTGTGAAGTCTGAAATACAAAAGTCATTTTCAAACCGATTAAATTATCATTTAACTGTACTGTTAATTGTTCATATTAGCCTAATCAATAAAAAAGCATGTTTTTTTAGTATGGCTGACCAAAATTGACTTTACCTACTTTATTTTCTCCCTACATTCAATTGAGTGATTACTTCTCAGTAGTCGTGTCATATATCACAAGTTGTCACAAGAGGAAGCGGTGAGTCAAAAATCACTGAAAAAGCGTCACCTAATATGTGGAGGCTCCCATAGTTAAATTGAAAATATTTAGTTTTTAATTTACAACATGAAAAATAAACCTTATATAACTCCATCCAAATATGTATCAGAAATTTGTAATCGGTGTGGCGACAGATAGGAAATGAGGTTCAGGAATGTCTGCTGATCAAAAGTTTCTTGTTCAAAAGTTCGTGTCCGTGCTAAATTTTTCTAGAAAAGTGGTTCAGGTCCGTGCTAATCTTCTAGAACATTCTCGAGGGAGGCGTCATTCTGATGATGACGTCATCAGGACCCTCGAGAATGTTCTAGAAACTTAGCACGGACATGAACCACTTTTCTAGAAAAATTTAGCACGGACAGCAACGACTACAGCTAGAATGTGGAATCTTCTCGATGTCGGTAAGGTAGGAATCTTGGGCTAGAAACCCCTTTATACATCTACTTGCGAAGGCTGATGACACTAGAGCCTAAGGGTTGCCCGCAGCAGGCTTAACAAGTATGAACATTGAACAGGCTGAAACTGCGGACATCAGAATTTCGAGTCTCTGCGCAATATCACGTGCAGAGACAAACCGTCGTCGCTGCATTAAAATTCGCCCTTTCCAGCATCCTCTTCTCCGCCACTTCTGGTATTAATCTTCAGCGAGAAAGTTGGCAACGCCGAGACATTAATCATCGTGGAAGCATCGCGGTAATTCCGAAAGACCTACTAATCACGGGTCAGGACCAATTAATTCCTCTTTGTGTGGAGAACTTTGCTCTAAGACGCTGGAATCCTTTTTCCAGAAAAAGATGTATAAATTCTTCAACGTCAATTAGTCCAGGTAGTGATTACTCGTTAGAGCCGATAAATTGTCCTTGCAGTTGAAGAGTCATGGGATTCTTGTTTTAAATATTTTAATCAGGGTTTGTAGTTTTCCTTTTTGTGGTGGATGGCGTGAAAATGAAACAGTCTGTGGAGAATAATGAATGATGAATAGGACATCTGACAGATTCCAGACTGTTATCATTATTGTAGAGTTGTTGAAACGTCTAGAACTGTGGCATGCAAACTCTTATTGTCAATCGTTGTTTCGAATTTAAAGAGTGGTCTTTGTTTTTTTATACTTTTTAATATTTAAATCAAGTTTAGAGTTGGGTAGTGAATTGTTACAAGGAACTAAGTTACTGGAAAGTTACGTTATTTCGTCGTTGTCAGAGCAACATGACACAACTGTGTTTGAGATACTTTCCAGGAAGGACAAAAGACTGATTTTGAAATGATCATGGTGTAGCTGACAATTTTTTTTTATTCTTTTGATTCATCTTTCCAATCTTCATCATAAAAACATCAAGTGAACTAAGTTTATTAAATTCATCACAAAATAGTAAGTATTCTGGACACACGCCTAACTTAAAACGGTCAAAACTGAAGTTGTGTCATGTTGCTATGACAACGAATATTTGTAGCTTTTAGAGGAACTTTATTATTTGTTTTAAAAGCATCTTGTAGCGTAGCTTAGTTATGATTTTTGCAATAACTTGGAACTTTAATTTTAGTTACTTTGAAGTTACTTTGTGTTTATTGTATATTGTCTCCTATTAAGAAAAATTTATGGGACAGTTATGGGTAGAAAATTAATCTCTTTGAGTTAAGGTTTCAGTTCCTTTTTTGAAAATTCATATTTCTTAATTAAATTCAACTGTGATTGATTTCAAATTCAAGTATGTTTTAATTGAAACAATATCGACTATTATGTTTTTTCGTTGAGAACTGATCTCTTTTGGTTGGAAATTCATGCATTTTTTTAAATCCTACTACTTTATTTTGTTGAAAAGTAACTTTTGTTGTGGAAAAATCATATTTTTGGTTTGAAAATGCGACTGTTTTGTAGATAACTCGTATTTTTGATTTGAAAATTCAAGAATTTAATGGACTTTTTTTTCTTTCTTGGTTTAAAATTCAGATCTTCCATGTTAAAACTTATCTCTTTTGGTAAAAAAATCAAATATTTGTTAGTTTAAAATTTAAATATTTGGATAGAAAATTCTTGGCTTGAGAATTCAGCTAGTTTCTTGAAAATTCGTCTTTTTTGGTTAAATTCAACTATTTTGGTAGAAAGTTCAACTAGTTGGTTGAGAAATAACGAACATTTTTGTTTAAAATTCAACTGTTTTTCTCTTGTTGTAAATTTTTGATTTTGGTTGCAAAAATTCATCTCTTTTGGTAAGAAAATTTCTGAATAGGGTTCAGGTATTTTTTGAAAAATTTGTTTTTTTTTCTGATGGAAAATGTAACTACTTGTTTGAAAGTTCACCTACTTTGTTAAAAATTCATTTCTCTAGCTAAAGATTCATGATTTTATTTGAAAATTCACCTCTCGTTGGAAATTTAACTACTTTCTTTCAATTTCGTTCTTTTAGGGTGTAAAATTGAAAGATTTTGCTGGAAAATTTAACTATTTAGTTGAAAATTAATTTTTATTGTTAAAAATGTAACTTTTTTGTTCAAAATTGGTCTTTTTGGTTTGGAAATGATAGAAAGTTCAACTGTTTGTTTGAAAATTAACTTTTTCGTTGAAAATTAATATTTTTGCTATGAAAATTTAACTATTTGGCTGAAAATTCATGTATTTTGTTAAAAATATAAGTATTTTAATATAAAGTCCAAATTTTGTCAAAAATTACCTTTTTTGTTGGAAATTTAACTCTTTTGTTGAAAATTCTTTTTTTTGGTTTGAAAATGATAAAAAAACTCAACTATTTGGTTGAAAATTAACTTTTTTGTTGAAAATTAATATTTTTGATATGAAAATTAACCCATTTGGTTGAAAATTCACGTATTTTGTTAAAAATTTCACTATTTTGGTAGCAAGTCCAAATTTTGTTGAAGAATAACCTTTTGGTTAAAAATTCCTTCTTCTGGCTTGAAAAATAATTTTTTCCGCTAAAAGAAATGGCATCAATCAATAAAAAAGCATGGATTTTTTTAGTATGGCTGACTAAAATTGACTTTATCTACTTGATGATCAAACAAACAAATTTTTGGTTAGATGGCAAAGCTTTCAGAAATTATTTTAGTATTCTGAGGTTTATAAAAATGAGATTTTATCCTAAAAAATAAAAATTCTAAATTCTTACACGATTTTTTAAAATTGGACATTATGTAGATTACGAAAATAAAGTAATATTAGCGATTTTTACAAAGCTCTGAAAATTGAGAATTTTTAATCTTCATTTCGTGGAGGGTCTGGCCATTTCAATTTGCTGAAATATTCTAATTTTTTGGATAAATTCTGTGTACTATTATGTGTGTTATGTAAATTATTTTTAAGATGAAACAAGTTTTTTCTTATCATTTTGACAAATCTATCGTTTGTAAGAAAAATTCCAGAATTACATTTTTTATACATAAATTCTCGTATTCACAAAAATGATTTAGCGCGCATCAAACTTAAGGGATTTCTTCAATAAAGAAGCACCAATTTAGCAAAAAAAATTGAGCAAAAAAAATTAGGATAAAACACAACTTTCTGTTTCAAAATTTAAACATTCTACTGAAAATTAGTTTTTTTGTATTAAGAATTAATTTTCTTCATTTGTTTTAATATTCCATATTTGGTGCGAAGTTGACATTTTAAATTGAAAATTGATCTCTTCTGGTTCAAAATTAATTTATTTTGTTTGAAAATTCTTCTTTTTTCGTAGAAAATTAATCTTCTTGTTTAAACGTTAATCTTCTTTGGTTAAAAATGTAACTGGTGAAATATAGTTCTGTTTTGTCTAAAGCATTCATATATTTTGTTGAAAATTCGTCTTTTTTTGTTGAATTTAACTTTATTGTAGAAAATTTTGTTCAAAATTCAACTATTTTAAGAAAATTAATTTCTTTAGTTGAAAATTTTACTATATTGTTGAGTATTTTTATTTTTTGTTGTGAATTAATTTTTTTAACTAAAAATTAAATATTCCATTTTCAAATGAAAATTTTGCTATTCCATTTTCAGATGAAAATTTAATTATTCCACTTTCAGATGAAAATTTATCTTTTTTAGTTGAAAATTTAACTATATCATTAAAAGTTGAACTGCTTTCTTGGAAATTCTTTTTTGTAAAAAATCAATTTTTTTATCTGAAAAGTTAACTATTTCATTTTTGTTTAAAAATTTATCGTTTATAAGTTTAAAATTAAGCTTCACGTATTTTGTTGAAAATTTCGTCTATTTCGGTGGTAAATTAAAGTTGTTTGTTGAAAATTGATCCTTTTTATTTGGAAATTCAACAATTTAGTAAAAATTGGAATATACGTTTGAAAATTAACTTTTTTGTTATTAATTTCTTATTTCTGGTTAAAATTTTGACTATTTTGTTGGAAATTTTGTTTTTCGTGGACAATCAATTTTACGTCTGAAAAGTTAACTATTTCATTTTTGGTTGAAAGTTGATCCTTCATAAGTATAAATTTCAAGTTTATGTGCTTTTTGTTGAATATTCGTCTATTTTGGTAGAAAATTAAATGTTGTTGTTGAAAATTCGTCATTTCGGTTGAATATTCAACTATTTTGTTAAAAATTCGTCTTTTGAGTTAAATTCAATTGGTTGAGAATTCGTGTTTTTTTGTTGAAAATTACTTTTTTAAATTGAAAATCTAACCATTTTATTTTTGATTTGAAATTTATCTCTTTTAGTTGAAAGTTCAACTATTTCATTTAAAATTTATCTCTATTATTTGAAAATTATCTTTCTTGTTGAAAATTCTTTTTTTCTAGGTTTAAAAGACAACGATTTTTTGACAAATTCGATTTTTTAGCTTGAAAACTTAACTTGGTTTAAAAGTGAACTACTTTGTAAAAAATTAATTTTGTTGTTGAATATAACCAGATTTGTTTCCCTTGGCAGAAATCTAAAAAGTAAAAAAAAAAAGAGTAGAAAGTTCTGAAGCCCTTTAAGGAGGATTGTAGTATTTCTGGAAGTGCTAGCTTTTGGTGAAAATCTAATGTCGTTTTGTGTTTCCTATTCACCTCTTAAGCCGAGAAAATAAATAATAACCAATCATGATTTTTTATTATTTTTTTTTTTTTTAAAGGATCTTCAACTTTCACTCCGCTGGGTCTCGAACCACAGAACTTCTGATTTCCGGTCTGGTGCTTTTCCCACTAAGGTACTGGAGAGATCGAGAGGAGAAACTTTATTTCAGAAAATATACGCATTATTGTACTAGATGGTACAATCAAATTTTTAAAGGAATCCGTATAACCATTAGAGATCAACAGTAAATTTTTAACGTCCTTTTCAGACTAAATGGAGTCATGAAACAAAAATAATTTTTAATTAATTTTTTTTTTTGAAAAAAAGATCTTCAACTTTCAGTCCGCTGGGATTCGAATCACAGAACTTCTGATTTCCGGCCAGGTGCTTTTTCCATTAAGCTACTAGAGAGATCGGGAGAAGAAACTTTATTTCAGAAAATATACGCATTATTATGCTAGATGGTACAAATCAAATTTTTAAA